>CM067167.1:176900472-176923029 GCA_034093135.1 Erigeron breviscapus
TTGTCTTGTTTTTAATTAGAAATTATTAACTTAAGGGAGGAATACAGTTTTTAAAACAAAGAGACACTTATGTACATTATAAATTGTCAAAGGTGAATAAGTAATAAGCAAACTTGATCTCATATTTGCAATAATTTTTTAAAGTTATTTACAAGTGTATGATTACAAGTCATGTCAAATAACGCGCATTAAAAAAAAGTAGTATAACTAATATAGTGGGTCAGTCAAATAATTTCGTATAATGCTATGATATTTAGGCATATAGCTTTTTCTAAGTGTAACATTTGTATTTTTTTTGAAAATAAATCATGCCAAATTATAAGCATGAAAATTTATATTAGGAATTTTCGTTTTGTTACACGATAAATGTCAATTATATACTCGTAATACATTACATAATCAAATATTAACTGGAGAGCCAAAAAGAGTCCTTAAAACTTAAAAGAAGCATTTTTGTCAATATAATAAGTGTTGAGGGTGAAATTCAATAATTAAGGACAAAAAGAGGGTAATGTCACTATGTATACGCAATCATTTAGAAGGGGAAACAAGGAAAAGGATAATGGTGGAGTAAACAATGGATATTCTCCTTTCTGACACGTTTTGATTTGTTTGGATAATTGGATATTTTACTATTTAAACATGTTACATATCATTTGTTCCTTCCACATGATAATATAGAAGATTGGGTTACATTCGAGTGTCTTAAATTGGCAGGTTTTATAAATTAGTCGTAGGTAGCACAATAGAGAACCTCTCCTTTACCAAAGTTACAAATTCTATGGAAAAAAAAAACAACAATTTCATGTTACTATAAAAGTAATGATATACATTATTCGTGCAAGTAAATGTATTTGTGTCCTATATTTACTTTTTATAACAACAAACTTCTATTATTTTATCGGTATATATACACACATTTTGACAATGATGACCAATAAAGCTTAAGAAAGAAATAACTCCCACGCTATAACAACAATAATACCTAATCACATCAAAAATAAGGATATGAAATATGAGATGTGTACGGTCATAATTCTACCAAACAGTAGAAAAATTGTTTCTAAAAAGACATCCGTTAAAAATAACTCTCACACACTACAATAGTACAATATGTAAATGACTAAATGAGTATGGATGGAATGTAGAATTAGTGTATAAAAACTAGTAAGTCAAAGCTTAAGTGAAGCCACAACGAGGAGCCAACATTCTTATATCTTCAAACTTCAGTTTGATTGTTTGAGCTTAAATAAATAGGCAAGTACGGGTGTATTCTCTCTTTCATTGATAATCGATCGAAAGGTTTGAACAATTTATGCACAAAAGCTATGTATAGAAAAAATCAAAGATGAATGACGAATGCAACCGAAGAGATCATATACCCTTTTTGTATGTACCTCAAAACTGATTAATATAGATTAGCTAATTCATACCATTAGTTATCAGTCACTTCCAGAAGCGGATCCGGGATTTTTGATTAGGGGACTTGACGACGATAAGTCGATAAGTATGCTATTTTAAGTTTCTAACATCATAATAATATCAGTTTGTGGTGAAAAGGAGATTCGCTATAGATTTTAGTAACTATATTATATTGGCAAATACCGCAATAGTTCTACTATAACGCGCTTTTAATTTATTGTGAAGTGTACTACGAAAAAAAAAATTCAAAATTAGAGATTATTGAGACATTTGATAAGTTTCTATTATTCTCAGTTTCATTTGAGCTATTTTAAATAACCAATTAGTTAAGCCCAATTTGAAAAATGTTTTAGTCCACTCTAAAATGAAAGAAATGAACCAGCCCAATAAGTCTTAAATGGGTAATTTGGATCTTTTCCGTGGGGTTTTAGAACCGCTTCCAAAGTTTTCAACGTTCTCTCTCGTTCCCACCACTACTTCCGCAGTTCCGCTGCACCACCACACACACAATTTCCAAAATATTTAGCGTTTTGGGAGCAATGTCATCCATACAATTTATTGGGAGTATATTAAAATAGGAAAATTACATGAATGGTCAAATTTGGTCAAGCATTTTTTACCATCTATCTTTAATAGTAAGAAATGATGTTAACCAATACAATCAAGACATGTGACAAGATAGTACACTTACATATGTTAAATTAATTTACATATCTACTCTTTTGCAAATCTAAACCATCCATCTATATCTTCTTCATCTCTTTTGTATATTCAAATCATCATCTCTTTCAAAAGAGTATACCATCATTTTCTATCTTGTTAGTTGTTACTATCCATGGTCCTCCATCAATGACAAAATAAAATTTGTAGGTGTAATCGTTTTTATACCATCATTCGTGGGGGTAACTAGTATAATAACTATTATAGTAGCCAGTTGTTTTTGAGAACCACAAGTAGAGCTAAGATGCCCATTTAGTTGAGAGAAATTGTTCATATAAAACTTTTTTAAAGCCATTGAATTTAGATGACAATTCCCTCATTGAAATTGATTTTATGAAATTGGGCTTCGAGGACCAATGTAAGGATTTCCTAGTAAAAATTCCATGCGCTAAAGTTCCAAATATCATCCAAACAACACACCAAGTTCCTATTTGGTAACACATACGAGATGAAACATATTCGGTTGGCCATACAACACACATAGTGTTAGTGCCAACAATATAGTGAGAGCAAAGATATAATTTTGTAAGATATATGAAAATAATTTTTTGTATATCCTACCTTTACATGTTTGATATCTTGATTTTATTGGTTACTTGTGTTTGTACAGCCGATTAGGTTAGATGATTTGGGGTGTTTTAGGGGATTAAACGGCGATTCCTTGTTGGTAGGAGTTTTGTTCCCTTGTACGCCGGTTTGAGTGTGTTTAGACTTTTAGGGTTTTACCCTTTTGATCTTGTATGTGAGTTGTTAGGGTTTTTTCCGTGATTCTTGAATTGTTCACTGTTTGGGGTCTTCCCCCATTTATAGTGATCTTTCGTGAAGGGTAAGCCTTCGTACCCGGTTTCCGCTCCTTAACTTTAGCAACGATCTCCTTTATTTAAGGAAACGATATGATAATATCTTTCTTGTGCTTATCTTCTTCATCCCAGGCTGCGTAACACCCTGGGTAACTTCTTAGTCCGCAACCTTCCCAGAGTGAGGATTACCCTGGGTGGCAGCGGGTACGTCATCAAGCCCCCCAAACTAATAATATGATATGCCAGGATCATGTTTTTAGTCTCCGCAAAGGAGTCGTTCCCTGGGAGCCTGCTGTCTTCTGGAAGGCCTTAGAAGGGGCAATTTTGAACAAAATTGAATCTTTTAATGGGCCTTCTCGTAAATCGATGATAGTGCGTCTCGTATCCCAATATAAGATGAATAATTAGATCTGGCCTATCGTGTTTATCTCTCTGGTGGCCATCTTTCCTTTTTCTTCTTAAATGAAGTGGGGTTACCGAAAAAAGAGGAGCGTCTTCTGCAAACATGGCCGGATAAAAACCATCGGCCAAAAATTTAAGCTTGGTGCTAGATCATATTTTGACATGATAAAAATTCGTCGGTTGGAATCGGATCTGGAGGCTTTGAAGCAGCGCTTTGGGGAGGTGAACCAGAGCCAAAGTTTTGTTCGGACTTCTGTTGATGATCAATCTTCTGACGTTCAAATTTTACAGCGGACCCTTGATGTGAAGGATATCCAACTGCAGATTGCTCGAGATGGGATGTTGAATAGAGAAAATCAAGTACAACTTCTTCGATCTGAGGTGTCTTCCCTTCAGGCTAAATATAGAAAGGTGCTGACCGATGTAATCCCCTTTGTTCACCATCTGACTGTTGTTAATCCTCGTGCTGGCAAATCTCTTGTTGATGAAGCCGCCAGTGAAGATTTTGATATTTATAAGATATGCCCGGATTCTTCGTCCGGGTCATGATTTATGTTCGGATTCTTCATCCGGGTTGACGATCGGATTCTTCATCCGGGTCATGATGTTGTTTCTCGGATTCTTCATCCGGGTCATGATTCCGCCTGCTGTGGCCGTTTTTAGGGTTTTGTATACTGGAGGGTTTGTTACCCGTCCTTGTATTTGCTAGGTAGGCGTCCCCACCGTTTTTAATATTTCAGGCCTGTAATTTTAAATAGTGCACTTTATTGGAATAGAACGTTTATTTATTCGTTCATAAGAGTTGAAAATCTTCTCTTCTTTTCTCTTCTTTTTATTATTTATCTTTGAAAATCTTCTCTTCTTTTCTCTTCTTACGCAAGTTTGTTGCGTTCCATGTTCTGCTAATGGGCTTGCCATCCGTTGTAGAAAACTTGTAAGCGCCGTTTCCAATGACTGTATCAACCTTGTATGGTCCTTCCCATGTTGGCCACATTTTTCCTTGGTATTCTACCTGACTTGCGCTATTGAGTCGGAGGACGTAACACTCGCCAACCTTGAAGTTATCTGGGTGGACTCTTTTATTGTAATATTTCCCAATTCTTTGCTTGTATGTGGCCTCCCTGATTGAGGCAATTTCCCTTCTTTCCTCTAGGAGGTCAAGGTTTATACGCATTTCTGTATCATTGTCTTCGTCTTTCATGTTTGACGTTCGACATGTGGAGACTTGTATTTCTGCTGGTAAAACAGCTTCTGATTCAAATGCTAGGGAAAACGGAGTTTCTCCGTTGCTTTGCTTGGTTGTTGTGCGATGTGTCCAGAGTACTAATGGTAGTTCATCTACCCAGCCACTGTGACTGCGGCCTAGCCTTTTTTCCATTCCTTTCACGATTTGCTTGTTGATCGCTTCGACTTGTCCGTTGCCTTGTGGGTGATATACGGATGTGAAGGATTGCTTTATGTTCAGCCTTTGGCACATCTCTGGGAACGTGCCTTCCGCAAATTGTTTCCCGTTGTCTGAGACAATTATTTGCGGTAGCCCGAATCGATATATTTTGTATTCCCAGAAGAAGTTCTCGATTGCCTTTCCATTTATTGTTGCCACTGGTTTGGCTTCTACCCATTTTGTGAAATAATCAATTGCTATAATTAGAAATTTACCTTTCCTGGCGCTTTTGGTAGTAGCCCTACTATGTCAATTCCCCATTTTGTAAAAGGCCACGCGGACTTTACTGATGTCATGTCATGCTTTGGTAGTCTGGGGACGTTTGCGTGCAATTGACATGCTTCGCAATTTTGTAGTAGCTTGGCTGCGTCTCTGTGCATTGATGGCCAAAAATACCCTAGGCGTAGTGCTTTTGTTGCTACCGACCTGGGTCCTGCGTGTAATCCGCAGATTCCTTCGTGGATTTCGAAGATTATCGTTTATGCCTGCTTGGGTCCTACGCAGTGGAGCCATGGGCTCAAAAATGCCTTTTTATAAAGATTTCCTTCCATCAATTTATATTGTGGAGCTTTTATTCTGATTTTTCTTGCTTCGTTTTCATCTTCTGGGAGTATCCCGCTTACCAAATATTCTGTTATTGGGGTCATCCAGTTTTTGCTTTCCTCTTTGACTAAATCGTGAACTTGCTTTCCTCTTTTACTTAGGGCAACGGCTTTCTTGTTTTGATTTCTTCGTATGTGCTCGATGTTAAAGCTCCCGAATTGCTCAACTTCTCTGATCCAACTTGTAACACCCGTCATTTTAAAAACCTGGATTTACAAAAACTTTGCCTAATGGCGTTCAAACTTTGCGGAAAGCGTACATATAAAACTGCCCCATCCGTAACCGGATGGTACCTTTCATAAAAATGGTGTTACTAAATCGTATCGTCACAACAATAAATGATAAATCCAAGTTATGGCACCAACATAAATGCCATAAATCAATACATACAACATAAGTTATTAATAAGTAGCCAAACAATGGCTAACGGGAAGTCTAAGCATCGGGAAACTAATGCTTCTTCTTTATTACTTCTACCCATCTCACCGAGCTAATCCTTTCCTAGCTCAAGCTTGCTTATCCTGAAGGACACAACATTTTCATAAAAGCAAGTGTTAGCTAATAAATTAGCTAAGTAAGATACACACAATTTGATAAAACGTTCTTCATTTTACTTTCATAAAACTTCGTCATATTTTACTTATCAAAACGTAACCACATTACATATCATCCACAACAATCATAGATCAACTCATACTTCCCTTTTCCCACATTGCATCACATTTCATTTCATATCAACATATACATCATATCATCATATACTCACATCTTAATCAATATCTTATATCATGTCAACATAGACTTTACACTTAAACGTAGCTTCCTATCATGACTTGGCATACCACACATAAACTTGTCACACGTATTCATATTAGCACATGTAGAGTAATTACTCCTAATTGTGCCTATCAACGATTATATCACACATATTACGCACTAGCTTTACAACTAGCACGATTTCCCACGTCTTAACTTTTAGGAAAGGCAATGCCATTTCCATAGTATCCGTCATGCTTTTAACATTGGTGGTTAGTCACTCCACCCGGAAATACTAGTCCCACGTAACTATGCCGCAAGGAGCCACTCAAGCGACCACGTACGCACTAGCTTTTCAACTAGCACGGGTTAAGCTTAACACTTCCCACATCAATCTCACGTATTTAGCTATAGCATTTCCCACGTATTTATATCTTTCTTACTTTTTATGCACTAACACTAAGGCTAGAACGGTTTCCCACACATAAGCCATCACATAACAATCATCAAAGCACATCATTGACATTATCATTATCACAACACATCTCATAATCATTTCATGGCATAATTATAATCAACATACTACATATGCATATAACCACTTTACTTTAAACGTCATCATATCATAATAAGCCACTTCATCATACATACATTCCCACATAACCTCCCGCATAACCCGGAAAACCCAACACACATAAGATAATCCAGTTAAGAGGTTAATTAAAGAAAACTACTTTTGTTGTGCCTCCAGCGTGAGAAAAGTCATGTATCTTACCTCAATGGAGTACTCAACAATCACAAATGTTTACCGTGCTTGACGAGTGTTCCCGACAACCTATGGTACAAGAAGGAAGGATATATAAGTCAACTAGACACTTAAACGCGCTTAAAACCTTTCTGCCGGCTGATCTCGCCGAGCCCAGGGATGGTCTCATCGATCTCAATCTCCAGAATGTATCAAAAGTGAGAGCTGACCACGATCGCCGAGCCCATGGGTGGTCTCGTCGATATCAACTTCCAGACTCGCACCCTTCACTTGCAGGCGACTTTTCGACCTCAAGACGACCAAATGAGTCAAACTTAGTTCTTAAGAAATGTAGGGAATTCAAAGACCTTTCCAGAAATATAAAGTTTGACTCTTGAAGTTCTATAATGAATGATTTATGACGTTTACAATATAGGCCTGCAGAAATCGTCCGAAATTCGACCACTTTTGAAATCGACACTTTTCGCCTATCTATGGGCAAAATCACCAGAAGCTTTATTCATATCGATTCAAGAGGACACATAGACCTTTTTAAATATATAAAATTCATCTCCTAAAACTCTTTTTTTTTAATTTGAAATAGGATTTGAATTTTTTTTTTTTGCCAATCAGCCACTGAACTTTTCAGATTCTTTAGTTAAAAAACAACTTGGTCTTTTTTTTTTGCAGCAATCCCTGAATCCTTGGAAGACAACGCATCGACACATCCCTACCACACCACTCTACAGATCAAATATCACAAATTTAATGACTCCATAACATTTATGAAAATCCATCAATTGGAAAATCCCTTATCAATACAACAATGATTTTCAAACTCTTTTTTTAAGACCCCCAAAAAAAAACAACGTAAAAAATTCGTAAAAACGTGGTTTTTTTTTTTTGTTTGAAAAAAAATCAAAAACCCTCCAATACAAATCCAAGTGGGGGTTTTTTTTTTTTGTTCCCCCCAATTTACCCACCTGGAAATAACTCCTAATACATCCTAAACCAACATAATTTCAAATCATTAAAAAAGTTTTGGCCCAACTTTGATGTTTTTGGCTCTAGCTAAACTCAAATTAAACTACTTTTATCCACGAAAAACGTCGATTTTTTTTTTAACAACCTGATAAAAAACACTTTTGTAGATTTTGGAATCAATCCCCAAGCCCCTTCATGGCCCCCCGATTTTAAATAGGGACAAACCCTAAATAAAGAACTTTAATTAACAACTCAAAGGATGATTAAACATAACCTGTAACGGGGTTTGAATCAAAGGATTCGAAACCAATCAAAAACCCCTTCCAAACATAAAATCCCCCCGAATCGACTTAGTTTTTTTTTATGGAAGAATTACCCCTAGGTTTTTTTTTTTTTTTTTGTTGTTGTGAAATACTTTTTTTTCTAAGGGTTTTTTTTGATTCTATTGTTTTTTTCCCCCCCCCGCCCTTTTAGGTCCACCAAAAGAGGACAAATATAGAATACTGGTAACTTTTTTAAAACTTTTACTCTAGGCCCTCCCGCAACTTTCCCCGTTTACAACTCCGTTTTTTTTCCGGCCCTTTAAAAACAACGACTCCGTTTTTAACTCAACCGGGAAAAACACTTTCAAACAACCACTTTCTTTATATCGATCGGGAAACACTAGTTTTGACCTTTATAAAATTCATTTTAATCAAACATTACTTTTCCATTACTTTTTTTAAAATCAACCTTTTAACACTATCTTCCCAACTCAAACAATAAGCCACATTATAAACACATATTGGGACTAAACGGTCCCCCCCCCCCGCTAACAGTACCAATTTAACCGTCAAAACGTCCAAAAGTTTTCGGAAATGTTGTTACTTGTCCTTTTTTCCAGTTAAATTGCCTTTTTAGTGCTTTTTTTCTCCCCTTTTAACCTTCATATTCCTCCCCTTCCCCTTTCCCCATATTCCTCCCCTCACCTAGGTTGGCTAGCTATACCTTGGGAGTACAACAATCCCCCCCCGTTTTGAATGTTTTTTCCTGATGTTTTTTTTCAATTAATCTTTTGGCTAGTTTCAACCCCCGCTCTTTAGTGGGGCCTCGTACCTCTGCTTTTAATTGTTTTGTTGTTGTCTAAACTTCAAAACTTAAGGGCAATATGTTTTTTTTTAACAAAAAAAAAATTCCCGTTTTTTTTTTTTTCATTCCTGTGGCCCCCTTATCACCCGGTAAAAAATTCCCCCGGCCCCTTGCAAACTTCAAACCCCTTGGAACGCCCCCGTCCCCCCTGTTGTTAATCATTTCCCCCCGGTTTTTCCAAGTTCTGCCTCCCCAGTTTTTTAACTACATGAACGTGGAGTGGGGTTTTTAAACTGATTTTTTTTTTTTTTCCTGTTTTTTCCTTTTAGTTTTCAGTGGTAAAAAATTTTTCTGCGAGGATTTTGTCCCCCTTTTGTTTTTTTACTGCGGGCCCCCTTTGCCTCTAATAACTCCAAATATCATATGGCCCCCTTCAGGTTTTCGATTGCCCCCCCCCAATAGGCCCCCATTCTCCCTAGACTTCTTTTTCCCCCGGCCTTTGGTTTAAAATATTTTTCCTTTAAGTGGTGGTTTTTTGGTCCCCCCCGAGAGTAAAAATCAACCATTGGGTAAAAATCCCTTTTTAAAAAGTAAACCCTGCCATATTCCCCCCCCCCTTTTTCTTTTGGTTGTTTTTTTGCGTGAACAATGGCCTTAAACACAATTTTTGTTTTTTTGTTTTTCCATTTTTCCCCCCCTCCCCCTGGGTTTATTCCCACCTCCCTTGCTCCTTGGTACATTTATCCTTGCTTACAAAAAGTAAATTTAGCATTGGTGCAATATTCCTTCTTTTTCCTGTGCGTACTACTGCCTCCGCTTGATACACATCCCTCTAGGGCGCCAAGGGGTGGTCCGGTGGTGTGTTGAGGTGGGGTTTTTTGTGTTGGGGTGTGGTTTTGTGGGGTTGGATGGGGTGTGTGGGTTGTTGTGGGGGGGGTGTTTGGGTTTTGGAGGTTTGCTGAGCCGTTTGTGTTTGTGTTGATTTAAGGTGGTTTGTGGTGTTTTTTGGCGGTTGTGTGGGTTTGGGGGGGGGGTAAAAAGAAACATATAAACAACAAGTTTTTTCTTTCCCTTTTCCCTTGGGGAAAATGTCAAAGGTTGTAGTGGAGTTTCCACCTAACCTAAAAAAAACTGTTTGGGTTGTTTTTTTTTTTTTTCTTTTCGTTCAACGCTTTCCGTCCCCGGCTTCCCTTTTTTTTTTTTGTCCCCCCCCCTAATCAAAACCCCTTTTTTTCTTTTTAACTCCTTCCGCATTTTCTTTTAAATGTTTTTTGGCAAAATGGGCAAACACTCCCCACCACCAACTGCGCGCGCAGTGGGGGCAAATTTTTTTTGCCCTCCAAAGTCCATTTTTTAGTTTTTTTTTTTTTTTTTTTTATGCCCCTGCGGCGCAGTCAACCCATACACCCCCCACTGCGGCGCAGTGGGGCAAAAACTCACCCAAACATCAGTAATAATAGGCTGCGGCGCAGTGAGCTTGTAACACCTCCACTGCGTCGCAGTACAAATCTTCTGGTCACGACCCCCCATTTTTTTTCCTTAGAAAATGTTGACAATGAAAATTTTGAACACTTACCTCAATCCGCTTCACATCAAATTGTACCTGCATTTTTCTTGACAAAACAACATCAAATCTAACTAACAAAAACAAAAATAAAATAAAATAAAATAACACGGGTTGCCTCCCGAGAAGCGCTTAATTTATTTACGAGTCGTTAGCTAGACTCGACTACCTTTCAAGCCCCATATTCAAAAACGGGGATCTCCTCGATTATCCCCTCCACTTGTTCTTCTTCCAAGTACAACTTAAGTCTATGGCCATTAACAATGAAAGATCCTTCACCATCCCTCTTGAACAACTCCACATAACCCGACGGATAAACATGCTTGATAACAAAAGGTCCAATCCACCTAGAAGTTAGCTTAGGTTGCTTGATCTTAAACTTAGACAAAAACAACAAAACTTTAGCCCCAACCTTAAACTCCTTTCTACGGATCCTTTTGTCATGCCAAACCTTGGTTCGCTCCTTGTAAAGCCTAGAATTCTCATATGCACCTAACCTAAGCTCATCAAGCTCATGAAGTTGCAACATTCTAAGTTCACTAGCTTCCATTCATATTCCCAAATTTCACAAGTTGCCCCCCTCAAAACGCCCAATACGCCCCCTTATGCTCCCCTTTTCTCCCTCAATAGGTTTAAATGAAACCAAGTCTTACCATAAGAGCCAACAACCGGTATGGACGTTGGTGGGCCAATCGGCCCGTCCTTTTTTTTATAAGCCCCGTCCCCCTATTAAACGCCCCCAAGGCCCGTCATCCCACTTTCCTTTGAACCAACCTGGAGGGTTTTTTTTATTCTTTCCCACAGTTTTTTTCTCCCCTCCTCCAAAAAATTTTCCCCCAAATTGCCTTCCTTCACACCCCTATTTTTTTGGGGGGTTTGTTTTTTTTCCCCCTTACTTGGTCCAACTAGTTGTTTGTGGTTGGAAATAAGGAAAAATCATAAAAAAATTTACAATGCCAACAACACCATAAAAAATCCTTTTTTTTTCATAACCTTCTCCCTTTAATTTGACATGATTTGCAAAAAGGAATAATTGGGGGTGTTTTTGTTTTTTTTTTTTAGGGGATTTTTAAAAACGGCGATTCCCCCTGTTTAGTAGAGTTTTTTGTTTTTTTTTTTTCCCGGTGTTAAACATGTTCCCCGGTTTTTTTTTTGGAGTGTGGTTTTTTTTAGACCTTTTAAGGGTTGTTTTTTTTTTTTTTTTACACCCTTTTGATTCTTTTGTAATTGGAGTTTTTTGTTTTATGGGTTTTTTTTTTTTTTTTCCGTGAAAATTCCTTGATTTGGTTCCCAACTGTTTTTTTTGGGGTTCCCTTCCCCCCCCCAATTTTTAATAAAGTGGATGCCTTTTTTTTTTTCCTGACAGGGTCTAGCCCTCCCGTTGAAAACCCGGTTTTTTTTTTTTTCCCCCGCTCCTTAACATTTTCAACGATCCTTTCCCTTTAATTTAAGGAACGATTATGAATAGATCTTTCCCTTTGTGCCGTAATTTTCCTTTATCTTTCCCCTTTCATACCAGTTTGGGTAACACCCCTGGGTTTAAAAAAAAAACTTCTTTTAGGCCCCCCCCCCCCGCCAACCCTTCCCAGAGTGAGGATAACCCCTGGGGTGTGCAGCGGTAACGTCATCAACCCTTGTAATTTTTTCTTAACTAATTAAGGGTAGGTATTAAGAAAATGTTAACAATTAACAAAAGGTTTGGGGGGAAAATTAATTTTTGTTAGTTTGTCCCCAATTTCTAAATACACCGCCAACAAATTAAAGAACCAATATGTTAAATTTTTTTTTTTTTTTTTCCTGAAATTAAAATTCTAGTAGGAAAACTTTTTTTTACCTAGGCCTTTTGACAACCCGTCAAATAGAACAAGTTGCCCCTGTTAGGTGAAAAATTGGAAAACCTATTTTTTGAATGGGGGCTTTTAGTTTCCCCCGATTCGCCCTTATTGCCCTCCTGATATGGTCCCCACCAACAACCGGTCCACCTTTACAATATTCAATGGGTCCACCTAACGAAGGTTTTTGGTTTTTGCCCAAAATAACTTTGTCCCTTTTACAAGATTTTTTTTTTTTCTCACTAAAAGAATTTTATAAAATTGATCTACATTTACAGCCCACAAACGGAAAAAAATTCCTTTCCAGTTTTTTTTCAGTGTACAATTAAGAAAATGTTTTTTGTTTTTTTTGAAAGTAAAAAGAAATAATTTTCAAAACCCAAGAAAATTTTTTTTTGATCAAATTTTTTTCCCTAGTAAGGAAAACCCCCCTTACTAGGTTTTTGCCATCAATTTTTTTTATCATTTACCACAGCTTCTTTTAAACATTTTCCCCCCTTGTGGTCCCCCCCCCCACATCAAAATGAAAAAATCGTAAAAAAAATTTCCCCAAAACAAGCCCACACCTTAAAAGCTAAATACTCCCTTTCTCTAGTCTTAACACGGTTTTTTGACAAAAGTCCCATCAACAATTTTAAAATAAAAGTTGACCAAGGTTTTGTTTACCAATGTCCCTGCCCCTTAAAAATGTTCCCTTCTTAATGAAAACGCCAAAAAAATCCATTGACCCAAATAAACCAATCCCAATGTCCATGAATCCCATTTAAATTTAACCCTTGTTGGGTTGTATACAAAGAAAAGCCCCGAGTTTAATGTTAGAATGAGTTGTTTTGTGGTGTGGGGGGGGGTTGTTTTTTTTTTTTAAGGGGGGATTAAACAAAAAAAACGGCGATTTTTTTACACCCCCACAAAAAAAAAAAACTTGTGGTTAGGAGTTTTTGGTTTCCCCCTTTGTACGCCGGTTTTTTTTTGAGTTTTGGGGGTTTTTTTTTTTTGTGTATAACTTTTGTAGGGTGTTTTTTAACCCTTTTTTGATTCTTGTAATGTGAGTTGTTTTTTAGGGTTTTTTTTTGCCGTGATGAAAAATTGAAAAATTTTGGGGTTTTCCACTGTTTTTTTTGGGGTCCCCCCCCCCCTTTCCCCCTTTTAATTTAGTGGATCTTTTTCGTGAAGGGTACAAAGCCTTTTCGTACCTCGGTGTTTTTTTCTTTGTTCTGCCCTCCCTTAAACTTTTTTTAGCAAAACGATCTTTTTTTTTTTTTTTTTTTAAGGAAAACCGAAATAATGAAATAAATTACTTTTTCTTTTGTGCTTTCTTTTCCTCTCATCCCAGGCCTTGGCGTAACAAACCCTGGGTTAAACTTTTTCTTTAAGTAGTCCGCAAACCCTTTTCCCCAGAGTTGAGGATATAACCCCCTTGGTGGTTGTGGGGGGGGGGGGGGGGGGGGCCAGCGGTTACGATCAAAATCAGCCCCCCCCCCCCCCACCCCAAAACTAATAAATTATGATAATGCCAGGATTCCATGTTTTTTTTGGGGGGGGGGGGGGGGGGGGGTGGTAGTCCCCCCCCTCCCTCAAAGGAATTCCGTTTCCCCATGGGAGCCCTGCTGTTCCTTCTTGGGAAGGCCTTTTTAGAAGGGGGGGGCCCCAAATTTTGAAACAAAAATTTGAAATCTTGTAATGGGCCCTTCCTCCCCCGTAAATCGAATGGATAGTTGCCGTGCACACCCCCCCCCTTCCCCGTTCAATCCCAATATAAGATGATAATTTTAAGAATCTTTGGCAACCCTATCGGTGTGTTTTTATTCTCTCCTTTTTTGTTCTGGTTGGCCATCTTTTTCCCCTTTTTTTTTCTTTTCCCTTAATGAAGTGGGGTTTTTTTTTTTTTTTTAACACGAAAAAAGAAGGAAGCGTCCCTGCCTGCACAAAACATGGGGCCCGGATAAAAAACCCATGGCCAAAAAATTTTTTTTAAAAAAAGCAAAAAAAAAAAACTTGGTGTGCCTAGATTCCATATTTTTTTTTGAACATGACATAAAAAAATTCCCCGTCCGGTTTTGGGATCCGGATCCTTTGGGAGGGCCCTTTTTTGGAAAAAGCAGCCCGCTTTTTGGGGAAGGTTGCCAGAGCCACAAGTTTTTGGGTTCGGACCTTCCCCCTTGTTTGACGACAATTTAATCCTTCTGAACGTTTTTCAAATTTTTTAAAAAAAAAACAAGCCGGACCCAAAAAACACCCTTTTGTGATTTTTTGTGAAGGATATCCCCAAACCTGCCAGATTTTGGCTTCGAGATGGGAATTGTTTTGGAATAGAAGAAAAAATTCCAAGTAAAAAACAACTTTTCCCCCCCCCTTCCGATCTGAGGTGTCCTTCCCCTTCAGGCTAAATATAGAAAGGTGCTGACCGATGTAATCCCCTTTGTTCACCATCTGACTGTTGTTAATCCTCGTGCTGGCAAATCTCTTGTTGATGAAGCCGCCAGTGAAGATTTTGATATTTATAAGATATGCCTGGATTCTTCGTCCGGGTCAAAAAATGATGGGGGGGTTGTTTTTTTTTTCCCGGATTTCCCCCTTTTCCCAAGTCGGGTTGGAACGATCCAAGATTCTTTTCCACATACCGGGGTCCCCCCCCTGATGTTTTTTTTTTTTGGCGTTTTTTTTTCCCGATTCCTTCTCCGGATTTCCCTGTTCCAAAATCCGGGTCCCCATGAAATTCCCGCCCTTGCGGTGGGCGGCCAGTTTTTTTTTTAGGGTTTTGTGGGTATAACTGGAGGGGTTTTTTGTTTTACCCGGTTTCCCTTTTTGTTTATTTTTTGGCTTAGGTTTAAGGGCGTGCCCCAAAGAAAAAAAAAAAAACCCCACCGTTTTTTTTTTAATATTTCCAGGCCTGTAATTTTTAAATTAGTGGGGCAAACATTTTTAAAAATTGGAAAATAGAAAACGTTTAAATTTTTTTCGTTCCAATGTAAAGAGTGGGGAAAAAAAAAAAAAAAAAAAATCTTTTAATCTTTCTTTTTTTCTGTTCCCTTTCTAAACGCAAAGTTTTTTTTTTTTTGTTGTTTTTTTGCTTTCCCCATGTTTTTTTTTTTTTTTCCTTTTCTTGCTAATGGGGCCCTGTGCCCCATCCCGTTTTGTAGAAAACTTGTACGCCGGCTTTTTCCCCAATGACCCCCCTTTGTTGTAAATCAAACCCTTTGTATTGGTCCCCCCCCCCCCCCCCCCAAACCTTTACCCCAATTGTTGGCCACAAATTGTTTTCCTTTTTTCCCTTTGGTAATTCTTACCCTTGACTTTTGGCGCTATTGGCGAGTCGGAGGACGTATTCACCGACCTTGAAGTTAAGCTATCTGGATGGACTCTTTTATTGTAATATTTTCCAATTCTTTGCTTGTATGTGGCCTCCCTGATGGAGGCAATTTCCCTTCTTTCCTCCCAGAGGTCAAGGTTTATACGCATTTCTGTATCATTGTCTTCGTCTTTCATGTTTGACGTCCGACATGTGGAGACTTTTTCGGACCATTTGTTTTTTTTGAGACTTTTGTGATTTCTTTTTTTCTGCTTTGGTAACAACAAACTTTTTCCTGGATTTCAAATGCCTAGGGAAAACCCGGAGTTTTTTTCCCTCGTCCCCTCCCCCTTTTCCCCTGTCCCATCCGTTGCACTTTTTTGACTTTGTTTTTTTTATTTTTTTTTGGTTTTTTTGGTGGCGATGTGGTTCCCCCCCCCCCCCCCCAAAAGTTTAAACTAATGGTACAGTTTGCCATCTAACCCACCACTTGTGACCTGCCCCAGGCCACCTAAAAGGGCCTTTTTTTTTTTTTCCCATTTTTCGTTTTAAAAAAAAAAAAAAAAACGAATTTTTGGGCCCCCCCATTTTGTTTGAGATCGCTTTCGACTTGGTCCCCCCCCCCCCCCCCCCCCCGTTGCCCCTTTGTGGTGCACTATACGGGATGTGAAGGAATTGCTTTTTAAATGATGTTTTTTTTCAACAATAATTTAACCAAAAATAATTCCACCGCAAGTTTAAAAAAATTTTCGAAAAATTGTTTTACAAACACCGAAAAAATAACACCTCTCACGTGAACGTCGTGTAATGACTTATTGAGCTATATGTAGTCTTTCTTTTAAGAATAAATAACACTGATCTCGTTTTATTTTTCCTCCAACAAGCTGAACAATGACATAAATCGTGTGTAATGGAATTAAACACAAAATAAATCAACATGACCCCGATGTTTAAATTATTTAAAGAAAGTTTTTAAATCCTGGGAATCCCCAAAGGCAAACAAACCTGAATATGTTCCCCCCCCCTAAACTCCTAATATTTCCTTTTGACCCGAAACCCAACCGTTTGATTTCGAAAATGGAAGGCCCCTAAGTTAATTTCCGACAAAAAATCTTAAACTAAACATACAACGTAGGCCCTCACAAAATTATAACTAAGAAAGGCCAAATGTGGGGGGCCCAGTGGGTTAATATTATATTCCCCCCCCCCAAAAATCATCCCGTGGGGGGTGCAAAATTGTGGAAAATTTAAACTTTCAAAGCAAATGGAGTTTTTGACTTTGTTGAAAATTTATGGATTTAAAAGGAGTTGGGTTTTTAATTTGATTTTTTTTCTGAATCGATTTTTTTTTTTTGTTTTTTGCAATGTCCTTCCCCCAACCCTTTGAGAGTACAGCAAAACCACCTTTGAAGTTTCCCCCCCCACGAAACCATGAAGATGACATTATATTGTTTACATTTTCCTAAAAATCAATAAATTTTTTTGACCATGAAAACCCACAATCTTTTTTTTTAAAAAAAATATCCTTTCCCTATTCAAACCCGTATTCACACTTGACCCGGATATGCAACCCTTCCCGCAATTGATTTTTTTGAATCATTTTTGATTTTTTTTTTTTGTTTAATAACGGTAATTCTCCAAATTTCTCCATTTCAATGTATTTTCCTTAATTTTTTTCCCCAACTGAAATCCGAATCGAACCTTTTTTTGTTGGGGACCAGGTTTTTGGGTAAAATAAAAAAATTACAGCCTCCCCAATTAAAAACAAAAAAACAAAAATACAAGGTTGGGTCCCCCCCGCCTCAAGAAAAAGAATCGAGGTAAGTAAAAACGGTCTTCCTAACAAAATAATTATAACCCCGAAGAAAATAATAAGACCGGAAGAAATATCACATAGAATATGAATTATTGCTTAGAACATTTTATAATAATCACAATTATTAAACATAATATCATTTAACTATATTGTTTCAGAAGTTATCCTCACAATTCTTTTTTTTTCTATTCAATGAAATGTCACATATACATCGTTTATTCATTATATATATTATAATTTATAGTATATATTATATAATTCACCCAATACAAACCAAAAAAAAAGTTTCCTGGCTTTTATGAACAGTAACCGAGCATTGTCCCACAGAAAAAAAAAACCGTCTCGGCGGCTTTAGCCCCGATACAGTAACCGGCCTTTTCACCGATTGACTTCCCAACTATTTTTGTCTTTTTTCGATTTTTATTTTTTTATTTTTTATACAATTGTATACTTTTATAGTTTTTTTATTTTTACCACCTAACTTTTACGTTTTATCACTTTAGTCCCCCTAAACTTTTTGTTTCAATTAACTTTAATCATTCAAATCCCTTTTTTTTTGTTTTAACTTTTTCTTTTTTTCTCTTGTTTTTTACACGTTTTTCCAACTAATTTTTTTTAACCACTTAACTTTTTGTAGTTTTTTTTAACTTTAATTTTCCACAAGGACAAGCTCAACACAAGTTTTAAAACCATATCAACTTCTATCATCCCGCCAAATTGAAACAACCAATTCTCAAACATGCACATCATAGTTCAAGAGTTCAAAGAACCCTTACTCTTGGATAAAACCCAAAAGCCTACGAGAGGGACACATTCACAAGAACGGTTAAAATCTCAATGGCAAAACAACAAAAGAGATAAACCCGGTAGCTTAAACCTATTTGCCACCCCCCCCACCACTTGTTTCATCAAAAAACCCCAAAAATTTTCAAAAAAAACTCCCTAAGCATTTATTTTTTAAATCCTTCAAACTCTAAATCGGAAGAACAAGTGTTAGAATCGAAAAATTAAACACCACATTGGTATCAATAGCCCATAACTAACACAACCCACTAATTAATTTGAAAATTAAAACCCTAAAAATTAAAAATTAAAATTAAAGAAATAAAAAGAAAAATTAGTCAAGAAATCTTACCTCTTTTCCCATGATGATAATAGATAAATGATGATCTAAAAGAAAAGAAAAGAAAAATGCAAGATTGGTGAATTAATGGGGGAATTTAGGAGCAATGGGGAGGTTTTTGTTTTTTGATGCCTTTTTTCTTCTTTGTTTTTTTTTTCGTTCTCAAGTCAAAGAGGAGAAGAAGATAAACTGAATTTTGAATGTGTGGTGAAAATGACCCTCTTTGACTAACTTTAAAAACCCCTCTCCTCGATTTGACCAGTCAACAGGCCTACCTTTGCGGCCGCAAAATGGGCAAACACTCCCCACCACCAACTGCGCGCGCAGTGGGGGCAAATTTTTTTTGCCCTCCAAAGTCCATTTTTTAGTTTTTTTTTTTTTTTTTTTTATGCCCCTGCCGGCGCATCAAATCCCCGTAAACAACACCCCCCACTGCGGCGCAGTGGGGCAAAAACTCACCCAAACATCAGTAATAATAGGCTGCGGCGCAGTGAGCTTGTAACACCTCCACTGCGTCGCAGTACAAATCTTCTGGTCACGACCCCCCATTTTTTTTCCTTAGAAAATGTTGACAATGAAAATTTTGAACACTTACCTCAATCCGCTTCACATCAAATTGTACCTGCATTTTTCTTGACAAAACAACATCAAATCTAACTAACAAAAACAAAAATAAAATAAAATAAAATAACACGGGTTGCCTCCCGAGAAGCGCTTAATTTATTTACGAGTCGTTAGCTAGACTCGACTACCTTTCAAGCCCCATATTCAAAAACGGGGATCTCCTCGATTATCCCCTCCACTTGTTCTTCTTCCAAGTACAACTTAAGTCTATGGCCATTAACAATGAAAGATCCTTCACCATCCCTCTTGAACAACTCCACATAACCCGACGGATAAACATGCTTGATAACAAAAGGTCCAATCCACCTAGAAGTTAGCTTAGGTTGCTTGATCTTAAACTTAGACAAAAACAACAAAACTTTAGCCCCAACCTTAAACTCCTTTCTACGGATCCTTTTGTCATGCCAAACTTTGGTTCGCTCCTTGTAAAGCCTAGAATTCTCATATGCACCTAACCTAAGCTCATCAAGCTCATGAAGTTGCAACATTCTAAGTTCACACTAGCTTCCATTCATATTCCCAAATTTCACAAGTTGCCCCCCTCAAAACGCCCAATACGCCCCCTTATGCTCCCCTTTTCTCCCTCAATAGGTTTAAATGAAACCAAGTCTTACCATAAGAGCCAACAACCGGTATGGACGTTGGTGGGCCAATCGGCCCGTCCTTTTTTTTATAAGCCCCGTCCCCCTATTAAACGCCCCCAAGGCCCGTCATCCCACTTTCCTTTGAACCAACCTGGAGGGTTTTTTTTATTCTTTCCCACAGTTTTTTTCTCCCCTCCTCCAAAAAATTTTCCCCCAAATTGCCTTCCTTCACACCCCTATTTTTTTGGGGGGTTTGTTTTTTTTCCCCCTTACTTGGTCCAACTAGTTGTTTGTGGTTGGAAATAAGGAAAAATCATAAAAAAATTTACAATGCCAACAACACCATAAAAAATCCTTTTTTTTTCATAACCTTCTCCCTTTAATTTGACATGATTTGCAAAAAGGAATAATTGGGGGTGTTTTTGTTTTTTTTTTTTAGGGGATTTTTAAAAACGGCGATTCCCCCTGTTTAGTAGAGTTTTTTGTTTTTTTTTTTTCCCGGTGTTAAACATGTTCCCCGGTTTTTTTTTTGGAGTGTGGTTTTTTTTAGACCTTTTAAGGGTTGTTTTTTTTTTTTTTTTACACCCTTTTGATTCTTTTGTAATTGGAGTTTTTTGTTTTATGGGTTTTTTTTTTTTTTTTCCGTGAAAATTCCTTGAATTGTTTTCCAACTGTTTTTTTTTTTTTTTGGGGTCCCCCTTTCAAAAAAAAAAACCCCATTTTTTTTATAGTGGGGTGAAAAAAATTCCTTTTTTTGCCGTTGAAAAGGGTTAAAGGCCTTCCACCCGTACCCCGGTTTTTCCTTTTTTTTTTTTTTTTTTTTCCCTCCGCTCCTTTAAACTTTTTATCACTATCCTCCCTTTTTTTTAATTTAAGGAAAACGATGAAATTATTAAATATCTTTTTTTTTTGGCACTTGTGCTTTTAATGCTTTCTTTCATCCCAGGCCTTTTTTGTTTTTTGTTGTAAAACAACCCCTGGGTAACTCCTAGTCCCGCAAACCACCCTTCCCCCAGAGTTTGGGATGGATTACCCTGGGGTGGCAGCGTGTTACCGTCCAATCAAACCTTGTGAAATTGTTCAATTACTAATTAAAGGGTGTAGGTAAAGTAAGAAATTTGTTAAATGAAAAACCAAAAATGGTGAAAATTGTATTTTTTTGTGTAAGTGTGTCCATATTCTAAAATACACCTCAAAATTAGACCATATATGTAATTTTCCTTATTAAAATCTAGTAGGAACTTTTACTAGGCTTTGACAACCGTCACTAGAAGTGCATGTAAGGTGAAAAATTGGACTAGTTGATTTTTTTTTTTTTTTTGAATTGGGGGGCCCTTAAGTTTTTCCCCCCCCCGAATCCCCCCCTTTTATTGCCTCCTTGAATAAAATGTGTTTCCACCAAACACCGTTTGCCACCTTTTTTTAACAATTAACTATCACAAATGGGTCGACCGAAGTTTGGTTTTTTTTTTTTTTTTTTTTGCCAAATACTTCTTACAGATTATATTCTCACTAAAGAATTATAAAATGATCTACATTACATGCACACGATTCCAGTTTTTCATTGTACAATTAAGAATGTTGTTTTGAAGTAAAAGAAATAAATTTCAAAACCAGAAAATTTTTTTTTGATCAAATTTTTTTCCCTAGTAAGGAAAACCCCCCTTACTAGGTTTTTGCCATCAATTTTTTTTATCATTTACCACAGCTTCTTTTAAACATTTTCCCCCCTTGTGGTCCCCCCCCCCACATCAAAATGAAAAAATCGTAAAAAAAATTTCCCCAAAACAAGCCCACACCTTAAAAGCTAAATACTCCCTTTCTCTAGTCTTAACACGGTTTTTTGACAAAAGTCCCATCAACAATTTTAAAATAAAAGTTGACCAAGGTTTTGTTTACCAATGTCCCTGCCCCTTAAAAATGTTCCCTTCTTAATGAAAACGCCAAAAAAATCCATTGACCCAAATAAACCAATCCCAATGTCCATGAATCCCATTTAAATTTAACCCTGGTTGGAATTTCCCAAATAACCTAAAAGTAGCAAGTAAACATTTAAAGTCCCAATTTGTTTTACGGTGTTTTTTGTTTTTTTTTTTTTTGTTGTTTTGTTTTATCATCGGCCATTTTAATTTCTTTATATAATCTCGAGCCCTTTAAACAGAAATCATGTGGAGTTTATATTATATGAATCGAAAAGGTTAAAAATGAAGCGTTTGTAGTCCCAACTGTTTGTTTTTAAGAATAAAAATTCAAACTTTCCCCCAATCACGTGAACCCCCCCGTTTTCCGGAGCTCCCGGCAAACGCAAAACAAATTCCAATTTTTTTTTTTTTTGGTTTAAAACCTAACTTAAATCCTATTTTTTGGATGTCACAAGGTTTTTGTGTTAGACTTTACAATAGTTTAAAATACCCGGGTTTAAAAAAACCCCCTTTATCCCCCCAATTTAACTCCAAATTTTTTTATTTACCACCTTTTTTCATTGCCTTTTTAAAGTGAAAAAGCTTAATGAAAAAAATCCCCTCAGCGCCCCTCAAACCACTTATAATCTTTTCAAATTTTTTTTCCGTCCCCCTCTTTTTCAAATCATAAGTCCCATCCCAAATATGGTGACCCCTTACCTTTTACCTCCACGTCCCCCCCGAGGGTTAATTTTTTTTTTTTCTTGTTTTCTAACACTGTTTTTTTTTTTTTTTTTCAACAATAATTTAACCAAAAATAATTCCACCGCAAGTTTAAAAAAATTTTCGAAAAATTGTTTTACAAACACCGAAAAAATAA
>CM067167.1:176924029-176961781 GCA_034093135.1 Erigeron breviscapus
ATGATTGGCTCAACCATAGTATCATCGCCAGGGACAGTAGATTCAGAGACTGGAACACGAATGATGTTCAGAAACTTATCTTTAGATCGACTAACGGGTCCCACATTCTTTTGTGGCCCACTTAGTGACCTTTCTGAACCAGCTAGTGTGGCTGAAACAGTTTTATTAAATACCTGAAGCATAGCAGTGGATAGTTCAGGCTCATTTTCAGCAGTGGATGCCTTTGAGAAATCTCTGCTGTATTCAGGTACTGAAGCTTCAGGTCCAGCTTGATTATAAGCTTCACCAAGAATATCCATGAAACATAAGCTTAGAAATCTTGGAAAGGCAATATGCAGACTTCTCTTTCCTTTTAGTTTTGTAATTAGCTGAGAAAAGAGAATCTCAAGCAAAGTCTGCTTGTATCCCATTCCAAATATAATACCCCATCTCAACTTGGGGTAATGAAAGTTGGTCCAACCCTCCATGGTTGCCACCAAGACTTTCCACAATCTGGGTCCAGAAGAACCTCCAGCAATTGCCAAATCCAGACATAAATATGTGTCCGGAGGTTTTCAGATTACCATCAGCATCCTCCATATCGCCATGACCGGTGGCGACTAGAACTTCCCTGAAATTGACTCCTTTGAGTCATTTAGCAAACACCTGGGAAGGTTTGAGGTAGTTCAGATGAAGGGAATTTCTGAACCCCTCAAGAGTGATAACACACTGCTTGGTGCCCTCATTGAGAGTGAAGGAGATGGATTGTTCATCTTTGCTCACCACAGCAGTATACCAGAATTCAAGCAAGTATCGATGATACAATGCCTGAGGATTAGCGGTCAGAGCATAGTGGAAAGGGGATTGCTCCCAAAAATTATTAATTCTTCCCATTAGGGTTTTGGATTTCACATTTAGTTGAGCCAAGAAATTGCTCATGTTAAATCGGATTTGAGAAGGAGTGAAATTCTTTGGCCATGTGGCAGATGTTTTCACATCATCCGATGGAGTATATTTAAAATTGATGAGCGATTTAGGTTGTGAAGAAGATGATGATTAGACATTTTTAAGAATCGAAAGTTGAAAGTGAAAGGAATATGAAGAGTTAAGAATTTGAGAGTAAATATGAGAGAGATTGATGATTGGAAAGTAATGAAAAACGAAGTAAATGAAAGAATGAAAAGGAATTTGAATTTAAGATGGATATAAAAGTGATTTTCCAATTAAAAACAATTTCTGGGGTCAAGTCCGCATTAAATGCAGAGACGTTTGAGTGACCCCACCTGCAACACTTTTTCAGAAAAAGTACTCATTTCTTTCCCTTTTACGGCGCAACATGTGTGACACATAAGCATGACCAACGTAAGTTTAAAAAACATAGTATGCAGTAGGCCACGTGTACACACAATTGACCAAGTATCAAAAATATCTTGAAAGGATTGTTGTCTTTCAGTGATGACAAAATGAATTCTGAGCATGGTCAGTTCCAAAGAGATCTGAACCATCTCAGTTAATAAAATTCAACTGAAATAATTTTGATTTTCTGAAGTGCTTCAGTTAAATACGTTTTTCTGAGTAAAAGGTTCCCCCTCAAAAATGAAGGTTTATTTTAAAGTTTGAAAAATATTAACATTCCCCCTGAAGTGATGATCCATGAATTAATAAGTGCCAAGATAGTATCACAAAGGCGTTCAATAGCTAGGCGAGCAAAAATTACATGGATCGCTCAGACTGGTGAACCAGATCAGTGTCACTGAGGCGTTCATAACAAGATTACCAGTCTAAGGATTTAACATACCCAACTCACTGACCAGATGTTTAAAGGTTTTGACATCTAAAGGTTTTGTAAAAATATCAGCGAGTTGCTTATCAGTGGGAATAAAGTGCAATTCAATATCTCCTTTCAGAATATGATCACGAATGAAATGATACCTGAGATCGATGTGCTTGGTTTTCGAGTGCATCACAGGATTGTGAGATATGGAAATGGCACTAGTGTTATCACAAAAGATTGGAGTCTTTGTGTAAGTAACACCATAATCAGTCAGCTGGTTTTTCATCCATAGAATCTGAGCACAACACCTTGCTGCAGAAATATACTCAGCTTCTGCAGTGGATAGTGATACTGCAGTCTGCTTCTTACTGGTCCAACTTACTAATTTGCCACCAAGGAAATGACACCCACCTGTGGTACTTTTCCTGTCTATCTTACAACCTGCATGATCAGAATCTGAATAACCCATTAGATCTAGACTGGAGCCTTTGGGATACCAAAGACCCAATCTAGGGACACCTTTAAGGTATCTGAAGATCCTTTTAACAGCATTTGCATGTGCTTCTATGGGATCAGACTGAAATCTAGCACAAAGGCATGTTGCAAACATTATGTCTGGTCTACTTGCAGTTAAATACATCAGTGAACCAACCATACCACGATATTTTGTATGGTCCACTGGTTTTCCATGTGGATCAGAATCCAAAGTTAATGGAGCAGAAATAGGAGTATCTTTTGATGAGACTGAATCAAATTGATATTTCTTTAATAAATCTCTGACATATTTTTCTTGGTTTATGAAAATACCATCTTCAGTTTGTTTTACTTGAAGTCCCAGAAAATATGTCAGTTTACCCATCATACTCATTTCATACTCAGAAGACATGATTTTAGAAAATTTTTCACACATCTTCTCATTTGTAGAACCAAACACAATATCATCAACATAAATTTGTACTAACAGGATATCACTTTTATCATGCAATATGAACAAAGTATTATCTATTGCACCACGTTTAAAACCATTTTTAAGAAGATGTTTAGTAAGAGTATCATACCAGGCTTTGGGTGCTTGTCTCAGACCATATAAGGCTTTGTTCAGTCTGTACACCCAATGTGGTTTTTCTTCATTGATGAATCCTGGTGGTTGATACACATAAACGACTTCTTCTAGTTCTCCATTCAGGAATGCACTTTTGACATCCATTTGATAGACTTTAAACTGATGATGAGCTGCAAAGGCTAAGAATATTCTGATAGCTTCAAGTCTAGCAACTGGTGCAAAAGTTTCATCAAAATCTATTCCCTCTTCTTGTGCATATCCTTTTGCAACAAGTCTTGCTTTGTTTCTGATGATATGACCATCTTCATCCATCTTGTTTCTGAAGACCCATCTTGTCCCAATTGGTTCCTTCTTTAGGTTACTGGGACAAGGAACGAGTTCCCATACATCGTTTCTTTTAAACTGGTTGAGCTCATCTTGCATGGCTTCACCCCAGCTTGGGTCTTGCATAGCCTCGTCAATCTTCTTGGGTTCAATTAGAGATAAGAAGCTGACGTTTAAGCATTGATCGCTTGTGGCTCTTCTGGTCTGAACCCCTTTACTGGACTCTCCAATAATTTGCTCGATTGGATATGCTTTTGTCCATTTAGAGTATTGACCAGGATGAACAATGATATCAGTGCAAGAACTTCTCTGAGTAACTTCAGGAGGAGCTTTAGAAAATACATCTTCAGCTTCTTCTTCTTCCTGCAGATCATGACTTGCATCATGAAATTCTTCAGATTGAGGTTGCTCAGTGGAGCCTGATATCAGAGGAGAAGCAGCATGTACATCTGATCCAATAGTCAGTTCATGAGGTAGTTTGAAACTGACTGGAGGATAAAATGGAATGGTGCTAGGCTTGTTTATTACTGGTTCTGAACGGAGATGTTCAGAAGCAGGTTCAGGTGATTGATCAGTTTCATCAATAGGATCAGAATCACAAAACTTATTGGACTTTCTGAGGGTGGTGCAGGGATGGAATTTTTAAAGATTGCAGAATTGGATTCATCAAAGGTAACATGAATTGACTCATCAACCTTTTCAAGTCTCTTGTTAAAGACTCTAAAGGCTTTGCGATTTGATGAATATCCTAGGAAGTACCCTTCATCAGCTTTTGCATCAAATTTTCCAAGCTGACTTGAATCATTCAGAATGTATACTGGACACCCAAATACATGGAAGTATCCAATATTAGGCTTTCTATTTCTGAGTACTTCATAGGAGGTCTTCTTGTGTCTTTTGACATAAACAGATCTGTTCTGAGTGTAGCAGGCATTTGCAACAGCTTCAGCCCAGAAATTCTTGGGAAGACCAGATTCATTCAACATACTTCTAGCAGCTTCAATCAGCGTACGATTCTTTCTTTCTACAACACCATTCTGCTCTGGTGTGTGAGCTGAGGAGAAGTTCTGAGATATGCCAGTTTCAGTGCAGAAGGATTCCAGAGTAGCATTTCTGAATTCAGTGCCATTGTCACTTCTGAGCTGACAAACTTTTCGCTTGTGCTTGAGCTCAATTTGTTTGATGAGAGCAATGATTTCAGTAGCAGCTTCACTTTTGGACCTGAGGAAAATCACCCAGCAGTATCTTGAATATTCATCAACGATAACAAGGGTGAACTTCTTTCCTGCTCTGGTCTGAACATTCACTGGTCCAAAAAGGTCCATGTGAAGCATGTGAAGAGGTTCAGTTATACTAAAGCTTTGTTTTGTCTTGAATGAAGCTCTTTTCTGCTTACCCATTTCACAACCTGGACATGGCTTGTCTTTGTTGAAAGACATAGAGGGTATCCCATCAACAAGTTGTTTTCTAGACAACTTATTAATATTTTTGAAGTTCAGATGGGATAATCTCTTGTGCCACATCCAGTTTGTGTCTTCATCTGCCTTTGAGTAAAAACATTGTTCAGTGGTAGAAGGATTCATATCAATGACATAAATGTTTCCCTTCCTTGGTGCAATCAGTACCACCTTTCCATCTCTGTTGAATATGTGCCTTGTGAAATATCAAATAAAACCTTGAAGCCATCATCACACAGTTGACTGACACTGATCAGGTTATATTTCAAACCGTTCACATATGCAACACCTGTGAATTTGACTTGACCATTATTCACCACACCATATCCCTCAGTTTTCCATTACCATCATTTCCAAAAACTATTGAGGGCCCCTCTTGCACCCTATATTCCTCTAGCAGGGTCTGATAACCAGTCATGGTTCGGCCAGCAGCACTGTCCAGAAACCATATATTCTTCTTTCGGTCTCCCTGCACACAACAAAGATTAGTTCTTTTTGGGAACCCATCTTTGGATGGGTTCACTAGACTCTCCCTTAGTAGTCTCAGATTTCTTTGGTTCATAAGGAACAGAAGGATCAAAGGGGATCTCAGTCATAATTTCAGATGACATAAAGCAATTGGTTTGATGGGGTTTTCAACCTTTTTCTTTTCAGATTTCTGCTTGATTTGCTTAGAAAAAGGTTTTGTATTTTGTTTAGGTTGAAGAGAAGGAGTTTCAACATTTTTTAAACGTGCATTACAGCTCTGCACTTGTCTAGCCAATAGTTGAAATTGACTTTCTAACCTTAACAAAATTGATTCTTCATTAGACACCTGAGCCTTACCTGAATCTGAGGTAGATGGCTCAGTAGGGGAGAAATTTTTCTTCTTCTTTAGGTCTTTAGGAACCTTAGATGAAGTCTGAGAGGATGGCTTTTTGGATTTAGCCTTCCTTTCTGAAACAGTTGTCTGAGCTGTTTTAGATTTACCCTCAGATTGTTCCTGGGCTTTATAAGTTACAGTTTTCTGCTTGCCAACTTTAGGAAAAATGATTTCAGGTTTTATTTCCTTTGGAAGTGCATCTAAATCAGTGATTATGGATGCCAAATGAAGATCACCAGACTCATATGCTGCTCTTTGTGATGCAAAAGTATTTTTAATTGCAACATCTGGCCTTGGTGCTTTCATCCAAGATTTAATAATTGCTTGTTCTTTTTCAAGGATGGATTTTAATTCTTCCTTTTCCAATTCTAAAGTTGCAACCATAGACTGATAACTTTTTAGAGCCAATTGAACATCTTTCAGTTCTTTCAGTCTGGCATGACTGGCGTTTAGTTCAGAAGCATTATTTTCAAACATTTTTAGGCTTTCTGAACGCACTGTCTCAACAAATGAGATGTCAGCCTCTAAAAGAACCAAAAGGTCCAGTTTGTGTTCCTCATTATTTTCAAAGCCAAAATTACTGACCTTTTTCATTACAATATCCACCCAGCGACCAGATTCAACATCGGATTTGACCAATGACCTTGATCTTCTTGTGCCATGAAACACATGTCCCTAACTTCTTCTTCATCATCAGATGATTCATCATTCTTCCCATTTTTCAGTTTTGGCAATCATACAACTGTTGCTTGAGTTGTCTTGTGCCAGAAGAGCCATATGTGCCTTTAACTTCTTGTATTTGGCCTTATAGCTGTCATCAGATTTCTGAAAAATAGAATGGTTAGGAGCAGATTGTGATGACGATGGTTGACTAGATCTGCATTCCTTCATGAAATGTCCTTTCTTGCCACATTTAAAGCATTCAAGATTAGACTTGTCAATAGAAGTGCTGGAAGCAAAAGGTTTGCCAGATCGATTTGATTTGGCCTTAAAACGATTGAACGTTTTAGCCAGCATGGCAACCAGATCATCATTGTCATTCTCCACAATCATGAGTAACATTACCAGAGACACCAGTTTTTAACATTTCAGAAACCATCTTCTTCATCGAGTCAGAAATGTCACTCTCAAAAGATAGTAGAGCAGTACTATGTGGTTCAGAATACTGAACCATACCAGAATTGGTAGAAACATGATTCTTGGCATCCTGCTCAGCCAAAGCTCTCTCAGCTTTGTTTCTCTTCAGTATATCTGAAGGCTCCATAAAGGGAAGCGAGAGTGTGACTGTGCAAAGTTTTGCCTTGTCTCAAGACCAAGATTAAATTTTCCCATTTAGAAGGTAAAATGTCACAAAATTTTTCCAACATAATTTCTTTATCTTTGGTAACACCCAGGGCTTTCAGTTGATTTACCAGATTTGTAAATCTGATGTAAGTTTGAGTTAAGTTTCCCCAGGGACAGCAAAGAAAGACTCATATCTTTTGTTTAAAGCAACTTTTCTTGTGACAATTGTCTCATTTGTGTCTTCAAACTGTGTCATTAGTTCCTCCCACATTAATTTGGAATTTTCAAGTAAAACAAGAGTGGGCATAAGGGTTTCAGGAACTGCATTTAAAATCATATTTTGTAACTTAGTGTCAAGGTCTACAAGTCTATGATCTTCCTCAGACCAATGATCCTTCTCCTTAGGTGACTGCCTAGGAGTCCCATCGGTATTTCTGACAACAGTAGAAGCGTTCATGGGGACAAAGTGTGACAACTCGTAATTAATTAACAACGAGTTAGTCTTAATCTTGTTTAAGATTAGTCATTATCATAATCTCGTCGAATTTAGACTGTCATTTGACGTGGAACTATTAGACTTTTGGACTTTTGACTTAGTCAAATTAGACGTATCTTGATGACGTAGACTATTAGCTATCTAGACGAATGCCGAGTCTTTAAAATAACTTTAAATTAATATTTAAAGGTTATATCTTGAACAAAATAATTAGACTGTCTAGACTTAATATTATAAAGTTCCCTTTGACGAAACTTTATTGGCTTGTCTTGACTAAAATAAGACGAGGGAAAATACCTTTACTTTAAATTATAACCTTTTGGTCAAACGGTATTTAATCGTAAGCATTTTACCAAATAAGGGGTATTAAAAATATCAAATGGGCCACATAGGCCGGTTTTCTTTCTTTGTGGCTAGAAACAAAACAACAAACCCCCCCATCACCCCTTTTCTTTTATGGCCTGACAAAACACACACACACACACACACAGAACACACACAAACCACTCAAAATCTCAAAATCCCCCTATCATCATCATCAAAAATCTGGTTTTGTAAAGGAAGGAGTTAAAAGGGATTAATCATATTCCAATAATAATTAGGGTTTTGGGCATCATTATCATCATCATCTTCATCAAATTCCTCAAGAACACCATTTTTGGTAAGTTAACTTTTATTCAATCTTTTGATTTTATTTAAATTCATTAACGGGTTTATTTCAGTTATATAATTCAAAATAGAAGCCTATGAAAGTAGTATGAATTTAGGGTTTTGGTAATTAAAGGAAATATTGACTTAGAATTTAGTTTTTGGTCAAAATGATTGAAATTACGAAATGTTTGATGAAATGGTAAGTTCAAAGTCTTTTGAACAGGTTAACACTTATTAAAAATGAAAGGAATCGATTTGGAGTCGACATGGTTTGCTAAAAATGGTCATAAACCAGGTTTTTCACCTGGTCAGGTGGAACTCGCGCCGCGAGCCTTCCAGGTCGCGCCGCGAGGTGTATCGAATTTCGAACAGAAACCTGCACTTGATTTGACTCGCGCCGCGAAACCTCCAGGTCGCGCCGCGAGGAATATAGCAAGGTCGCGCCGCGAGGACCTCTGGTCGCGCCGCGAGTTTTGTGACTGTTTGACATTTTCAGTTTTCGATAACTTGAACGTTTGAACTTGGTGAATATCGAATGGTACTTTAGATTACCTTATAATGACGATGTCATTGATATTACCAACTAAAGTTAAGTAAAATGGAAGTTAAGTCACATTCTCGGTTATGGCATTCTAGGGTCTATAGCTAAGTAGTTGTACGTAGGATACTTGTCGTCGTGAGATTTGATCCTCACCATTGGTACTCTTATCCTAGGCTTTGGATAGACGTGGAGACTAGACTGCTCTTATTCTCAGACTGCTCATTTCTTTAGCTCGTAGACTGCTAAGGTGAGTTTATGGCGCCCTTTTCCTTTTACTTTGGGCCTGAAAAGCATGCACTGTTGTATTATCTTTGTCAGACTTCGGTCTGTACAGTCATATATCATCTTTGTCAGACTTCGGTCTGTACAGTCTTAATATCTTTGTCGGACTTCGGTCTGTACAGTCAGCATATAATTGTCGGACTTCGGTCTGTACAGTCATGTCTTATAATTACGTATAATGGTATTATCACAATGGCGACAAAACTATTGTCAACATACCGTAAGCGTGGTGGGTACGCCGATGGTACACCCTATATATAAGCGTTGAAAGTATGTTGGAAGTAGAAGCCTAAGTGTTTTAGTCTCATTGCCGGATATCGATCTTGTCGGATGTTGTATTCTGACTGTCTTGGTTGTGGTCCGCACCCCATTGTCGAAGGGAAATCCTGTGCGAGGTTATGGTCCGCACCCCATTGTTGAAGGGAAATCCTGTGCGAGGCATATGCTGTCATCAGATCTAGATATACTGATTGACGTGATATAAGATGAGTTCAGATTTAGATATACTGACTATCTTATTATAAATTGTGATATAAGATGTGTCCAGATTTAGATATACTGGTTGTCTTGTTATAAAAGTGTTGTCAGATTTAGATATACTGACTGTTTGGTCTTTTATAACTATATGTCATTGTGTTGTATCAATGACGAATAAATATTTGGTCAAACACACTGTAAACTCACCAACTATTTCGATAGTTGATCCTCTCAAATTTCATGCTTTTCAGGTGACCATCAGTAAGTCTTGGAATCGTCTTTGGCATTATAGAGCCAATCTTTTGACTTTGGACGTACAATTAGCATCAGACATTGAGGGCTCTCATGCTTTTGGCTTTAATTGTATTTGACTGTCCAGACTTTGAACTTGTATTCTGTGGGCCCCGTTCCAAATGTGGATGACTTGTATCCGTATTTTGGGGTCCACACTTTGAACGATTGTACTTGTATTGACTTGTATTGGTATAAATGGATGTAATCTCTATTAACCTTCTGATTAGTATGCAATTCTTTGTTAACCCTGTATTTCCGCTATAACGGGGTGTGACACAAAGGGTCCTTCTTTTAAGATATCGGGTAAGTGTCTTTCAACACCAGCAATATACTTTAGAGCATGCTTTCCATGTTTGAAAGTTTTCACTGTTCCCATCAAACTTGGGAACAGGATTATTTGGAAAGTGTACGTGTACATTATGCGATGGTATATTGTTGTTGATGATAGGGGGTGTAGTGTTATTAGGGTCAGGACGTTCTTGTTGAAAGTCAGCCATCTATGCAGATCAAAGGTTAAAGAATTGATATAATTCAACCTTGCTGCTCTGATACCAATTGATAGTCAAGCTTTTTGCAAGTTGTGAGAAGACTTCATATTTATAGACCAAGTTCATGATGACATGGACAAGATCGTATAAAAGTGGTTGTGAGCATTTAAGGAATTAAACTTAATTCCTTACATGCTTGTACTAGAAAGAGTATATAAGTCAGTTGATGTGACTTATAGTACTACGTTCCAAACCTATACTTTTACCTTGTACCTTTTATTAATAGATAAATCTATTAACTAGGTAAAGGTATGTAAAGTAAAAAGTCTTCCTCGTAATCAGTGTAAAGTGTTGTAAATACTTTACACTGAGATGCTTCAGTCTTCGATCTGGTAGAATCACTCTTTGCTCGCTTCTGAGATGATTCTCTTCTTCATACTTCAGTCTTTGACTTCAGAATGAATGCTTCAGATTTATCTTGATCTGAACTGAAGTGAAGCTTCAGTGAAGTAATTCTGAGATGGCTCAGAATTCTGTACAAACGTTTTCACTGAACTTCAAGCTATTTCTGAACAAATTATACTTGGTCGATTTCCGACCTAACAAATTCCCGACCCCAAATTCTGAGCTCAAGTTGTTTACAATTGTATAAAATCCGGTCACTTTTTACAAAGTTTGGTAACTTTGTTTTTTTCGATCACGACAACTTTTGGTAAGTTTTGGCAGCCACACTTTCGTTTTTGGCAAGTTTTGACACTTTTTGGCTAATTTCAACGTATACATGTGGCGCGTTTTTATTGGTCGGTTTTGGTTGCCAAAACGTGCCCTATACTCTTGCTTCTAAGGTTGCAAAATCGACAATTACGTTATCATTGATTTTCTTTGTTATGTTTTGTTGATTATTTTCATGATATATTATGTAAGGAATGATAAATACACAACATTTTTTAAGTGATTTACCATAATACATATTTTATTGGGTGTATGAAATATATGGTGTATGATTGATAACTATTGTACATTTATATCATTATATGCATTCTCTAATTGAATTAAGTTGAATTTCCTTGTCACTTACATTTTCCAGGATTAGTATAGATTGACAAAAGTAAAGACTCTTATTTTTCATAATATGCTTCACTGAGTTCTCAGTGTACATCAATGTTTTGGTAGATGACACTTAATGCCATGGATTCTTGTCAATGGGATCAGAGATGTTGTTTGACCCCTTCAAATTTTGGATTTTAACCCTCTAAAGTTGTTTTAAACTTTACTAGTAAAATTTGAGGCATCTTGACCCTTAAATTAAAATTAAGGGTTAATATTCAAAAATCATCTTTGATAATTAACCTATATTTTAATCCAAAGGTCAAGATATTCAACTTTAGAGGATCTTAATCCCAAAATTTCCAACAATGTCAAATTTAAATAAACAAATATCTTTTTTCTTTTCTAATTGTTAGTCTTTAAAATATCTAAACTATTGTTTTTTACTTATTAATTTGAATTTAAATTACTTCACCTAATATACCAAAAATAATCTTAATAAAATTATTTTCGACGTACACACTCAACCCTTGAAATAAATACTTTACCCATTTTAAATCAACTACTTTTACATTGTGTTTGAGCATGGATTGTTAAGCTCAATCACAAAGGGGTTTAACCACGAAAATCATCATGATCTCCTCAACTTTAGAGTGCAAACCTACTAAGTTCTTAACGAACCTAAGGTGAATGATGATTTTCCCAAAGAGATGTCTCGATCTTTGGAGGTGTGAAATATGAATGTTTTTGATGAATGATTGATTGAGAATGAGTTGAATGAATGTGTGACTATCTCAATTGTATGTAGATATGTCTATTGTATTTGAGATATGATATAAGGAAAGTGTATGTAATTTTTCCATCTTGTTCTTTGATGAGAGAGATGCTTTTTTGTAGTGAGAGTCCCCTCTTGTATCCACCCTTGTAAGGGTACATATAGATAAAAATGGGTAGCCACAACACCTGTCCTCCACCTTCTTGAAACACTATTATATATATATATATAATATATATATATATATATATATATATATATATATATATATATATATATATATATATATATATATATATATATATATATATATATATATATATATATATATATATATATATATATATATATATATATATATATATATATATATATATATATATATATATATATATATATATATATATATATATATATATATATATATATATATATATATATATATATATATATATATATATATATATATATATATATATATATATATATATATATATATATATATATATATATATATATATATATATATATATATATATATATATATATATATATATATATATATATATATATATATATATATATATATATATATATATATATATATATATATATATATATATATATATATATATATATATATATATATATATATATATATATATATATATATATATATATATATATATATATATATATATATATATATATATATATATATATATATATATATATATATATATATATATATATATATATATATATATATATATATATATATATATATATATATATATATATATATATATATATATATATATATATATATATATATATATATATATATATATATATATATATATATATATATATATATATATATATATATATATATATATATATATATATATATATATATATATATATATATATATATATATATATATATATATATATATATATATATATATATATATATATATATATATATATATATATATATATATATATATATATATATATATATATATATATATATATATATATATATATATATATATATATATATATATATATATATATATATATATATATATATATATATATATATATATATATATATATATATATATATATATATATATATATATATATATATATATATATATATATATATATATATATATATATATATATATATATATATATATATATATATATATATATATATATATATATATATATATATATATATATATATATATATATATATATATATATATATATATATATATATATATATATATATATATATATATATATATATATATATATATATATATATATATATATATATATATATATATATATATATATATATATATATATATATATATATATATATATATATATATATATATATATATATATATATATATATATATATATATATATATATATATATATATATATATATATATATATATATATATATATATATATATATATATATATATATATATATATATATATATATATATATATATATATATATATATATATATATATATATATATATATATATATATATATATATATATATATATATATATATATATATATATATATATATATATATATATATATATATATATATATATATATATATATATATATATATATATATATATATATATATATATATATATATATATATATATATATATATATATATATATATATATATATATATATATATATATATATATATATATATATATATATATATATATATATATATATATATATATATATATATATATATATATATATATATATATATATATATATATATATATATATATATATATATATATATATATATATATATATATATATATATATATATATATATATATATATATATATATATATATATATATATATATATATATATATATATATATATATATATATATATATATATATATATATATATATATATATATATATATATATATATATATATATATATATATATATATATATATATATATATATATATATATATATATATATATATATATATATATATATATATATATATATATATATATATATATATATATATATATATATATATATATATATATATATATATATATATATATATATATATATATATATATATATATATATATATATATATATATATATATATATATATATATATATATATATATATATATATATATATCTTTTTAAGTTTTTTGTTTTTTTTTTTTTTTTTTTTTTTTTTTTTTTTTTTTTTTTTTTTTTTTTTTTTTTTTTTTTTTTTTTTTTTTTTTTTTTTTTTTTTTTTTTTTTTTTTTTTTTTTTTTTTTTTTTTTTTTTTTTTTTTTTTTTTTTTTTTTTTTTTTTTTTTTTTTTTTTTTTTTTTTTTTTTTTTTTTTTTTTTTTTTTTTTTTTTTTTTTTTTTTTTTTTTTTTTTTTTTTTTTTTTTTTTTTTTTTTTTTTTTTTTTTTTTTTTTTTTTTTTTTTTTTTTTTTTTTTTTTTTTTTTTTTTTTTTTTTTTTTTTTTTTTTTTTTTTTTTTTTTTTTTTTTTTTTTTTTTTTTTTTTTATATTGTTGATAATAACAGGAGATCCAAAGCTTCCAAGAGGCTTGATACTAGCCAGTAATAGGTATATATGGTGGCCAAATGCACCATAAACACAGGAAGCTCAACAGGTTAATGTAGCCAAAACAACAAAGTGAGAGTTGGATGAAGGCCTACTTAATTGCACCTAAACTTTGTGCGTAGCCGAAGGCTCTTAGTAGTGACACCTTTCTAGCCAAGAATAGCCCAATTGTACCAGCATAGTTAATGTGTATAAAGACGACTTAAGTAGCTTCTTTTCTTTTCACAAGATATATACATGAAATTTCAACCTCGACAACACTCAAAATGACTAGACCCAAATATGTCGGTACCTTTAGAATAATGCTCCAGAAGTAGTTTTTTGCTTGGACATTTATAAATAACAGAGCCTGCTTGGTCGCATCACAAACCAGAGGCAAAGTATTATATGGATTTGTACTGATAATAATGCTTCTAGAGTGTTGTGTCCACATTCAAACTGAGTATATATGTAGATGCATACATTCGGTCTGAACAATTATGAATAAAAGCTGCCTCGTTCAAACCAATAATAACATAGATGTAATAATGTTCAGATAACCAGAAAGAAACTTTACTGGTTGCACGGGTTAAAACCGGCCATCCTGTGAATTCTAGAATCACAAACATAAGACCTGAACCGACCCATGTATTCTCGAGTGAACCTTATAGACTTTGTACATATTTGTATTTACATTTAGCTGCTTATCCAAGACAGAGGCGAGTTGGGTTGCTGTTGGGCCTAAGAATACCCCAAAATAAAATTTCCAAATCACTCTTGTGCCGTGTTGGACTGACCAGTTCCAGGTTTTCATCAAGCATTCGTTGGGCCAATTGATAAACCAAGTGGTCAATCGTGCCATGTGGGTAAACTCGAGCTAGATATAAGCTTACGCGTTTAGCAACCAGAAATATGTAGCAAATGCACCATAAACACAGGAAACTCAACAGGTTAATGTAGCCAAAACAACAAAGTGAGAGTTGGATGAAGGCCTACTTAATTGCACCTAAACTTTGTGCGTAGCCGAAGGCTCTTATCAGTGACACCTTTCTCGCGAAGAATAGCCCAATTGTACCAGCATAGTTAATGTGTATAAAGACGACTTAAGTAGCTTCTTTTCTTTTCACAAGATATATACATGAAATTTCAACCTCGACAACACTCAAAATGACTAGACCCAAATATGTCGGTACCTTTAGAATAATGCTCCAGAAGTAGTTTTTTGCTTGGACATTTATAAATAACAGAGCCTGCTTGGTCGCATCACAAACCAGAGGCAAAGTATTATATGGATTTGTACTGATAATAATGCTTCTAGAGTGTTGTGTCCACATTCAAACTGAGTATATATGTAGATGCATACATTCGGTCTGAACAATTATGAATAAAAGCTGCCTCGTTCAAACCAATAATAACATAGATGTAATAATGTTCAGATAACCAGAAAGAAACTTTACTGGTTGCACGGGTTAAAACCGGCCATCCTGTGAGTAGAATCACAAACATAAGACCTGAACCGACCCATGTATTCTCGAGTTGACTCGATTCCACGGTCTATGAGTTTTGGGGTTCATAAACATAAGAGATAAGACCCATGTATTCTCGAGTGAACCTTATAGACTTTGTACATATTTGTATTTACATTTAGCTGCTTATCCAAGACAGAGGCGAGTTGGGTTGCTGTTGGGCCTAAGAATACCCCAAAATAAAATTTCCAAATCACTCTTGTGCCGTGTTGGACTGACCAGTTCCAGGTTTTCATCAAGCATTCGTTGGGCCAATTGATAAACCAAGTGGTCAATCGTGCCATGTGGGTAAACTCGAGCTAGATATAAGCTTACGCGTTTAGCAACCGAGAAATATGTAGCAAATGCACCAGTTATTTCTGCTGAATCATTTGAATCACAGTCGTCGATTCCTTTACTGATCAAGAAATCAAAACCGGACGGATATTACATGTTAACAAAGGGGGTCAAGCATATGAGGTTGTTTGGCTAGTTAGCCCACTAAGGGAGGATGACCAGTTTGCGGTCTATAATGACCCGGCTCATTTGGATAGGACGACCCTATCAAACCTTTAGGCTTCTAAACGTTTGAGAATCATCAAGTCCCGAGTTCAAGTTTAACAGAATTGCTCGAGACTTTTGTGTCCTTAACAATGACCATCAGCAGTATTCTGTTCTTAACATGAACCAGCAGCAGCAATATCAAACAGGTCCTAGTGGACCAGGACAGGTGAAAATGGAGCCACGGGTGTCAAATGACCAAAAATCTCAATAGGTGCAAGCCTTGCAAAATCTTAGTCAGGTCAAAATGGAATCGCAACAGTTCAGATAATGAGAAACTTACCATCTATAAAAGTAGAGCCTCAACATTCTGACCCGTCATTATTTCTGCATCAACAACAACGCAGCAGTTGGTCTACCTGTCAAGGCAATCGCCTCAGGCTTCAGCTCGAAGTGTGCAAGATAGTTGACAAATTATGCATCAGCAGCAACAATAAAGACCTGAAATACGTATGAGTTGCTTGAGTAGAGTTATAGATTCTGGATCGTTTGAGGTGGTGTTTATGCCTTATTCTTTTGCAGGACAACATTGAGTTTTGGGGAAAACTTGTAGTCCGGTACTTTTCTCCTAATGCCAGAAAGAAATGGTGTGCTTCTTTATATGGTAAAGGACGTCATACTAAAGTATTTCCTCATGACGCATGGCATTTTGAGATATGTAACAAAAAGATAGGTCGTGGTTTCGAGGCCACTGTGGAAGTTCTCCCAGGCTTTTAAAAATAAAGTATGAAAATGATACATTGGAGGGGCTCTTTTACGTTGATATGTCCCGAGAATATCAGAACTCTTCGGGTCAATTTGATGTTTTGGACCTTTAATTGTGGGTTTTATCTAACCCTGCCAATAACTAAATGAACCAAAGCCAACCCAGTAACTTAAGCCAACCCGCATTACTGATAGTCGTTGCTTGTTTATTTACAAAGTGTATATCTTTCTTCTTTCTATTTGCAGGTCACTTCTTTTTCTTTTGGCAAGAGAATTTTAATGACGAGGAGCAGCTGACAATTCTTTCTTGGCTGAGCGTTTCAAGCTGGTTTGAACAAATGATGCATCCTCCTAGACCTGGCTAGAAGTAATCAAGGTCGGAATTCCCTTTCTTATATTAACTCGGACAGAAGATCATAGCTGTTGAAAAGAGGCCATAGCCATATTTGTTGAGTACAGTAGAGACGAGATTCATGCTCTGCCCATTTAATCAAATGGGGGCATTTGAAAGCAGTCTAAAGGAAGGGGTTATTTTTTTTTCAAACTTTGGCATTTTGCTCGAGTATTAGAAACTGCCCAAAGGAAGTTTTTCTTCAGACTTTGGCATTTTGCTCGAGTATTAGAAGCTTCCCAAAGGAAGTTTTTCTTCAGACTTTGGCATTTTGCTTCCCTGAAATCATCCAGATTACTCTTTTCCAAGAAGATATTTGAATGGCATTTTGCGTGAAAGCAACATTGCCTTTACAGCTCTTAGCTCTGTCATGAAACTTTTAAGCCAAAATCTAAGAGCATTTTGGCCGAGTGTTGTGGCTGCCTAGCTGCAATTTCCTGTCAATCTGGGTGAATCATGATGTGGCAGTTGTTGCCATGGACGTGTTGCTAACACTTGCGAGATCTCTGGCCCATCACATGAGTTATAAATGGTCCCGACATCACTTTATGGTTGCTTTCTGCATTTGAGGAAGAATCTCAAGTGTGTTGCCATACAATCAGTTGGCATTGACTAGCAAAGGGTGCCTTTTTGTCAATACTTGGGGCAAGAAGAAGACCCGTCTAGGAGTAATCAAAGTCGAAATTCTGGACATCAGATCTTATTGGTGCAAGAAGTCATAGCCATGTTTGTTGAGGCTATGTCCACACCTACTCATATAAAACTCTTAAACACCAACTTATTTTGCAGTCGCAACCAAGTTAATAGAATGCGTTTAGCAACTTTGGTAGCCAAATAACGAATATGATGATTTCAAAGATTTACCTATCAAGCAATTCTCGTCAAGAATTTGTTTCTCAACACCATTCCATATACCTATCAGGATGTGTCGAGTAACCCTCAAGATGGAAGAGTAACAAAAAGGATTCTGAGCCATCCTTTTCTTTTTTTTTAAAACACCCGAGCAGACTGATATTTGTTACATGAAGGAATAAGGAATTTGGCGAATTGAAGATTGTCAAAGAAGGCGAGATGGAGTAAAGGGCAGGAAACCCCTTACATTTTCCTAGAGAAAAAAAAATGTTAAGGGGGTAATCACAGCAAAGGTAGATACTCGAACAAGGAGTATGAAGTGCAAGATTATACTTTATCTTTCAAGAAGAGTTATTCACTAGCATCATTGAAGGTGATGTGGAGTAGAAGATAAAGTGAAGAAACGTCATTCGACTCAAACAAGTAAAGTGAAGGCATCGACGCCATCTACAAGATGTAGTTCCGGTAGCGTTCATCTTTATGGCGCTCCACACGTTATTCTCTGAATATCAATTGGGAAACCTCTATCGAAAGACAAGCTATTAGTAGAGCATATCAACTAGGCTAAGAGAAAGCGGTATACGCTCAACACCCGATGGAGGCTGGCGTGGAGGCATGATGAGCGGTGATGGTTATCCCATTAAGGTCAACGGTCATAGATAAGCTAAAATAAGATGGACTTGGGTGAGGAAAATTTTAAACCACATGGTGAACAGTCAAGGACCATCGACCTAAGGAGTAGTGTTGCCAAGAAAAGTGAAGGAGGAAAACAACATGGAATCGCTAAAGTTAGTAGTGAAAGCAAATAAGGAATACGACGCTAGAAGTCAAGGCACATACTACCACAACGATCAAGGAAGTTGGTCGTTGAACTACTTTTCAAGAAACTACAAACTCCGGGAAGAGCTAGTTATGGAATGTTTGAACGGAAGGGTGATAAGGATAATTCACATCTGTGATGAGTTAGGATCAAAGGATCCGTATCACCATGATCTGACAAGTACCCTTGAGATAACTGCAAGGACTAGCGACTGCTTGTGTGCTGTTCAAGACGACGATTACTCTAGTTAGAGATGGATTTGAGTGACGGAACGGTAAGGAGTATGGTGACCCATAAGAAAACGAAAGGAAAATGGAGAAAACCGAATGGTTGAGAAAAGGATAAAGTAACCGATGTTTCCCCTAAATTATATTATATCACAATTTCTAAGGACATTAGGTTATTGTATTTGAAAAGAAGCTTAGCTTAGAAAGCTGAAAATGGATATGAGGCTCAGGAGAGCAAAGTAATTGAAAGTTTTGTAGAGGTCGGGAGGACCTAAGAAGGATTATTTTAAAGGATTAGTTCATACGAATAAGGACATCGAAGTGTTTACCTTGAAATGATGGTGGTGATATGATTACTTAAGAGCATAAGGATTGTGTAAATCCTATCATGAGGAATGCCTAGGTATAGCAAAGAAACCGAATAGGTTATATGTGCGATGTTAAAAGAGATTTGTCGGTGATGAGTCATAGATAATGGTCCTTCTAGCGTAAAAAGGAAGTAATTAAAAGTACCTTAAAACGATTTGAAAGCCAATATCGGCAAAAGCAAGAGAAATTGGTAACGATATGACTTAGCGAATAATGAAAGAGGTGACTTTGGGAAAATAAGGACGAAGTTGAAAAGACAAAGGTGAGTATGAGGAGTAAGATGGAACTATCATCAACCAATTCATGATTCCCTTGCACGCCATAAAGCAACAAAGACGACATTAGAAACCCTAAAATGAGGTACTACGAAGATGTACCTTTGCAATTTTAGTGCAACTCGGCACCCCAGTTAGTATCACTCTTGTTAGGGGGGTAATCCCTTAACAAGTGATTAGTCCCAAACGAAGTCAATATTTTCAAGCAGCGGCAAGCGTGTCCAACGTCATACAAAAAAAGAAGAAGATGAAAGTAGGCGAGAAGCCAGTGGAGCGATTTTCTATTGGGGAAAGCAAACGATAAAGGAAAGTACACAAGTGACCAATGGAAATGAGTAGCCACAAACAATCGATATTCCAACGTTTCTTACCGTCTTTATTGTAACTCACATTACGAACCGTCTGCTCATTTTACCCCTCCGTATCGATATTCTTATCATCATCCCATTATTTAATATTGCTCTAGGCAAGATTTACAGCCCACAACGATTACATACGATTAATTTCTAGTCGTCTCAGGAAGTGAGCGACATTCGTAACGTTTTTGGAATCTCTAATCACAAGGAATATTAGGGCACCAAGTAATGGATTCCCCCCGACTACGAAGGCTAAAGCCTACAAGAAACCAAGAATCGTGAAGAAGTCTTGTTTGACTTTCACGCATTATACGTCTCCGTGTAGACGCCCTTACTGTCAGTCTATTCATTTTTGCTACCGTATGAATGATCGAACTTCGAGGACGAAGTTACTGTTAAGGGGGTAACTAGTTTATCTTCTCCAATGTTCTTCTATCAAAAGTTCTTTATAAAAACTCATGTTTTTCTTCACTTTCTTCTTGATTTAAACTCAATGAGGGCAAAGTTGATAGATCCTTATCTCACATGTTCATGCATGTTGAAATCAAGAGAAAGGATTCAAGGATTCAACATAAACAAGACCCAAGAGTTAGTAGTTGTAAGATTTGATGCTAAAAGGGTTTAAGGCTTTGATTAAATCAGATTTTTGATGAATATTATGAGTTTATATTCTGTGATTTTTCATCAAGAATGATATTTTCAAAAGTTAGATTAAAGTTTATAGCTTGATCTTGTTCAAAAGTGTTAGATCTTAACATGCATGCTTAGATTTATACTAGTTTATGTTGATTTTGAATTAGGATGTAAGAAGGATCTTTGGATGATGATTGATGATTTTGAAATTGATAATAATCTGTAAATTTGATGTTAAGAGCTACAAAATAAAGTATTAATCTTGTAAATAATAAACTCAAGTGCTAATTAAGCAAGAATGGTCATTGGTGAGTTGATATAATCAAGAACATTCTGACAGAAATAATCTTCTGTCTTGGAACGGATAAACTGAGCATGTGAGGGCCGTTTCAAGCAAAAATTTCAAAATAAAAGTTGTAGATAAACGAGTTAAATTTAACCACCAACTGGAATCACTCAAAAATACTGAACCAAACAAAAGATATGATTTTCTACTAAAACTGGTCAAAACTTCATTTTTGTCTGAATATTTTATCAACTTTAACAATTTTTATCTCCTAATCCATAAGGTTCCAGGAGGCCATACTCGGTGGAAAGTAAGTCCAATGTGTCCTAAACTTAAAATAAAATCATGGAATTTTTATTAAGATCAAAACCCAAAGAACTTTTATAAAACTTTCGAGTATGCAAAACAGTGACTGTTTTGACCACTTCCATTTGTAAAAATATTTAGAGGTAGTAAAAATTCTTTATAAATTAAGCCAAAATTCACAAAATAAGTGGACACATATAGGTTATTGTATAAAAATCAGGAGAGTCCAAATAATTCGGTTTAACCCCAAAACAGTAGCCAACATTTCATAAAAATGTGAAGTAAAAACAGAAAATTTTGAAGTAAACCAATAATTTGTGTAATGGGCTAAAAGATACACTAAGGACCATAATGGGCCAACCTGGCCCAAATAATAAACTCATTGAACCATAAATCAGTAGGCCCACTTGGCCCAATAAACCATATATCCCAATAACCAATAAAACCCACTAAGCACATAACCCAAATAAGGTTAAGCCCAATAACTAATTTAAGCCCAAAGCATCTAAAAGCCCATAACACTTAGGCCCAATTTGGTAATGGCCCATAACACTTAAACGAATTTCATAAACCCGAATAATCATAAGATATATCGAGAAGTATGTGAGTTTGAAAGATAAGCGAAATCAAAGTAACATAAAAGATAATTAAGTGGAATGGACATAAGTAATTACGTTAACCAAACTATAAATTGATATCACAAATGCTAATTCGTGCTAAAATCGGTTACACATCAAATGATGAATAAGGATAATATAACTAAATATGGCATTCTCATATGATAACCTAAGATGCCAAACGAAACCACAAATGAAGGCAAGTTACCGAAATTCTAACAACTTATAATTACATGTATATTGAAAGTGACCTTTTTCACCATCAATCCCTACAACAAAAAAGATACGAGTATTAGCAATACACTTGAATTCCTTAATTGATGACAACTTAATGATAGTGGCATTTCTAAGTGATGGCTTAAGATAGGAACTTACGTATATTAGTCCTATCGTAGGGATAGTCTTGGCTCGAAATGTGATTAAGGAATATGACGGGTATATGATCAAGGAAGCGATAGATGGGAAGTACCCATTTTGGATAAGTGAATATAATATGCAGCATATCAAGGTGAGTCATAGCCCCCTTTCAAACTCTTTTATGTGTTTTACTTTCGGGGTGAAAAGCATGATAAATAAAATTGTTTTCTTTTATGAAATGATGCTTTGAAAGAATGATTATGATATGGGAATTATTGAATGTTCAACATGTTATATATTATATGATGAGCTTGAGTACTGTCAAACTGTTTCACCTCGGTACACTACTATTAACTCTTCGAGAGGACTGTAGTATGAGAGTTGCGCAACTAGGACTTGTCCCCTCACCCAACGAGTAACGGTGGATGCTTGGTTTGTCTTTGTGGCGACCTTCATTGCCAGTCCGACCACGCGGTGCTCTAGCTACTATATCAGTGGTCATGCCACACCCCCTTCTATTATTGGTCGTCTCCATGGCACGACCCCTTTATTATTATTGCACATGATTGACGGCATGTGTTTCTTATTATCTTGGACATAACCGGTCTTAGTAGTGGCTCAAGACAAACTCATCGAATTATGCCTTTGGCTAAATATTATTGATTATTACTTATGGTTGGATATTATGGATTGAACATACGGTTTGGGTATTGGACCTTATATGGAATCTTCGAAAGTTGTTGAAATTGACGATATTGAAGTATTGATGACCGAATGGTTTTGGTATGATGAATGATTAATCGATTGATATATTTTTCTCTCACGATAAATGTGACAAATGAGAACTTTATAATTTACCATGGATTTCTCAACTCTTTGAAATGACGTTATGGTATTTTGAAAACTTGATGGTTTGATATGGGAATTTTTGTCGGTCATGTGGTTTGGGTGAATTGATATGAAATAATATGTTTCTCTAAGTTTTGAAATGGATATGTAACGAGAATTACTTGCAAACCTATGCACTCACCAACTACGTTTTCGTAGTTGACACTTTTTCTTCATGCTTTTCAGGATTTAGCATTAGCTTTGAGGAAATGTATGCATCATGATTGTTTGCATTGCACTTTGGAGTCAAAGATCAAACCTTGTGACGGGCAATGGAATCCGCCTTGATCATTGTAGAATATCGTTTCATGTATTTGTTAATTGTCTCGTGGACTTAATATCCAAGTGCGGTGGACGCATTGTACTTGGGGATTGGTTCACATGCTTGTGCATTTGTAAAATTCTTTTATCAAATAAAGCTATGGTGAATGTTATTTATAATCCTTTGTTTTGAATACTCGACTTTCTGTACATCTCATTGTTCCGCCTTAGTTGGGGTGTTACAGAAAATGGTATCAGAGATTAAGGTTATAGAGAACATTGGGGTTCTCCCGGGAATCCCAAAACTATAGCCACTTTTCAAAACGAATTTTTATAGTCGAGTCGAGCATAAGGTTAAGCGGACTAGTTTGAGCTTTACATGGTAGGACCCTAATTAAACGTAGGTCATGAACTACGTTTAATTATGAGAGCACCATGTAAAACTCAAACGGCCACTTGGACTTATGTTCAAAAGGATTCCTTTTCAAAAAAAAAAAAAAATCTTTATTAAACGCGTTTTTATGTGAATACTTGTTGCATTTAGACATTCACCTAAGCATATATAACGATTCGAGACTTGCTTTACTTGAGGATTATGCTAGTTTAGTAGGATTCCCCTTTTTCACATTAGAAGTGAAATGAATATAAGATTGAAAGATATTCGTTGATACATGCTACTCTATGCTATAACATGTGAATTTGGGCATGATTTGATTGCAATGTGAAAGTTGTAATGTGCAATGTGAAAGTTGTAATGTGCAATGTGAAAGTTGTAATGTGCAATGTGAAAGTTGTAATGTGCAATGTGAAAGTTGTAATGTGCAATGTGAAAGTTTGAAATATCAATGTGAAAGTTTGGAATGTGCAATGTGGAAATTATGGGAGAAATGCATGCGTAAAAGCCTTACGATTCATGATGTTGAACTTTAAGTTGCATATGCACTTTAAAATAATGAGATTACTATGAGGCACGAAATCATTTTGGGATATGACGTGTTCAAATTATTGAGTAATGATGTTGATTATTAATGATTGATTTGAAAGAGAATATGAGCATGACGAGTTAATATGAAATTTCATGGACGATATAGATATAAGAGCCTATACTCTCTAAGTTTGAGCTACTTGAAACTAGCGCGTGAACATTGCGATGGTTAGGTAGTCATGCCTTACTACTAAGATGGTTACTGCTCCCTGAGGTTGAGCTATTTGAAGACTAGTGCGTGAATGATGTAATGATATATATAGTCTTGCCTTAGTATCGAGATAGTTATTGTGCTCTAAGATTTGACTATTAAGAACTAGTATTTGCATGATATGATGATAATGTGGTTAGTACTTACTATAAAGATAGATATTGTGCGTTGAGACATGACCGCTTGAGAACCAGTGATTGTCCTTGAGAAATGCAAAATGAATTAGAAATTTTCTAAGTATGAAAGTTGTCATTAAGTGCCCCTCCAATCCAATATTCGTTCACTCGTGCTCTTTTGAATTTATCCCACGTCCTATTGCTTATGACACCACTATAGATTACGGACATACGACAACGCGATATCATTGGTGGAGCATCTTCCCACGAACGTTGGACGATATACTTTGAGAATTGTAAGTCCCAAGATATGACGCGACTCTATCCTTCTAGAAACTACGCATAACCTTTGTATTCGATCTGAGATGGTGCGAAACATATGGGAACGTCGGATGAAGTTAGAGGCTTGTGAAGGGCGAGTGGTATTAAAGCCAAATTACGATTCGATGACGCTGGTAGAACACATTACGATATACATTCTAGACGACACATTCTGGGGATTGTAGCCCCGAAATTTGGTGCGATATCTCTATTCTAACACGCATACACGAACAGTTATCCATACTATCTAAGTCGGTGTGACATATATTGACGTCATTGAAAGTTGGAGTCCATTGGGAAACAAAAGACATAGAAGTGATTTCTTTAACTCGCGCAAGGAGTCTGATTCGAGCCTTAATGATTCTTTTGTTTTTACATTTCCTATTTCATTCATTCGAAACCAAATTCTATATCCTTGATTATTCAAAGTAATGACCACCACCGCTTCTCTCCGAAAGTTAGTAACCTAACAATATACAACTCACTTACGCGACACTCCGCAATGGCGAAATCGAGTAAGTAGTACCCTGCTCTCGCTGCGACATCAATGGATGCGAAAGACGTCCAGGCATCAGTCGTCCATAAGTGGAAGACTTGGGATGACTTTATAGCATAAAAGATGCTATTGGAACACGTATATGACGTAGGACGTGGGAGATATGTTGTGTGTCAGTCATAGTACAAATCGAAGAGTATACTAAGCCTTAACTTGGAGAAAGAATTGAAGGTCTTCCCTATCTATGTTCATCGACCAAAAAGAAAGATTGAGTGGTCAACGAAAGGAAGGTTGTGTGACATGAAGGTCACCTTTGGTTAAGTATAAGGACTCCCCTAGAGCTTGGAGGAGATAACTAACAATGTTGGAAAACGAAAACAGTTGGAAGAACAAAACCAAGGACAATAAGATAAATAGGATGTGTCGAGTAACCCTCAAGATGGAAGAGTAACAAAAAGGATTCTGAGCCATCCTTTTCTTTTTTTTTAAAACACCCGAGCAGACTGATATTTGTTACATGAAGGAATAAGGAATTTGGCGAATTGAAGATTGTCAAAGAAGGCGAGATGGAGTAAAGGGCAGGAAACCCCTTACATTTTCCTAGAGAAAAAATAATGTTAAGGGAGTAATCACAGCAAAGGTAGATACTCGAACAAGGAGTATGAAGTGCAAGATTATACTTTATCTTTCAAGAAGAGTTATTCACTAGCATCATTGAAGGTGATGTGGAGTAGAAGATAAAGTGAAGAAACGTCATTCGACTCAAACAAGTAAAGTGAAGGCATCGACGCCATCTACAAGATGTAGTTCCGGTAGCGTTCATCTTTATGGCGCTCCACACGTTATTCTCTGAATATCAATTGGGAAACCTCTATCGAAAGACAAGCTATTAGTAGAGCATATCAACTAGGCTAAGAGAAAGCGGTATACGCTCAACACCCGATGGAGGCTGGCGTGGAGGCATGATGAGCGGTGATGGTTATCCCATTAAGGTCAACGGTCATAGATAAGCTAAAATAAGATGGACTTGGGTGAGGAAAATTTTAAACCACATGGTGAACAGTCAAGGACCATCGACCTAAGGAGTAGTGTTGCCAAGAAAAGTGAAGGAGGAAAACAACATGGAATCGCTAAAGTTAGTAGTGAAAGCAAATAAGGAATACGACGCTAGAAGTCAAGGCACATACTACCACAACGATCAAGGAAGTTGGTCGTTGAACTACTTTTCAAGAAACTACAAACTCCGGGAAGAGCTAGTTATGGAATGTTTGAACGGAAGGGTGATAAGGATAATTCGCATCTGTGATGAGTTAGGATCAAAGGATCCGTATCACCATGATCTGACAAGTACCCTTGAGATAACTGCAAGGACTAGCGACTGCTTGTGTGCTGTTCAAGACGACGATTACTCTAGTTAGAGATGGATTTGAGTGACGGAACGGTAAGGAGTATGGTGACCCATAAGAAAACGAAAGGAAAATGGAGAAAACCAAATGGTTGAGAAAAGGATAAAGTAACCGATGTTTCCCCTAAATTATATTATATCACAATTTCTAAGGACATTAGATTATTGTATTTGAAAAGAAGCTTAGCTTAGAAAGCTGAAAATGGATATGAGGCTCAGGAGAGCAAAGTAATTGAAAGTTTTGTAGAGGTCAGGAGGACCTAAGAAGGATTATTTTAAAGGATTAGTTCATACGAATAAGGACATCGAAGTGTTTACCTTGAAATGATGGTGGTGATATGATTACTTAAGAGCATAAGGATTGTGTAAATCCTATCATGAGGAATGCCTAGGTATAGCAAAGAAACCGAATAGGTTATATGTGCGATGTTAAAAGAGATTTGTCGGTGATGAGTCATAGATAATGGTCCTTCTAGCGTAAAAAGAAAGTAATTAAAAGTACCTTAAAACGATTTGAAAGCCAATATCGGCAAAAGCAAGAGAAATTGGTTATATGACTTAGCGAATAATGAAAGAGGTGACTTTGGGAAAATAAGGACGAAGTTGAAAAGACAAAGGTGAGTATGAGGAGTAAGATGGAACTATCATCAACCAATTCATGATTCCCTTGCACGCCATAAAGCAACAAAGACGACATTGGAAACCCTAAAATGAGGTACTACGAAGATGTACCTTTGCAATTTTAGTGCAACTCGGCACCCCAGTTAGTATCACTCTTGTTAGGGGGGTAATCCCTTAACAAGTGATTAGTCCCAAACGAAGTCAATATTTTCAAGCAGCGGCAAGCGTGTCCAACGTCATACAAAAAAAGAAGAAGATGAAAGTAGGCGAGAAGCCAGTGGAGCGATTTTCTATTGGGGAAAGCAAACGATAAAGGAAAGTACACAAGTGACCAATGGAAATGAGTAGCCACAAACAATCGATATTCCAACGTTTCTTACCGTCTTTATTGTAACTCACATTACGAACCGTCTGCTCATTTTACCCCTCCGTATCGATATTCTTATCATCATCCCATTATTTAATATTGCTCTAGGCAAGATTTACAGCCCACAACGATTACATACGATTAATTTCTAGTCGTCTCAGGAAGTGAGCGACATTCGTAACGTTTTTGGAATCTCTAATCACAAGGAATATTAGGGCACCAAGTAATGGATTCCCCCCGACTACGAAGGCTAAAGCCTACAAGAAACCAAGAATCGTGAAGAAGTCTTGTTTGACTTTCACGCATTATACGTCTCCGTGTAGACGCCCTTACTGTCAGTCTATTCATTTTTGCTACCGTATGAATGATCGAACTTCGAGGACGAAGTTACTGTTAAGGGGGTAATGCTGTAACAACCCTCAATTTCCGCCTAGGACAATTTACCTAGACTTATCTAAGCATTTATCCTTAGAGGCTTCTTGAGAGAATTAGCCTCCTAGACATTAAGACATAGTGATACTTTCTCTCTCTAGTTCAATGGAATGCCCAAAGATAGCTAGTTATCTTAGAAATGCCAACACATAAGACAATCTTATAGGAATGTAACCATAATCAATCAAGCCAACTTCAAGAATATGTAAAGTAACAACAACTTTATAATTATTCAATCCAACAAACAAGTACCTATGTATCCAAAATATAATCAATAACTCAAATAATAGAAGGTACATTAAGAAATTTTATAAAGTTTAGTACCAATATATATATATATATACACGAAATACATACATACATACACTTATATCTTGCAAGAGCTAGCATTTGCACTTAACACAAGTACATGTTTATATCTATGCATACACATATAATTACAAATCCAATACTTGTATAATTAAAATTTACATAATCTAACCATCACTACATAACTTGATTAAAACACACCCACATTTTGAACTTAGACACCATTTTGGACCAAATACACTTCCACCACAACTCCACCACTTGAACTAGCCAATGAGAATCACCACACCACCCAACTTGACCAATGAGCATCCTCCCAACCCATTATTTCCCCTCTCTCACGGCCATACACTCCCACACACACACACTCATTTCATTTTTGGTAAAACTCAACACACACACATCTCAAAACTTCCTCTCAACTTATCTTCACACTTTCTTCTTCATTTTCGGATCTTACAAGGAGAAATGGAGCTCAAATCTAATATAAACTATTGTAATAATAATCTTTCTTGTTAATTTATCACTTAAGGTCAAGTATGGAGTCATTTGGGGGTCTTGGATGTCACGAAAATTCTGCATAAAATCATCTACAAAACCGAGTTCATCAAGGTTGATTTACAAACTCTTTAACTAGTTTATCTTCTCCAATGTTCTTCTATCAAAAGTTCTTTATAAAAACTCATGTTTTTCTTCACTTTCTTCTTGATTTAAACTCAATGAGGGCAAAGTTGATAGATCCTTATCTCACATGTTCATGCATGTTGAAATCAAGAGAAAGGATTCAAGGATTCAACATAAACAAGACCCAAGAGTTAGTAGTTGTAAGATTTGATGCTAAAAGGGTTTAAGGCTTTGATTAAATCAGATTTTTGATGAATATTATGAGTTTATATTCTGTGATTTTTCATCAAGAATGATATTTTCAAAAGTTAGATTAAAGTTTATAGCTTGATCTTGTTCAAAAGTGTTAGATCTTAACATGCATGCTTAGATTTATACTAGTTTATGTTGATTTTGAATTAGGATGTAAGAAGGATCTTTGGATGATGATTGATGATTTTGAAATTGATAATAATCTGTAAATTTGATGTTAAGAGCTACAAAATAAAGTATTAATCTTGTAAATAATAAACTCAAGTGCTAATTAAGCAAGAATGGTCATTGGTGAGTTGATATAATCAAGAACATTCTGACAGAAATAATCTTCTGTCTTGGAACGGATAAACTGAGCATGTGAGGGCCGTTTCAAGCAAAACTTTCAAAATAAAAGTTGTAGATAAACGAGTTAAATTTAACCACCAACTGGAATCACTCAAAAATACTGAACCAAACAAAAGATATGATGTTTCTACTAAAACTGGTCAAAACTTCATTTTTGTCTGAATATTTTATCAACTTTGACAATTTTTATCTCCTAATCCATAAGGTTCCAGGAGGCCATACTCGGTGGAAAGTAAGTCCAATGTGTCCTAAACTTAAAATAAAATCATGGAATTTTTATTAAGATCAAAACCCAAAGAACTTTTATAAAACTTTCGAGTATGCAAAACAGTGACTGTTTTGACCACTTCCATTTGTAAAAATATTTAGAGGTAGTAAACATTCTTTATAAATTAAGCCAAATTCACAAAATAAGTGGACACATATAGGTTATTGTATAAAAATCAGTAGGGTCCAAATAATTCGGTTTAACCCCAAAACAGTAGCCAACATTTCATAAAAATGTGAAGTAAAAACAGAAAATTTTGAAGTAAACCAATAATTTGTGTAATGGGCTAAAAGATACACTAAGGACCATAATGGGTCAACCTGGCCCAAATAATAAACCCATTGAACCATAAATCAGTAGGCCCACTTGGCCCAATAAACCATATAGCCCAATAACCAATAAAACCCACTAAGCACATAACCCAAATAAGGTTAAGCCCAATAACTAATTTAAGCCCAAAGCATCTAAAAGCCCATAACACTTAGGCCCAATTTGGTAATGGCCCATAACACTTAAACGAATTTCATAAACCCGAATAATCATAAGATATATCGAGAAGTATGTGAATTTGAAAGATAAGCGAAATCAAAGTAACATAAAGATAATTAAGTGGAATGGACATAAGTAATTACGTTAACCAAACTATAAATTGATATCACAAATGCTAATTCGTGCTAAAATCGGTTACACATCAAATGATGAATAAGGATAATATAACTTAATATGGCATTCTCATATGATAACCTAAGATGCCAAACGAAACCACAAATGAAGGCAAGTTACCGAAATTCTAACAACTTATAATTACATGTATATTGAAAGTGACCTTTTTCACCATCAATCCCTACAACCAAAAAGATACGAGTATTAGCAATACACTTGAATTCCTTAATTGATGACAACTTAATGATAGTGGCATTTCTAAGTGATGGCTTAAGATAGGAACTTACGTATATTAGTCCTATCGTAGGGATAGTCTTGGCTCGAAATGTGATTGAGGAATATGACGGGTATATGATCAAGGAAGCGATAGATGGGAAGTACCCATTTTGGATAAGTGAATATAATATGCGGCATATCAAGGTGAGTCATAGCCCCTTTCAAACTCTTTTATGTGTTTTACTTTCGGGGTGAAAAGCATGATAAATAAAATTGTTTTCTTTTATGAAATGATGCTTTGAAAGAATGATTATGATATGGGAATTATTGTATGTTCAACATGTTATATATTATATGATGAGCTTGAGTACTGTCAAACTGTTTCACCTCGGTACACTACTATTAACTCTTCGAGAGGCTTGTAGTATGAGAGTTGCGCAACTAGGACTTGTCCCCTCACCCAACGAGTAACGGTGGGATGCTTGGTTTGTCTTTGTGGCGACCTTCATTGCCAGTCCGACCACGCGGTGCTCTAGCTACTATATCAGTGGTCATGCCACGCCCCCTTCTATTATTGGTCGTCTCCATGGCACGACCCCTTTATTATTATTGCACATGATTGACGGCATGTGTTTCTTATTATCTTGGACATAACCGGTCTTAGTAGTGGCTCAAGACAAACTCATCGAATTATGCCTTTGGCTAAATATTATTGATTATTACTTATGGTTGGATATTATGGATTGAACATACGGTTTGGGTATTGGACCTTATATGAAATCTTGAAAGTTGTTGAAATTGGCGATATTGAAGTATTGATGACCGAATGGTTTTGGTATGATGAATGATTAATCGATTGATATATTTTTCTCTCACGATAAATGTGACAAATGAGAACTTTATAATTTACCATGGATTTCTCAACTCTTTGAAATGACCTTATGGTATTTTGAAAACTTGATGGTTTGATATGGGAATTTTTGTCGGTCATGTGGTTTGGGTGAATTGATATGAAATAATATGTTTCTCTAAGTTTTGAAATGGATATGTAACGAGAATTACTTGCAAACCTATGCACTCACCAACTACGTTTTTCGTAGTTGACACTTTTTCTTCATGCTTTTCAGGATTTAGCATTAGCTTTGAGGAAATGTATGCATCATGATTGTTTTCATTGCACTTTGGAGTCAAAGATCAAACCTTGTGATGGGCAATGGAATCCGCCTTGATCATTGTAGATGTAAGTCCCAACTCAATAGATGTTACTACTGAAGACACCTCTATGTCGATGGTGGAGTTACTTTGCAATATATGCACTGAACTGGAAACGACCAGTTGCAGTGTGTATAAACCAAGTTCTAGATAGATTACTTATTTAAAAGACAATAAGTAAAGAACAATGCAATAATACAAATACTTGTAAAATAAATTGATGAGACAATATGTAACTTTCAAGTGTAATTTATTTATTGATGTTAAATAAATTACAAGGTTGTTGCGGAACCAAGATAATACAAGAATGTAAATATCCTAACAACCTATGAACTACATTGATCTACACTCGGAATTTCTCTAAACAATCGAACACTTAAAGTTGTGAAATGTTCCTTTTAGCGATTGAGAGAATATTGCACAAGTTCACCAAGAATATTGCAGGTATGCAAAGTGTGAAATCTATCGAAGTGTATTCGAAGAAGTCTTTTGAAGTGTGTTCTCACTTAAATATTCTTGTTGTGCAATGACTTGTATTTATAGGCAAAGTTAACATTGGGATGTTAACTTTGGCCGTACAAATGTGGTTGAGAGCATTTAAGGAATAGCATTTAATTCCTTAAAAAGCAGTATAAAGTTGCAGGATAAAGCAACTTTATTCAACCAGCTTTATGTACCTTTTAGTAATTAAATAATAAGATAAGTCTTATTATCCGGGTAAAAGGACATAAAGCACAAAGTCAATTCCTCGTAATCAGTGTAAAGCTTTGTAAGAGCTTTCCACTGATGGTCTCCAGTTTGTAATTGACTAGAATGTCAACTGGGCTTCGCTGCCATTGCCATTCTCTATCTTCCATTTGTTGTCTTCGACTTCAACTGGAATGATTCTTCAACTGGTCAGTTCTCAACTGGAGGTAGTCTTCAGTTGCGTTGACTGTACGGTGCAACTGGACTTCAATATATTTCTGGACAAATCTTCTGGGTCTCCAGTTCACTGGACAGTTTCACTGGGTCTCCAGGTGCAACTGGAGACTGGCCAGTTTACTAGTAAACTGGTCCTAACAAATTCCCCCTATTTGTCTAGAAATATTGCCAAGTCTTTTTCTAGTTCTTGTATTTGTACAAGTGTGAACTGGAAGGACTTGTTCGATTTAAATCTATCTAAGTTTTCCAAGGCATTTTTATAGATCAATAAATGCCTTAGGTTTTTCTTTTAGGTTTGTTAGATTTTAATCTATTATCTACCTTGTGGTTACAAACTGGTAACTTCATTTATACAAGGAAATGAAATTTATACAAGTTCCAGAATGTAAAACAAAATACAAGTAGATAACTGAAAAGAAAGAACTTAATGAGATGGCCCTTCGCCAGTTCTTCTTCTCTTGGTCACTGAAGAGATAGGTTGTGAGTCTTCAGGGTCAATATTCAACTTTAGTTCCAGATTTTCTTTGTGTTGAATCTTGCCCTTAAGAAGTTCACCCATGCTTTCTCAAACCTATTCTTTTGTGCCTTCGCATCCAACACATTCACCATTTCAACCCATTCACTGAACCCATACTGCATTGCACCAGGATTGTCAGTTTTAACCAGTGGCCCTCTGGTATAACTAACTTCAACGTGAAAGACTTTGGTGCCTGGCTTGATTGTTACATTAACACCATTGATAGTACCACTATGTCTTCTGGTTTACATGATCTGGGAGTAATAGCTTCTTGCTTCAGATTCATTTGTTATTTTTATACTCCCAGCACCAGCAGCCAGTACAACGGACTTGATGTCTTCATTAGATACCTCTCAGTTGGTTCAACAAATGTGCTAAGGTCAGCATCTCTTGTCAGTGGTCTTCTTGGTTGAGGAATCCTTCTTGGTGGATTCAATACCTTCTTCACAACCTTCTTAACATTTGCAATTCTTTTTAGAATCCCACTGGCCCTATTCTCCTTAGCCTTCTCCACTGATATGTTCAAACTTTTGGCATCGAATTCAGCTTCATCATCAGGATAGTGTCTGTCCAGTTCTACATCAAGCATTTCTTTCAACTGGTCAACTATCCTGGGATCATGCTTAACTCTGGCATACTCCTCCTTAGTGATTCCCAAAAGATTGGCATCACTCATATCAAGCAGTTTGATCTGTGCAAGATGTGCTCTGACTTCAACTTGGTTGGCTTGTTTCATCTTTTTTCTTTCTTTAATTTGATTACCAAGTCTGGCCAGTTGTTTGCTTACACTATCAGAAACTGGAGGAAGTACATCAGCATTGCCAGTTTCTAACATAGGAATATCAGTGGCCGGCTGGGCAGATACATCAACTGCTAAACCTTTTCCCTTATCCAACACATTCCCCCTATCACCCATATCACCAGCTTGCTCACCAGCTTCAGTACTGGTAGCTACAACCATTTCCCTACCAGCTTGACTTCCAGATGGAGTTCTTTCAGGTGCAACTGGTGGAAGGACTGCACTTCTTTCCCCCTTGGCAGCATCTAGACCTGCCCTAATAACTTCCCATTCAGAAGGGTGAGATGGCAACCGGTCAAGAGGCTGCCATGTTTGCATGTCCTTGCACTCCTTGAAAATCCCACACATCATCCTGAAAGACCTCTACAAATGGTTGGTCTCCTTTGACTGGGTCAAAACATTTGCAGTAACCTGTTCTTGACCAGTTTTTAATTCATTTAAGATCTTGGAGTCTTCATCCAAACCAGAAACAGCCTTTTCCTTCACTTCCTCATCCTTCTTCTTCAAACTTTCCACTTCAGTTGTCAGTTTATCCAAAGACTGAGCATGAAGGGATACCTGGGTGTTCAAATTTTCAATGTTGCCTCTCAACTGGTTGATCTCACTGGTGAGTGGGGCCAGATCAACCTGAGGAGTGGCCAGCTTGGTGATCTCAGACATCACCCTTTCAATTAATTGTTGTTCTCTAGCACCCAGCGTATCCTCTATCTTCTGACCAACTGAAGTCATCAACTGCTCTCCAAGTTCAGTCCAATTTAGGCCAGGTTTTTCAATCAATTCCTTTACCTGCCTTTCAATCTCCCTCAAATCTACTTCAGATGTTCTTACAGTGTTGCCAAGCAGATTGGAGATTGAGGTTGTAACCTTGGACTGAGTAAGGTCAAAGGCTTTCAAAGTACCAGCCAGATTGTTGCAGCCAGTGACGAACTCATTTAACTTGTTGAACACCAAGTCTTCATTAGATGAAAAGTTGTTAATCCCCAGATCAACCACTTTAATGTTGGTCAAGTGATCCTTGTGGTATCTGGAGAAAGACTTGGTGTTTTTGTCAAGTGTCTTTTGAATCTCCTCCACCCTGGTAAGAAGGTTTTGGAGATCGGCTTGTAAGAGACAACTTGACTGTCCAGTGACGAAGGAGAAGGTGTCACTGGACCAGCAGCAGTTACTACTGGAGCAACTGGAGGAGGCAAACTAGAGAAGTCTCCCCAGTTGTCATACCAGCAGTTGAAGAAATAATAGGATGGTAGAAGAAAGGACTGGAAAATCAATGTGTTGTTCATGCTGAGAATGCTCAGGTGTGAACAACGGCGGCGGTGGGTGGCATTTCTCGAACAAGTGAGAATTGCCCAGTTGGTGAAGGAGCGGTATAAGTTGGGAAAGATATATCAGTAGGCACATTTTGTTGGGATGGTGAAAGTGAAATTGATGCATCTGGAAGCGAGACTGGAGATGAAGGGTTTTGATCTGGTACAGCAGAATCAAAAATCTCCAAGTCCGTTTCAGTACCTTCTGAATCCGAAGATTCAATAAGGATTTCCTCGTCATTAACATTCATGTCCAGATCCATGAATGTAACTGAGGGCTGACCAGAAGGTCAGTCTCCAGATGACCTTCCCCAGTTTCCTGGATGGGTGCATCTGTTGGAGGATCAGATACCGAAGTATCTTCACCAGGGATAGATGTGATTGGAGTTGCTTCAGTTATGGTTGCTCTATTTTGAGGCCCGCCCAGTTGTCTTTCTGACTCACCTTCAATTGGTGCATCAGTTGAAGCGAATGCCAGTTGCATTCGTTCTGGAATTTCGACCTCTCCAGCTTCAGATACCAGAGAGTCTAAATTTCTCAACATATCTGGAGCAGTGTACGGTGAATCTGTACTTAAGTATGCTTCTCTGCCCAGAATATGTTTAAAACAGAGAGAGAGAGAAACCTTGAGAAGGGGATACAAACACCCCTTGTGCCCTTCAGCTTTTGTACTAGGCTTCTAAACAAGATATCTGCAAAGTCTACTCTCAATCCATTCCACAAGCAGTAAGCCATTTCTGCTTGTGAGGAGTTGATCTGGTCAAGACCACCAGAACTCCCACCCATACTCTCCACCAGGTGGATGAAAAAGTACCTCCATGAAGGTGTAAGACCCTTCATGGTCATCGCACCCTTCGTCTTCAAAACTCCATTCTCCTAGCACTCCTTGTGTCCCATTTCAAGGAGGACTTGGCGAAAATTAACATTTGAGGGTAAGACGACTGGAGATTCACCCTCTCTCCAGTAATTGAGGTGTAAGGCATCCCTCAATACGTCAGCGGACAAGGTACACTGGATTGTTCCATCCTTTAATGTGAAACTGATGGAGGAACAATCGGAAGAAAGAGTGGCAGTGTACCAAAACTCACACAAGTAGTTGTGAAACAACTTGCGTGGGTTTAGAGAGAATGAGGGTCCTATTGGAGAATCCTTCAAAAACTTTTGGATTCTACCAATAAGGGTATTGGACCCTTGAGATCCCTGTAAGCTTGCCATCGGATTATTTGGATTTAGTTTGATGACAGAGGCATTACTAGGAGCACCAAATGCCGGTTTGACATCTGGTGAAGGAGCATATGGAACAGTCAAGAGATTTACATCTCTTGAACGGGATGATCTAGGTGCCATTGGAAAATGAAATTGAAATTTGGGAATTAGGGTTCTTGATTTGTGAAGCAGAGAGAGAAATGAAGCAATTTTGATGATTGGAAGTAAATGAAAGAATATAGAAGGAAGTAAATGAGTTCGGAGTAAATAAGGGTATTTATAAGGGATTCAAG
>CM067167.1:176962781-176980281 GCA_034093135.1 Erigeron breviscapus
CTGGTAAAAACTATGATTCATTTTCAAGAACTATCGATGCCCAGAAGAATGCATGGAAATCTGGAGATCTGGAGATGGCAGCTCTCATACCAGATCTTCATGCATTGCCTCCAGCTCTCAAGATTGAAACACCTTATGATCAACCTGAAGCTGTTGAAACTGAACCCATTGAGACCACCCCCTTTGAGGTTAAAACTAGAGCCAAACAGGCTAAAGCTCCAGTCAAAAAGGCCACTGGTAACAAGCCTTTACCTCAAAAGTCTAATGAGCCCAAGACCCGACAGACTAAAACTCCAACTGAACCAAGGTCCAAGGTTCAGTTGCCTGATGAAAATAATATTTTGGTTAATCTGGAAAGTCAACTCCAACTTTTGTCTCGACAGGTTCAGAGTTGTACTGCCCGGATTAAAAATCTGGAAGGAGGTTCATTACCTCCAGTTTTAAAACAAAATATTAAACCACTCCCTTCAAAACCTAATCAAAAGAAATGTTCCATCTGGAACAAAATCTGGTAAAAATAAGGGGAGTAAGTATCAAGTACCAATCGTTTTTACTCCTGCACCTGGAGCTGGTGAAAGAGCTCCAGATGCAGCCTCCGGTTCAACACCACAACAATCTACTGTGACTTCTGTAGAGAAGTCCAGTGAACCCATCAAGAAAAGATGGTTTCACAAAAATAACTAATGATTTTTGTATGTGTGCAGGGCGATCGAAAGAAGAATATCTGGTATCTGGACAACGCTGCTGGCCGGACTATGACCGGATGTAAGCCCCTGCTTGAAGAGTTCACTGTCCAAGATGGACCGACAGTGACGTTTGGTAATGATCAATCTGGAAAGACTGAAGGATATGGTGTGCTCAATAATGGACAAGTCAAATTCAAAAGAGTTGCATTTGTGAATGGTTTGAAATACAACCTGATCAGTGTCAGCCAACTTTGTGATGATGGCTTCAGAGTTTTGTTCGATATTGCACAAGGCACCATATTTAACAAGGATTGGAAAGTTGTGATGGTTGCACCAAGAAAAGGGAATGTGTACATCATGGATATGGAACCAGCTCCAAAAGATCAATGTTTCTATACCAAGGCTGATGAGGACACCAACTGGCTATGGCATAAAAGATTATCCCATCTTAATTTCAAAAATATTAACAAGTTGTATCGCAAACAACTGGTTGATGGGATACCTCAAATTTCTTTCAACAAAGAAAAGCCATGTCCAGGGTGTGAGATGGGCAAGCAAAAAAGAGCCAGTTTCAAAACTAGGCAAAATTTTAGCATCACTGAACCTCTTCACATGCTACATATGGATCTCTTTGGTCCAGTGAATGTTCAAACTAGAGCTGGAAAGAAGTACACTCTAGTTGTGGTTGATGAATTCACCAGATATTGCTGGGTGGTATTCCTCAGATCCAAAAGTGATGCACCTGCTGAAATCATCTCGCTCATCAAAAGAATTGAGCTCAAGTACACTCGAAAAGTTTGTCAGTTGCGAAGTGATAATGGTACTGAATTCCAAAATAAGGTACTTGAAACATTTTGCAATGACACTGGCATCTCTCAAAAACTTCTCATCAGTTCACTCTCCAGAGCAAAATGGAGTTGTGGAAAGAAAGAATCGCACACTGATAGAAGCGGCCAGAAGTATGCTATCTGAATCTGGTCTTCCCACCAGTTTTTGGGCTGAAGCAGTTGCAACTGCTTGTCACACCCAAAACCGGTCAGTCTACATCAAGAGACATAAGAAGACTGCCTATGAAGTACTCAGGAATCGTAAACCAAATATTGGATACTTTCATGTATTTGGTTGTCCAGTTTATATCTTAAACGATTCCAGTCAGCTTGGAAAGTTTGATGCAAAAGCTGATGAAGGGGTATTTTTAGGTTATTCAGATATTCGAAAGGCCTTTAGAGTTTATATTTATAGACTCCAAAAGGTTCATGAGACAGTTCATGTCACATTCAATGAATCAACTGAAGCAATCAACAAGAGACCAAGCCTTGATATTACTCTAGTCGTTCCAATCAATTTTGGTGAAACTGTCCAAGTTCATCAATCAGTTGTTTCACCAAAAGATGTTTCCAGTTACAACAAATTGGAACCAGTTAAGAAGAAGAAAAGCACCAGTGACACATCATTTTATCCCTCCATCAATTTCAACTTACCACAAGAATTGGTGATTGGATCTGATGTACGTGCCACTCCAATATCAGCACCAGTTCAAACTCCAACTTCTCCAGTTCTTCAAGAAATGCCTTTGAATGAAGAATTTCATGATGCATGCTTTAAAGTATTTAGACAAATTCACTCTAATGCTAAATGCATGCTTTAAAGTAATTTTCTCAAAGAAATGACTTTGTATTTATAGGCAACAAAATTCACCAGTGAATTTTGTGCCGTACAAATATGGTTGTATGCATTTAATGATCCGACAAGAACATTAAATGCATTGGTTAATGGTACAAGGATAAAGTCACATCAATATGACTTTATTCTTTTAACCAACCACCTTTACACACGTATAAACTTTGGTAAAGAACAAGTGGAATGTCCTTTGGAAAGTGTGTAAAGGCAAAAGTCAATTACTCAATATCAGTGTTCAGACTTGTAAGGTCTAGAACACTGACAATCCTCCAGTGTACAGATCTGGTAAGACTTCCAGTGGACTCCGCCATTTGTCAGTCTTCTTTATTCTGACTTCAGTCTTTGACTTCAGTGAGAACGTCTTCAGTAGAGTAGATCTGGACTGGGTGAAGTCCAGTGAGCTAATCTGGAGAATACTCCAGATTTCCTATACAAGTATTTGCTCACTGGTCTTCCATTATTTATGGACAAATCTTCAGAGGGACTCCAGATTCCAAGTCTGGAGTAGGTCCAGTAGAACACGTTTCTGGACAGATCTTCAGTAAGGCTCCAGTAGTCGAGTCTGGAGCGAGTCCAGTAAATCTGGACCTAACAAATTCCCCCTATTTGTTTAGAAATAATGCAAGTGTTTTCAAGATTAAATCTATACAACTTTGTATGCTTGAAAAACACAAGTTTTGATTTTAGTCTAAAAAATCTAAGTTACTGGAAAACACTTTATAGATCATGAGTGTTTTCAGTTTCATCTTTTAAGTTCTAACTTAGACTAAATCTGATCATTTACTTTTATGAATCAAAAATTGCAACTAATATTACATACATCAACTGATAAATATCATATCATATCTTCATATCATATCATATCATATCATATCATATCATTCATATCATATCATATCATATCATTCATATCATATCATATCATATCATATCATATCATATCATATCATATCATATCATATCATATCATATCATATCATATCATACATATCATATCATACATATCATATCATATCATATCATATCATATCATATCATATCATATCATATCATATCATATCATATCATATCATATCATATCATATCATATCATATCATATCATATCATATCATATCATATCATATCATATCATATCATATCATATCAACATCATATCATATCATAAACATATCATATCATATCATATCATATCATATCATATCATATCATACATATCATATCATATCATATCATATCATATCATATCATATCATATCATATCATACATATCATATCATATCATATCATATCATATCATATCATATCATATCATATCATATCATATCATATCATATCATATCATATCATATCATATCATATCATATCATATCATATCATATCATATCATATCATATCATATCATATCATATCATATCATATCATATCATATCATATCATATCATATCTTCATATCATATCATTCATATCATACATATCATATCATATCATATCATACATATCATATCATATCATATCATATCATATCATATCATATCATATCATATCATATCATATCATATCATATCATATCATATCATATCATATCATATCATATCATATCATATCATATCATATCATATCATATCATATCATATCATATCATATCATATCATATCATATCATATCATATCATATCATATCATATCATATCATATCATATCATATCATATCATATCATATCATATCATATCATATCATATCATATCATATCATATCATATCATATCATATCATATCATATCATATTTCATACATATCATATCATATCATACATACATATCATATCATATCATCGCATCATCATATCATATCATATCATATCATATCATATCATATCATATCATATCATATCATATCATATCATATCATATCATATCATATCATATCATATCATATCATATCATATCATATCATATCATATCATATCATATCATATCATATCATATCATATCATATCATATCATATCATATCATATCATATCATATCATATCATATCATATCATATCATATCATATCATATCATATCATATCATATCATATCATATCATATCATATCATATCATATCATATCATATCATATCATATCATATCATATCATATCATATCATATCATATCATATCATATCATATCATATCATATCATATCATATCATATCATATCATATCATATCATATCATATCATATCATATCATATCATATCATATCATATCAACATATCATATCATATCATATCATATCATATCATATCATATCATATCATATCATATCATATCATATCATATCATAACGTCCATTTGCAACATTAATCATATCATATCATATCATATCATATCATATCATATCATATCATATCATATCATATCATATCATATCATATCATATCATATCATATCATATCATATCATATCATATCATATCATATCATATCATATCATATCATATCATATCATATCATATCATATCATATCATATCATATCATATCATATCATATCATATCATATCATATCATATCATATCATATCATATCATATCATATCATATCATATCATATCATATCATATCATATCATATCATATCATATCATATCATATCATATCATATCATATCATATCATATCATATCATATCATATCATATCATCAAGTATGGCCAATACTTGGCATCAAGTACTTGAAAGTACTCGGATGTACATAAACATATAGTACCCAAAGTACTCGAAATGTGGCCTTACAGTTCAACAACTTGCCTTGGTGGCCTTACAGTTAAACAACTTGCCTTGGTATAAGTTTCCAATGCACACAACATGTACGTCTCAATAAACATAATCATCAATAAACAAGTCCATATTTCCAACAAACTAAACAAGTCTATACGTACATACACTTAGGAGGATTCTACTTTCAATGGGTCCTAGATGCTTATATATAGGGTCACCCGCAACCTTCCCACCACATCTAAAACCCTTTGAAGGCATAACCGACTTCCATGTATGTACATCTATCCTAAATAAATTACAATATCACAATCACATGAGTAAACCATCAAACACTAAATCAAAACTATCCATCAATCATCAATCAATCAGTTCCATAATTCAATTGAAACATTTCATCAAACAATCAAATATACCGTAAATCAAATCAACCAAATAATCAAACAAGCACGTATATGTACACTTTTCAGCCCGAATCTCAATTGAGTAGGGAGCTATGAAACTCACCTGTTGTCCGCAGAATAGGATGCCAAATGAGAAAATTTAAGCAAAGTAACAATGATCCTCGTCTGTTTGCCTAGTCATATAAATAACAGATAAAGGGTTAAGTCCTAAGAAATGCCATTAAGTTTAAACTTGAACCTAATGACCCTGATATGATTCACTTGATGATAAACCTTAAACTTGATTATATCATTTTAACTAAATTAGACTAAAACATGATGGTCTAAACCCTGTCACTACAAGTTTTGTAATGAACTAGACCAACCATTAATTTAAACAAATCAAGTGATTTACTTGTGACATAACTAAACTCGAGGGTATCAATTCTATTTAGACTTGTCTGACTTATTTAAGTGATTAAACTCAGAAGTATAAACTATAACTTGGCCCAAACTCCATTTGACAAATCTTGTTTTCAATCGGTAATTAATAAGTTAGTCGACACTTACTTGACCGATCACAAATGTCCTTAATTTGATTCATGCTACACTTGACTTGTACAGCGGGATTAACTTCATAATGTTGTCACCATGAAAGATTTGACATAGTCTAGCTCATAATAATAATTTAATAAGTGTTATACTATATAAATTTGAACTTGGTATTTTTCATGCTTTCCACGTGTGCATGGCAAGACTTAGATATAATATGACTAGCCTTTACCTCTATTTTCTTAATCCTACACGAGTGAATTCATTTAGACATACTAGTTAAGCGTTTAATTAATTTAACATTGAGTTTCATTTTGTTATCCGTAGTGATGATCGATGTGTTTTTAATATGAATTTGATATTAAATGGATGGATCAAAATATACCTCCATTGACTTCATAATGAGCCCGATAACAACTCGAAAAGGTCTTAGAATGGACTTGAATAGTGGAAAACCAGTTTGCTGGGTCTAGTTTCAAGGGTTGCAAAGGGCCGTTTCTTTGCTCTAAACCTCCCTATTCTTGTAATAAGTCGGTGGTTCTCGAGTTCCCTTAAGGAGGTAACTACAGATGGTTGTCTAGAAGATTGATGAACAGTAGCAGTAAATAAAGCAGTAGCGGTACACGAGCTGTAGTAAAGCAGTAGTAATTTGTCATTTTTGAAATTATATAGGACACAGTGGAATTATCGTAGGCTACTAAATGAAAATACACGAATTCAGTGAATCCGACGAGTAATGTCAAATGTAAGTAGTCACCATAAGTTTACAAGTCAACCCAAACGATGACAAACGATCCTAAGCATAATGATGTGTGAAATCGAGTTTGTAAACTTATAAACAAGTACCGACCAAAAACCGACTACTACACACTTTCAGGCAGTGGACCTGATCGCATATAGTATAGTAATTAGTAAGTCCGAGGTCGTTCGCAAGGATTGGTTTTCAAATAATTGTTTGCTAAAGTAGTTTTAGAAAAATGATGGAACCGTAGCCGAATTGCTACCTAACTTTGACAATTGAAATAAAAGAAATTCAAATAACAAGACAAACTAAAATAAAGTAGTTTTCAGATAATATTAATAAAGATCATCCACTTCGAATCCACTCGACTACAGCTATGATTGCCTTCGTTTAAAACCAAATTCTAAAGAGTTGACAAGATAATCGTGAATGGATAAAAATGCTCACGTGGTACCACCAACCGCTCGCAAATCATCCAAACACCTAAATTGCTAGTTTAATTACCCAAGCCGGTACCACCAATGCTTAGAGAATCTCCCCAACGATTAGTTTGATTCATTATCCAATTATCAATTATGTCTATGTGAATTAAAACGTGGTACCACCAACCGTTTCTAAACACGTTTACCGATTAATCCCTATTATCGACTTGACATCCACCGTCATACCATGAACCGGTGACAAACGATCAAAGACAATCGAATTGAAATAATAAATATATTTACCTAGTACCACTAACGATGAACACATAAACCATCAACATCAATAGAATAAATCACCAGGAAATTAAATGATAAAGATCACGACACAACGATAATTGAATCAACTCTTGAATTAAAATTATGCAATCATATCATTCGTCAAGTTTCATCAAAGTGGATGATTAAGAATTCTAGCCACTCATGCTAAATTGAAATTCATAAAAGAAATTGAAAGAGAACATATTGTACAAATGATTGTTGAAATTAAAATTGCAAGTGTAAGTCCCAACTCGTTAGATGGTACTACTGAAGACACCTCTATGTCGATGGTGGAGTTACTTTGCAATATATGCACTGAACTGGAGACGACCAGTTGCAGTGTGTATATACCAAGTTCTAGATAGATTACTTATATAAATGACAATAAGTAAAGAACAATGCAATAATATAAATAACTTGTAAGATAACTTGATGAGACAATATGTATTTTTCAATGTGTAATTTATTTATTGAAGTTAAACAAATTACAAGGTTGATGCGGAACCAAGATAATACACGAATGTAAATATCCTAACAACCTATGAAATACAATTGATCTACACTCGAAATTTCTCAAGACAATCGAAACACTTAAAGTTGTGAAATGTTCCTTTTAGCGATTGAGAGAACATTGCACAAGTTCACCAAGAATATTGCAGGTTTGCAAAGTGTGAAGTTATTCGTCTTTGTGAAATAACTTGATATTCTTGGTGGTGCAATGACTTGTATTTATAGGCAAAGTTAACATTGGGATGTTAACTTTAGCCGTACAAATGTGGTTGGGAGCATTTAAGGAATAGCATTTAATTCCTTAAAAGGCAGTGTAAAGTCGCATGTTAAAGTGACTTTACATAACCACCTTTATGTACCTTATAATACTTAAATAATAAGATAAGGCTTATTATCCGGGTAAAGGTACATAAAGCATACAAGTCAATTCCTCGTAATCAGTGTAAAGCTTTGTAAGGGCTTTCCACTGATGGTCTCCAGTTTGTAACTGACTAGAATGCCAACTGGGCTTCGCTGCCATTGCCATTCTCTATCTTCCATTTGTTGTCTTCGACTTCAACTGGAATGCTTCTTCAACTTGGTCAGTTCTCAACTGGAGGAAGTCTTCAGTTGCGTAAACTGTACGGTGCAACTGGACTTCAATATATTTCTCGACAAATCATTAAGGTCTCCAGATACAACTGGAGACTGGACAGTTCACTGGACAGTTTAACTGGGTCTCCAGGTGCAACTCGAGACTGGCCAGTTTACCAGGTGAACTGGTCCTAACAGCAAGGACGGAAAAGTAGATACGATCTAGACGGTGTTCTTGAATCTTCAATGAATCCAATTGATAGAATTTGAGATCTCCCTTGAAGGAATTCGTGTGGAACAGCCCCTAGAAAGAAAACTTAGATGCAGAAAAACGGTTTATTTTCTTGCTTATATACCCCTCTCTATCTGGACGGCTGAAAAGCTGAAACATTAGGTTCTCCGTACTGCTGACTGCGGAGTAGTGAGACTGGCGCACTCCCACTGCGGCGCAGTGGAATATTTCTGGAATTTAAGGTTTTTTCACGACCTTTGAATGCGGCGCAATGGGGCTTCATTCCCCCCACTGCGGCGCAGTGTAAATCCTCTGGAAAACATGTGGCCTTTTCGCCCAATGACTGTGGCGCAGTGAGACTTCATTCTTCCCACTGCGGCGCATTGATACTAACCTCCTCAGTATTCTTTTTCGTTAACAGCTCTCGAACACTAGGATTAACATCTTCGCCTAACTTCGTCATAAAGTGCACCAAATGGACGCGCAACCTGCTAAGAACCTGAAAGCACTAACAAACACCATAAACGCGCCAACTGCATACAAAACAGGCCATAAATGATTGCGGCGCAGTGGCTTCATTCTTCCCACTGCGGCGCAGTGTAAATCCTCTGGAAAACATGTGGCCTTTTCACCCAATGACTGCGGCGCAGTGGCTTCATTCTTCCCACTGCGGCGCAGTGTAAATCCTCTGGAAAACATGTGGCCTTTTCGCCCAATGACTGTGGCGCAGTGAGACTTCATTCTTCCCACTGCGGCGCATTGATACTAACCTCCTCAGTATTCTTTTTCGTTAACAGCTCTCGAACACTAGGATTAACATCTTCGCCTAACTTCGTCATAAAGTGCACCAAATGGACGCGCAACCTGCTAAGAACCTGAAAGCACTAACAAACACCATAAACGCGCCAACTGCATACAAAACAGGCCATAAATGATGTGGGCGATATATATAAATTGGACACATCACATAATGCAAAAGATGGTAAATGAATCCTTGATCCATATTAGTCCAAGTCCGGGTTCAAGCAATCAACAATCATATATCTCTATCTTGATTCACCTGATTACCTGAAAAGTGTACTAGCAAGTGTCAACACAAGGTTGGTGAGTTCGTAGTAATATAATATATCCCTTAATTTACATACCTATAATGCCTAATTATTTTACTAGCATTTATTTTAATCATACAATATATCTAGCTAATTGATTGATTTCGAAATTAATAACACAAACAAAAATAATCACGGGCGTACAACTTTTTATAAATTATTATAATAATAAATCCAAAATATGGATAAATCATTTCATATAATATAAAGGTTGTGTCGGTTTTTGTCCTACTAGTACCATTATTAGTTATCCGCCGACACTGTTTGAAACTGTACATTATACTAAGGCTTCTTAACATGGGTCTAATCACAATAGCCTAATCAAGACATAGAATCCATCCTCATATTTCATTTAGTCCAATCACATGAACAGAATGTGAGCAAAATCACATTGGTACTATAAATTCCATACAAAATATAGTCACAATAAAAATGGCCTCACCATATGGGCCTCATCATATCAATCCAGTTTCAATTCATTATCATATTGTTATTAGCCCAACACGTACATATATATAAAGGCAAACATACATACTCAAAGTCTTTCATAAATTCGTAAAGTTTGCTTTTATTATTTTCGACAATTAATGGACCAAAAATGACAATTGTTACATTAAAGGTTGTGTCGGTTTTTGTCCTACTAGTACCATTATTAGTTATCCGCCGACACTGTTTGAAACTGTACATTATACTAAGGCTTCTTAACATGGGTCTAATCACAATAGCCTAATCAAGACATAGAATCCATCCTCATATTTCATTTAGTCCAATCACATGAACAGAATGTGAGCAAAATCACATTGGTACTATAAATTCCATACAAAATATAGTCACAATAAAAATGGCCTCACCATATGGGCCTGATCATATCAATCCAGTTTCAATTCATTATCAAATTGTTATTAGCCCAATACGTAAATATATATAAAGGCAAACATACATACTCAAAGTCTTTCATAAATTCGTAAAGTTTGCTTTTATTATTTTCGACAATTAATGGACTGTAGAGTTAAGAATTCGAGCTTTTGTGTGTGTGTGAGTGTGTGTTAATGGCGGTTACTAGAGAGAGAAAGTAGAGAGAGAGTAGAGAGATGTCAGGGAAAGTTTGGTTTGTATTATATGGTGAAAGGTTACAATTAACATAATAGAGGGGTTTATATACATATGAGCTATTTACATTATGCCCCCTTCCATTGTAACAAGATTACAATATAAGTACAAATTAACATAAGGTACACAAATCAACTACTACATTTATATTTCTATTATTGTAGAGTTAAGAATTCGAGCTTTTGTGTGTGTGTGAGTGTGTGTTAATGGCGGTTACTAGAGAGAGAAAGTAGAGAGAGAGTAGAGAGATGTCAGGGAAAGTTTGGTTTGTATTATATGGTGAAAGGTTACAATTAACATAATGGAGGGGGTTTATATACATATGAGCTATTTACACTATGCCCCCTTCCATTGTAACAAGATTACAATATAAGTACAAATTAACATAAGGTACACAAATCAACTACTACATTTATATTTCTAACAATCTCCCCCTTAGTAGTGATTTGTGAAAAATATCCAGTCTTTGTCTATCTTTAAGCTCTCGTATTTGGTCTGTCTTTGTTTGGATGCCAGAACCAGTTTTCTCCTTCGGGTCTGTCATCTGGAACAATCATATTTGCTTCAAAATTTCTTGGAGGAATGTTATGTGGCCCTGGAAGATGACTAGGCTCATACTTGATCCAGCAACCTCCTTTCCGACGAACAACATACTTCGACTTCTGAACATTCTTTGCTTCTCTCATCATTCGAATGCTGTCTCGGTATTCAAGCCTTTGATTGATTTTGGAGATCACTTTATCAAACACTTCCTTTCTCTTTTCATCTTGCTCATCTTCCTTCAAACACAGCAACACATTTTTACAAAACTCCAATGTTCCATCAGAATAAGAAGCAAGTTCATCCATACGAATGAAAATCTTCTTCTTTCGGCTATTTAGAAAGACAACCCCAAAAGATGGTTCTTCAATGACATGACCAATACTGAGCTTTTCGATGTCTTCAGTGTAAAGACTCTGATCTGGATATGGAACGTTTATCTTCCTCTTCACAACTTCAAACCCTATTTGAAAATCTTCCAATGAAGCATATTGAATGCAACTTGACATGTATCTTTTTACAGCATCAAAAGCAATCACATCTTCACGGTATCTTTGCATTGCATTCAGGAAATGGTTGTAGAGGAAGATAATGTCATCAACTGGCAAAAGTTTAAATTGGGCTTCTGTAAATCGGTAGATCTTGTTGTTATCTCTTTTGACGTGAAAACATGGAATAGAGATAGTAACTCTTTTGATCAAAATCACCCTGATTAGCACCAATATCTTGTGGTTTCTCTGTTCTTCCAGCAACTTTGGATTATATTGTTTTGTAAGTTTAAGAAGCTCTGTGTATTCTTCGATTTGCCTGGCTTCCTTAAACTTGTACATTGAGTCTAACTCTGGTCTCTTGGTTTTGGTGACCTTAGTTGCTCCACAAAATATAGGGTAAGCCCTCTCCTCCAGATATCTTGATTTCTTAGCTGCTTCTTTAGGTTTGATGCCAAGAGCAACCATTCTTTCCCTATCCCTCAAGAAGTATCCCCGATTAATAAATCTTAATTGTTCTTCAGTTAAATCAGTTGGAAAGTAATCAGGAAGAACTTCCTCAGATATGATTGCCTCTCTCAAAACCTGTTTGTAAGTAGATTTCTGAAAGTTCTGAACTGCAGCATCTGGAGTCTTTCTAAGATCATCAAAATTGTTGAATTCATTAAAATTATAATGCTGTGGAGCTGAGCTAGCACGAGCAGATGATTCTCCAACTTCAACTCTGCTTGAAGGACCTACTTCAAAGTAATCAAGATCTGCAAATTCTTCAAACATAGGTTCCTCTGCAGCTTCTACGTTCACAGGAGTCTCAACTAACTCTGGCTCATCCAATATAACATTATCTTTTATGGCCTCTAAATCAGCTTCTCCTTCAGCATATTCAACTAAATCCTCTTCAATGACAAAGCCTTCTTCTTCATTGACTTCAATATTTTCAACTTCTTCCTCACTTTCTACATCAGAATCGGTTGGTGTAGATTGTGAAGGTGATGTTTGTGAGGTAATGTTTGGTGTAGATTGTGAAGGTGATGTTTATGAGGTAATGTTTGGTGTAGATTGTGAAACAGGTGATGTTTATGAGGTAATGTTTGGTGTAGATTGTGAAGGTGAAGTTTGTGAGGTAATGTTTGGTGTAGATTGTGAAGGTGAAGTTTGTGAGGTAATGTTTGGTGTAGATTGTGAAGGTGAAGTTTGTGAGGTAATGTTTGGTGTAGATTGTGAAGGTGAAGTTTGTGAGGTAATGTTTGGTGTAGATTGTGAAGGTGAAGTTTGTGAGGTAATGTTTGGTGTAGATTGTGAAGGTGAAGTTTGTGAGGTAATGTTTGGTGTAGATTGTGAAGGTGAAGTTTGTGAGGTAATGTTTGGTGTAGATTGTGAAGGTGAAGTTTGTGAGGTAATGTTTGGTGTAGATTGTGAAGGTGAAGTTTGTGAGGTAATGTTTGGTGTAGATTGTGAAGGTGAAGTTTGTGAGGTAATGTTTGGTGTAGATTGTGAAGGTGAAGTTTGTGAGGTAATGTTTGGTGTAGATTGTGAAGGTGAAGTTTGTGAGGTAATGTTTGGTGTAGATTGTGAAGGTGAAGTTTGTGAGGTAATGTTTGGTGTAGATTGTGAAGGTGAAGTTTGTGAGGTAATGTTTGGTGTAGATTGTGAAGGTGAAGTTTGTGAGGTAATGTTTGGTGTAGATTGTGAAGGTGAAGTTTGTGAGGTAATGTTTGGTGTAGATTGTGAAGGTGAAGTTTGTGAGGTAATGTTTGGTGTAGATTGTGAAGGTGAAGTTTGTGAGGTAATGTTTGGTGTAGATTGTGAAGGTGAAGTTTGTGAGGTAATGTTTGGTGTAGATTGTGAAGGTGAAGTTTGTGAGGTAATGTTTGGTGTAGATTGTGAAGGTGAAGTTTGTGAGGTAATGTTTGGTGTAGATTGTGAAGGTGAAGTTTGTGAGGTAATGTTTGGTGTAGATTGTGAAGGTGAAGTTTGTGAGGTAATGTTTGGTGTAGATTGTGAAGGTGAAGTTTGTGAGGTAATGTTTGGTGTAGATTGTGAAGGTGAAGTTTGTGAGGTAATGTTTGGTGTAGATTGTGAAGGTGAAGTTTGTGAGGTAATGTTTGGTGTAGATTGTGAAGGTGAAGTTTGTGAGGTAATGTTTGGTGTAGATTGTGAAGGTGAAGTTTGTGAGGTAATGTTTGGTGTAGATTGTGAAGGTGAAGTTTGTGAGGTAATGTTTGGTGTAGATTGTGAAGGTGAAGTTTGTGAGGTAATGTTTGGTGTAGATTGTGAAGGTGAAGTTTGTGAGGTAATGTTTGGTGTAGATTGTGAAGGTGAAGTTTGTGAGGTAATGTTTGGTGTAGATTGTGAAGGTGAAGTTTGTGAGGTAATGTTTGGTGTAGATTGTGAAGGTGAAGTTTGTGAGGTAATGTTTGGTGTAGATTGTGAAGGTGAAGTTTGTGAGGTAATGTTTGGTGTAGATTGTGAAGGTGAAGTTTGTGAGGTAATGTTTGGTGTAGATTGTGAAGGTGAAGTTTGTGAGGTAATGTTTGGTGTAGATTGTGAAGGTGAAGTTTGTGAGGTAATGTTTGGTGTAGATTGTGAAGGTGAAGTTTGTGAGGTAATGTTTGGTGTAGATTGTGAAGGTGAAGTTTGTGAGGTAATGTTTGGTGTAGATTGTGAAGGTGAAGTTTGTGAGGTAATGTTTGGTGTAGATTGTGAAGGTGAAGTTTGTGAGGTAATGTTTGGTGTAGATTGTGAAGGTGAAGTTTGTGAGGTAATGTTTGGTGTAGATTGTGAAGGTGAAGTTTGTGAGGTAATGTTTGGTGTAGATTGTGAAGGTGAAGTTTGTGAGGTAATGTTTGGTGTAGATTGTGAAGGTGAAGTTTGTGAGGTAATGTTTGGTGTAGATTGTGAAGGTGAAGTTTGTGAGGTAATGTTTGGTGTAGATTGTGAAGGTGAAGTTTGTGAGGTAATGTTTGGTGTAGATTGTGAAGGTGAAGTTTGTGAGGTAATGTTTGGTGTAGATTGTGAAGGTGAAGTTTGTGAGGTAATGTTTGGTGTAGATTGTGAAGGTGAAGTTTGTGAGGTAATGTTTGGTGTAGATTGTGAAGGTGAAGTTTGTGAGGTAATGTTTGGTGTAGATTGTGAAGGTGAAGTTTGTGAGGTAATGTTTGGTGTAGATTGTGAAGGTGATGTTTATGAGGTAATGTTTGGTGTAGATTGTGTAGATTGTGAAGGTGATGTTTGTGAGGTAATGTTTGGTGTAGATTGTGAAGGTGAAGTTTGTGAGGTAATGTTTGGTGTAGATTGTGAAGGTGAAGTTTGTGAGGTAATGTTTGGTGTAGATTGTGAAGGTGAAGTTTGTGAGGTAATGTTTGGTGTAGATTGTGAAGGTGAAGTTTGTGAGGTAATGTTTGGTGTAGATTGTGAAGGTGAAGTTTGTGAGGTAATGTTTGGTGTAGATTGTGAAGGTGAAGTTTGTGAGGTAATGTTTGGTGTAGATTGTGAAGGTGATGTTTATGAGGTAATGTTTGGTGTAGATTGTGTAGATTGTGAAGGTGATGTTTGTGAGGTAATGTTTGGTGTAGATTGTGAAGGTGATGTTTATGAGGTAATGTTTGGTGTAGATTGTGAAGGTGATGTTTGTGAGGTAATGTTTGGTGTAGATTGTGAAACAGGTGATGAAATATGTTCAGGTGAAGCAACATCTTGCTCAAACATAACTCTCTTTGACTTTCTTTTCCTCTGCTCAGAGGCCCCTTCATCACTAACCCCTCTTTTTCTTTTTGACGAACTAGGACCCTCACTTGGCGACCTATGCTCAGCTTGGGAAGGAGTCTGTCGGCTTTCAGACCCCATTGCTGAGACTAACCACTCGAGATAAGCCCTAAGGTGAGGACTCTGAGCAGGAACCAGATTTATCAGGAATGGTGGAATCGGAAAAGGTCTTACAGTTTCACAACTTGTGCCTCTCAAGTTGGATTTATACATCGCAATCACACACTTGAAGCTGTTCTCCAATTTTGGAATTTCCTCTGCATTATCAAGAACATCTTCGATAATTAGTGTGAAGAATCTGATAAAGGGAATATATTTTCTGTCTTGTTTATCCTTTCCCTTGACAACTTGAATCATCTTTTTCCATATAATCGCCGCAAAGTCACACTGCACATTGTGAGTGACTGCATAGTATATTGCCAAAGAATCCTTTGTCAGAAGATCAATTCCTTTCTGTGATGGCATCAAGCAAGTTGTAAGAATATTGTACATCGTATGCCAGAGAGTTACTACATTACATCTTCTAAAATCTCTCATCGTTGTCAACTCTCCTGCATAACCCAACGAATGAACCCCAGCCAACATTTCTTCAACTGATGGGAGTTCTTCGTATTCTTCAAGTACAGGAAATCCAATTGTTGTTCTAAACTCATCCAAAGTGAATCGACAATTAAACAGTTCATCTTCTGACTCTAGAGAAAATTTAAAGTAGTCTGCTGTGTTATGCCTTTTACTTCCTCGTACATATTCAATTGATTGCCACAGCTCAAAGACATACTTTTCAGGTACAATTGCCCCTCCAGTCAGAGCATTATTCAGTGGATGATAGCTAAGAATCTCTGGAATGATCGGGAATTTGCAAGCAAATGGGATATGTAGTGCTTGATTGGCTTGCATTTTCATTGAATCTCCTTCTCTGAACATTGCCATCTTGGTACTTTATTATTTTTCTGTTTAAGACAAACTGACCAAAGGTATTGACCAGAAAATACATTTCAAACACAGAAAAATAACAAAATATACCAACTTTTAAGAAACACATTTATTACACAGACAATGTTTTGCATATATATTAAAAATGAGAGAACAAAGTAGTACACAAAGGCGTTCGATACCTTGCATCTCACTCAAATATATATACAAAACATGACAATATATAGGATCACATAAGTATTAAAAGATAAGAAAACAAGGTAGTACACAAAGGCGTTCGATACCTTGCCTCTCACTCGAAACACTTATGAAATACTATATATACATACACAATACACATTTACAGTTAAACATTTTAAAACACATCACAAATAATAATAAAAGAAACATAGAATAAAAATAAAGAATAAAAATAAAAATAAAATAACATAAAAAAAAATGTATGAAATTTTCTTTTATTGAACAACAAAAATGTTGTCAATTGATAAAGAAAAATTTCAATGTGAAAAATTTCAAATTGTACTGTTTGCCGAGCAAAAAGCTCTGCAAATACAGTGCAGTCCAACTCCTTTGAAATGTATGAAGTTTTCTTTTATTGAACAACAAAAATGTTGTCAATTGATAAAGAAAAATTTCAATGTGAAAAATTTCAAATTGTACTGTTTGCCGAGCAAAAAGCTCTGCAAACACAGTCAGTCCAACT
>CM067167.1:176982781-177038027 GCA_034093135.1 Erigeron breviscapus
AACTTCACAATGATAATTATGAAGAAGATGAAGAATGATGTATGATTGATGTGAAGTTTGAACAGTTTTGAGAGAGAAAGAAACTGAGATATTTTTGGTTTGAATTTGAAATGAATGCTTCGACCCGCCCAGATTCCTTTTAAATCACATATTCAAAAAAAAAAAAAAAAAAAAAAAAAAAAAAAAAAAAAAAAAAAAAAAAAAAAAAAAAAAAAAAAAAAAAAAAAAAAAAAAAAAAAAAAAAAAAAAAAAAAAAAAAAAAAAAAAAAAAAAAAAAAAAAAAAAAAAAAAAAAAAAAAAAAAAAAAAAAAAAAAAAAAAAAAAAAAAAAAAAAAAAAAAAAAAAAAAAAAAAAAAAAAAAAAAAAAAAAAAAAAAAAAAAAAAAAAAAAAAAAAAAAAAAAAAAAAAAAAAAAAAAAAAAAAAAAAAAAAAAAAAAAAAAAAAAAAAAAAAAAAAAAAAAAAAAAAAAAAAAAAAAAAAAAAAAAAAAAAAAAAAAAAAAAAAAAAAAAAAAAAAAAAAATAAAAACAAACAAAAAAAATCTTTTTATCATTTTAGAATTTTCTAATTTTATATTTGATTTTTCAGTTTTGAAACAAACACACATATATAAAACAAAATTTAAACAAATAAAAACAAACAAATATCAATTAAGCAAACAAATATTTACATGCATTTGCACACTCCCCCTCAAATTAAGCATATATCAAAATAGTAAATTTACAAACTCCCCCTTAAATCATGCATTCTACCCTTTTTCTCCCCCTCAAATTAAGCATATATCAAAATAGTAAATTTACAAACTCCCCCTTAAATCATGCATTCTACCCTTTTTCTCCCCCTCAAACATTGCATGTAATGACAAGGAAATCACATCAATGTTTGAAGCAGAAAATGAACATAGAATACATGGCATGAAAGCATTTAAGTTTGTAAATCAAGCATTCCCAACTTGGTTTTCAGAAAATTGAACCTGTTTTCATCCAAAGGTTTGGTGAAAAGGTCTGCAAGTTGGTAGTCTGTTGGGACAAAATAGAGTTCGATGTTACCTTTCTCGACATGATCTTTAAGAAAATGGTACCGAACATCTATGTGCTTGGTCTTGGTGTGCTGTACAGGATTGCAAGAAATAGCAATAGCACTTTTAGAGTCATAGTAGATGGGAATTCTATTGAACTGTAATCCATAATCAGTCAACTGTGTCTTCATCCAAAGAACTTGTGAACAACAGCTTGCTGCAGCTACGTATTCAGCTTCTGCAGTAGATGTGGATACACAATTCTGTTTCTTTGAAGACCAACTGACCAATCTGTCCCCTAGAAACTGTACACTTCCAGAAGTACTCTTTCGATCAAGCTTACAACCTGCATGGTCAGCATCCGAATATGCAATTAACTGAAACCCGGTATCCCTTGGATACCAGAGACCAAGGTTCACAGTGCCTTTCAGGTATCGGAATATCTGTTTGACGGCCTGGAAATGACTTTCCTTAGGATTGGCCTGGTACCTGGCACACATGCATGTGGCGAACATAATATCCGGGCGACTAGCAGTCAAATACATGAGTGACCCTATCATACTGCGATATTTCTTTTGATCAAAAGATTTTCCATTTAAGTCAGCATTAATCTTTGTCCGAGCTTCCATGGGTGTTCCAATTGTTTGACAATCCATCATATCAAACTTTTTCAACATGTCAAGAATGTACTTAGATTGACAAATAAAAGTACCATTTGACAACTATTTTACTTGTAGACCAAGGAAAAAGTTTAATTCACCCATCATGCTCATTTCAAATTTCTTGATCATTAAAGCAGAGAAATTCTTGCAGTATTTAGGATTAGTTGACCCGAAAATTATGTCGTCAACATAAATCTGGATTAGAATGATATCACTCCCTTGTCGTTTGATAAACAAGGTAGTGTCAATCGAACCTTTGCTAAAGCTAGATTTCACAAGATAAGAGGATAGAGCATCATACCATGCACGAGGCGCTTGTTTCAGACCATATAATGCCTTGTCTAACCTGTAAACGTAGTCTGGATGTTTGGAACTCACAAAACCTTCTGGTTGTTCAACGTACACTTCTTCTTTGATAATTCCATTTAAGAAGGCAGTTTTAACATCCATCTGATAGACTGTGAAGTTCTTGTAGGCAGCATAGGCAAGAAACATCCGAATAGCCTTAATTCGTGCAACTGGTGCGAATGTCTCATCGTAGTCAATTCCATCTTGTTGGCAATATCCCTTTGCAACCAATCGTGCTTTGTTGCGTACAACAACTCCAGTTTCATCCTTTTTATTCTTGAAGATCCACTTGGTTTTAATTGGCTCCTTGTTCTTGTAAGGATTGGGAACCAATTTCCACACCTCAAGTCGTTCAAATTGATTCAGTTCCTCCTGCATAGCTTTCAGCCAATCTGGACAACTTAGAGCTTCATTAACTGTCTTTGGTTCAACAATGCTCAGAAAATTCACAAACAGACATTCATTCGCGGAAGCAGATCTTGTCTGAACTCCAGTTGTTGCATTACCAATGACTTGTGAAATTGGATGACCTCTTGTCCATTTTGTTGTATGAGGAATTAGATCAAGTGGATCACCAGATTCTTCAGAATCAATAAAATCCGGAGAATGTTTTTCTGTCAATTGTTCAAACGAGGTTGCAATTGGTTCAACAAAGTTGTCATGAACATAATCCTCAGGATTGGTTGTAGGATTAGTCACTTGTGAGATAATATGAGGTTGAGTATGCAACTCTGACATATCAGTAGGTGGAGGAGAATCAGATGATGAATTAACATCTGTTGATTGTGATGGAGAAGACTCATTGGGATCCATTTCTTCTGAATTTGAACTGGTTGGTTCATTGTCATTTCCATCAGATTCAGGAACTTTCTTCGAAACATGGAAAAATTCTTCGAACAAGATGTCCAAATCTTGTGTTGTTGGAGTAGAGATTAATTTGACATTTGATGCAGTCTTAGTTGCAGAATCTTGTGGACTTTGAAGTTCTTGTAGGCAGCATAGGCAAGAAACATCCGAATAGCCTTAATTCGTGCAACTGGTGCGAATGTCTCATCGTAGTCAATTCCATCTTGTTGGCAATATCCCTTTGCAACCAATCGTGCTTTGTTGCGTACAACAACTCCAGTTTCATCCTTTTTATTCTTGAAGATCCACTTGGTTTTAATTGGCTCCTTGTTCTTGTAAGGATTGGGAACCAATTTCCACACCTCAAGTCGTTCAAATTGATTCAGTTCCTCCTGCATAGCTTTCAGCCAATCTGGACAACTTAGAGCTTCATTAACTGTCTTTGGTTCAACAAAGTTGTCATGAACATAATCCTCAGGATTGGTTGTAGGATTAGTCACTTGTGAGATAATATGAGGTTGAGTATGCAACTCTGACATATCAGTAGGTGGAGGAGAATCAGATGATGAATTAACATCTGTTGATTGTGATGGAGAAGACTCATTGGGATCCATTTCTTCTGAATTTGAACTGGTTGGTTCATTGTCATTTCCATCAGATTCAGGAACTTTCTTCGAAACATGGAAAAATTCTTCGAACAAGATGTCCAAATCTTGTGTTGTTGGAGTAGAGATTAATTTGACATTTGATGCAGTCTTAGTTGCAGAATCTTGTGGACTTTGAAGTTCTTGTAGGCAGCATAGGCAAGAAACATCCGAATAGCCTTAATTCGTGCAACTGGTGCGAATGTCTCATCGTAGTCAATTCCATCTTGTTGGCAATATCCCTTTGCAACCAATCGTGCTTTGTTGCGTACAACAACTCCAGTTTCATCCTTTTTATTCTTGAAGATCCACTTGGTTTTAATTGGCTCCTTGTTCTTGTAAGGATTGGGAACCAATTTCCACACCTCAAGTCGTTCAAATTGATTCAGTTCCTCCTGCATAGCTTTCAGCCAATCTGGACAACTTAGAGCTTCATTAACTGTCTTTGGTTCAACAAAGTTGTCATGAACATAATCCTCAGGATTGGTTGTAGGATTAGTCACTTGTGAGATAATATGAGGTTGAGTATGCAACTCTGACATATCAGTAGGTGGAGGAGAATCAGATGATGAATTAACATCTGTTGATTGTGATGGAGAAGACTCATTGGGATCCATTTCTTCTGAATTTGAACTGGTTGGTTCATTGTCATTTCCATCAGATTCAGGAACTTTCTTCGAAACATGGAAAAATTCTTCGAACAAGATGTCCAAATCTTGTGTTGTTGGAGTAGAGATTAATTTGACATTTGATGCAGTCTTAGTTGCAACGGACCTTCTGTACTTAGAAACTTCTTTGGTTTGTGTGTTGCTTTCTTCATCTTTCCAATTGCACAAGCTGGACAAACATGTGCACTTTCATACTTGTAATCCGGAAGACCTTCAACAAGTTGTTTATCCACGAGTGTATTAATCGTTTGAAAGTTAAGATGAGAAAGTCGGCGATGCCATAACCAAGAGTTTTGAGCAGTTGCTTTCGAAAGAAGACAAATCTCTGAAGAATTAGATGGGATGTTGTTGAGATCAATTGTGAACAAATTATTGTCTCTTGTTCCAGTCAGAATATCCACACCATCTTCAGTCTGCACTTTGCATTCATATCTCCTAAATAATACTTGAAGATCATTGTCACAAAATTGACCAACACTAAAAAGATTGTGTCCAAGTCCTACAACGTAGGAAACTCTCTTGATAGTGACTCCATTTTTGACAATGTCTCCATAACCAAGAATAGGAGCAATATGATCATTTCCAAATCTGACAGTTCCCATAAACTTTTCAACAAAGTTCGAAAGAATGGACTTGTTTCCAGTCAGAATATCCACACCATCTTCAGTCTGCACTTTGCATTCATATCTCCTAAATAATACTTGAAGATCATTGTCACAAAATTGACCAACACTAAAAAGATTGTGTCCAAGTCCTACAACGTAGGAAACTCTCTTGATAGTGACTCCATTTTTGACAATGTCTCCATAACCAAGAATAGGAGCAATATGATCATTTCCAAATCTGACAGTTCCCATAAACTTTTCAACAAAGTTCGAAAGAATGGACTTGTTTCCAGTCATATGACGTGAACATCCCGAGTCAACATAACATACACAAATAAGATATTCCTGCAAGGACAGGGAATATGGTTTAGGTACCCATCTAGATTGGGTCCTTGCAGGTTAGAGGGATAACTTGCAAGTACAATCAACAAAAACAAAAAAAATAAACATCAAGCAAAATGACACACAAACAAACATTTTATTCAGATAACAAACATGCAGACATAAATGTTCAAAACACAAATACGAATTACAAGCAAGGAAATGTAAAGGTTTATACACAAGTTTTGATACAAGCAGGAATAGTCCTAGATGTAGTAGCATTATCTAATGTATTTGATCTACGGACAATCCACACTTGTTTGACATGGGTAGTGTTTCCATCAAGTTTAACATTTCTAGTAGCATGCAAGAATCTATCTTTTGGAATCCATTTACTGCTACTTTTCATGCACAAGTCACCTGAAACAAGAACATTTTTAGAGTTAGAAACTAATTTAGCTTTTATGTTCTGAACAGGTTGCTTCTTGATTGGTTATGTGATCTTATTCACTTTTTTTATCGGACATGGACTTTGCTTGAGTGAAATTGATGCTTTTTCCTTTTCTTTATGAAATTGAAGTGTTATTTTCTGAAATTGGAATTCAACTTTTAGATCATTAAGTTCCTTTAGCACATTTAACCTCTGATCCCTTTCTTTTTCAAACTTTTGTTTGAAAGCATCAATTTCATTCAAGTATGATTGAGTTCCCTCAAAAAACTTGGTAAAAGTCTGAGTTTCAGAAGTAATCGGGAAGAAATAATCATCAACATCATGAGCATCATCTAAATCACCATCAGTTTGCACAGACACATGAACAACTTTCTTTATGTTATTAGATGACAACCAACCATACTGGTCTTTGTATTTAGTCATGCCTGTAAAAGTATCTATAACCCTCTGTAAAGTGCACTTAGGATTCTTCTGAGAATACCTAGGGAAACTAGAATACCTAACCTGCTGAGGTTGTTTGTTACCTAATGAGAAAGTTTCAATCTTACCAATCTTTGGACCACTGCTTGTTTTGACTTCTTTTTGTGACTGAGATTCAGATTGACCTTGTACACCTCTGATTGCCTAGAAGTCTTTTGGACTTTGGGACTTTTCTTTGATGGTTTGGTCTTTGGTTTTGAATCAGTCTTGGGTGATGAGTTGGTCTTTGATCGTTGGGTGGTCTTTGGTCTTTGGAACTTATTGATTGATGGAGATTGTGAAGAGTGTGACTTTGGAATTTTCTTCAGATAAAAATCAAGTTTTTCCTCCTTTTTAACAAAATGTTTTTCAAATTCAGGATCAAAATCATGATTTTCTTCCAAAAAATTTGTCAAATTTTCAGTTTCCAACTTCACACTAACTTCATTTTTCTTTATCGGACATGGACTTTGCTTGAGTGAAATTGATGCTTTTTCCTTTTCTTTATGAAATTGAAGTGTTATTTTCTGAAATTGGAATTCAACTTTTAGATCATTAAGTTCCTTTAGCACATTTAACCTCTGATCCCTTTCTTTTTCAAACTTTTGTTTGAAAGCATCAATTTCATTCAAGTATGATTGAGTTCCCTCACAAAACTTGGTAAAAGTCTGAGTTTCAGAAGTAATCGGGAAGAAATAATCATCAACATCATGAGCATCATCTAAATCACCATCAGTTTGCACAGACACATGAACAACTTTCTTTATGTCTACATTCTCATTTTGAACATGAATTGGATGATTCTCTTCAAACACATTGGTTTTCTTTTTCATGGATAAAATCTTCTTATTGATTTTCTCAATCGAATCAGAAAACTTTTTTGTCAAAATCAACTTTGCATGTGTCAAAAATCTGTGATTCTCTTTCAGTTTGCACGGAAGCATTTACCAGTTCACACATAGAAAGCACAGCACATGCAGATTGATCAGAAACTTTGGAATCTACCTTGGGTTGGTCAATGACATAGTGATTTTGAGTCTGCAAATTTTCTAACAACGATTGCTTTTCATCAAGAGACTTTTGTAAATCCTCTATCACCTTTTCCAAAACTTTTTGTGGGACATAAGGTCTCAAGTTTTCAGCTTTTGGAATTGGATAATTTTCTTCTAAAGGTTTTTCTTTAAAACACTCAAGAATTTCAGGGATTATAGCCTCATGAGTTTCTTTTTCGTCTTTTTCTTTTTCATGGATAAAATCTTCTTATTGATTTTCTCAATCGAATCAGAAAACTTTTTTGTCAAAATCAACTTTGCATGTGTCAAAAATCTGTGATTCTCTTTCAGTTTGCACGGAAGCATTTACCAGTTCACACATAGAAAGCACAGCACATGCAGATTGATCAGAAACTTTGGAATCTACCTTGGGTTGGTCAATGACATAGTGATTTTGAGTCTGCAAATTTTCTAACAACGATTGCTTTTCATCAAGAGACTTTTGTAAATCCTCTATCACCTTTTCCAAAACTTTTTGTGGGACATAAGGTCTCAAGTTTTCAGCTTTTGGAATTGGATAATTTTCTTCTAAAGGTTTTTCTTTAAAACACTCAAGAATTTCAGGGATTATAGCCTCATGAGTTTCTTTTTCGTCTTTTTCTTTTTCAATTTTATGTGTAGGGTGACTGAAAAAATCATATGAGTCGTCCATTAACTCATAGTTAAAGTAGAATTTTGCACCCTTTTCTAGAAAATCATCAGCCTCATAATCACTATCTGTCGGTCTCACAAATTGGTCTGTCATCCCACACCTCAAATAAGATTCCTTGTATAAGGATGGGATCTCTTCCTGTGCTTTAAGCAAACATTTTGGATTGTTATAACCCAGCCCTGATGTGAATATTGTTTCAGAACTTCTTGGCCTATTTAAAAAGACTTGTTGATATGAACGATTGATCTTATACAATTTTTCTTGATTAGACTTGATTTCAGCTCTCAGCTCATCATTTTCTTTATCAAGTTTTTGTTTAAGAGAATCTTTTATACAACATTCATATTTTAGGTCAGAAATTTTGTTTTCAAATTCTGTCACATCAGGGATAGATTATTTGAATTTGACATTTAAAGACTCAATGTCTTCAGCCAAAGCATTTTCTCAAAACATCTCATTGGTCTTTTCAACTTGAAGTTGTCTTACAGTCTTGCTCAGTTCAAGAACTTTGGTCTCAAGTTCTTGTTTCTCAAGATGTAGTTTGGAGGTCGGAGTAAACATAACTGCAGTTTTTTCAGTTTTCAAATTGTCAAAATCCTTTTGAAGTGATTTAAATTTATCTTTAGAATTTTGAAATTCGATCTCTTTGTCTTCCAAAAGCTTTGTTAATTGAGAAATCTGTTTACTCAACTCTTTCCCATATTTCATCGATTGAGCACACTTATTCATATAGTAATCTAAATCAGACTGAGTAAAGTTGATTACCTCATCCTCGATCTCTGAAGAACTTTCATCAGCTTCCTCCAACTCCGTTGATCTCTTGATCTTTGTCATGAAACACACGTTTGCTGCAAGTTCATCTGTCTCCTCATCAGATAGATGCAACCACTTGTCATCTTCAGCGAGAAGAGCAATTCCACTTTCTTCTTGTCTTGCGAGCAACAGTTTGTACTTATAATACTCGGAGTTCTTTTGTCGAGGTCTGGTGCAGTTGATAGCAAAATGTCCAGGAATTCCACAGTTGTAACATTTCTTGTCTTCATTCCTTTTATCCATAACCTTCTTCTCAAACTTCTTCTGATTGTCAAACTTCTTCTCACCACCAACAAAATCTTTCTTCTGATCAAACTTAGGAGCATTTGCATTTTTTGCATACGAAGAGACTGATGAAGTCCTAAGTTGATTGTTGGTTGGTTTTTTCTTGAAGAATTTCTTCTTTAAAGCCTTCGTGAAATAAGCGAGTTCCTTGTACATCTCTTTTTGTCTTTCATCAAGATCAGAATCACTCATATCACTCAAATCAGAATCAGTTTCAGACTCAACAAATCTTTGTTTTGGTACTCTTGAAGTCTTCTTCTCAGCTACCAAGGCTAATGGATCGGAATGAGAACACTCTGCTTTTTGCTTCTGAATTCTCTTAACATCCTCAACATTTAGTTGCAGTTTCTCAAATAAGGTATGAATGGTGAGGTTTCCAAAATCTGATTGTTGGTTGAGTTGGGTTCCATACACTTGCCATTCCTCTTCCAGATTTTTGATGAATTTGATGTTCAGTTCCATATTGGTTCTCTTCACATCATTCTTTCTCAGCTCATTGATGACATTGCAGAATCTGATGTACACCTCATTCAATGGTTCACCTTTTTGTTGTTTGAATGTTTCATACATGTTCAGAACAGTCGACAACCTAATGGTGTTTGATACATCTGATCCTTCCATCTGCTTCTCCACTTCATCCCAAATGTCTTTTCCTGTCTCATAGGAATCAACATTGCAGTAAATGTCATCAGGAAGTGCTTGGTATAGGTAGGCAATTGCACTTTGATCAGGCTCAACTCTGTTTTTCTGATCTGTATTCCAACTCTCTTCAGGTAAAACTTCTCCACTAACAGGGTTCTTTGGAATCTCAGGACCATCTTTGTATGATTTCCTTAACAGTTTTCCATTCTTTTGCCTGTCTATCCAGTTCAGAAATCTTTTCTTCCATTGAGGATAAGATCCTCTAAACAAGACAGGTGGTCTTCCTTCAGAACCAAGTGCTAAAGCTTCCCTTGAAGCCATTTCAAGCAATTAACAGACTTAGAAAAATTTGGTAATTTTCAATTTCAACTAAATGCAGAGCTTAATCCTCTGCAAATAGAACAAGTAAGAAATTTCAAAATTTCAAAAATTTTGATTTTTCAACCCACTTAAAGAATATTGATGAAAAATGGTTTTGAGAAGTTATCTTGAAAATTTTTGATTTTAGAATCTTAAAAACAACTATTTGCCGAGCAAATATCTCTGCAAACAGTACAAATAGAACTTGTACTTAGTCACACCAACCAAAAACACTTGTTTGCCGAGCTTAAACCTCTGCAAACAGCACAAATAAGAAAGTCACTTGGTCGAAGAATCAAATTCAACTATTTGCCGAGCAAATATCTCTGCAAACAGTACAAATAGAACTTGTACTTAGTCACACCAACCAAAAACACTTGTTTGCCGAGCTTAAACCTCTGCAAACAATGCAAGTAGCACCAGTCACAAATCAAGAATTCTTAAAAACAACTATTTGCCGAGCAAAAAGCTCTGCAAATAGCACAAGTAATCTCAACTCTTAACCACAAATCCTTGAACCACTTATTTGCCGAGCAAAAAGCTCTGCAAATAGTACAAGTAAGATCCAGTACTTAGCCAAAATTTCTGAAACACGTATTTTCCGAGCAAACTGCTCTGCAAATAGAACAAGTAAGAAATTTCAAAATTTCAAAAATTTTGATTTTTCAACCCACTTAAAGAATATTGATGAAAAATGGTTTTGAGAAGTTATCTTGAAAATTTTTGATTTTAGAATCTTAAAAACAACTAAGTGCCGAGCTTAATCCTCTGCAAATAGAACAAGTAAGAAATTTCAAAATTTCAAAAATTTTGATTTTTCAACCCACTTAAAGAATATTGATGAAAAATGGTTTTGAGAAGTTATCTTGAAAATTTTTGATTTTAGAATCTTAAAAACAACTATTTGCCGAGCAAAAAGCTCTGCAAATAGTACAAGTAAGATCCAGTACTTAGCCAAAATTTCTGAAACACGTATTTGCCGAGCAAATATCTCTGCAAACAGTACAAATAGAACTTGTACTTAGTCACACCAACCAAAAACACTTGTTTGCCGAGCTTAAACCTCTGCAAACAGCACAACTAAGAAAGTCACTTGGTCGAAGAATCAAATTCAACTATTTGCCGAGCAAATATCTCTGCAAACAGTACAAATAGAACTTGTACTTAGTCACACCAACCAAAAACACTTGTTTGCCGAGCTTAAACCTCTGCAAACAGCACAACTAAGAAAGTCACTTGGTCGAAGAATCAAATTCAACTATTTGCCGAGCAAATACTCTGCAAATAGAACAAGTAAGAAATTTCAAAATTTCAAAAATTTTGATTTTTCAACCCACTTAAAGAATATTGATGAAAAATGGTTTTGAGAAGTTATCTTGAAAATTTTTGATTTTAGAATCTTAAAAACAACTATTTGCCGAGCAAAAAGCTCTGCAAATAGCACAAGTAATCTCAACTCTTAACCACAAATCCTTGAACCACTTATTTGCCGAGCAATGAGCTCTGCAAATTGAACAAGTAAGAAAGTCACTTGGTCGAAGAATCAAATTCAACTATTTGCCGCGCAAATATCTCTGCAAATAGTACAAGTAAGAATACCACTTAGCCAACGTCCTCTGCAAATAGAACAAGTAAGAAATTTCAAAATTTCAAAAATTTTGATTTTTCAACCCACTTAAAGAATATTGATGAAAAATGGTTTTGAGAAGTTATCTTGAAAATTTTTGATTTTAGAATCTTAAAAACAACTAAGTGCCGAGCTTAATTCTCTGCAAATGGTGTAAGTGACCAAGTCGCAACCCAAGTACTTAGATCAACACCCAAAAACAACTGAATGCCGAGCAAAAACCTCTGCAAACAGCACAAATAAGAAAGTCACTTGGTCGAAGAATCAAATTCAACTATTTGCCGAGCAAATATCTCTGCAAACAGTACAAATAGAACTTGTACTTAGTCACACCAACCAAAAACACTTGTTTGCCGAGCTTAAACCTCTGCAAACAATGCAAGTAGCACCAGTCACAAATCAAGAATTCTTAAAAACAACTATTTGCCGAGCAAAAAGCTCTGCAAATAGCACAAGTAATCTCAACTCTTAACCACAAATCCTTGAACCACTTATTTGCCGAGCAATGAGCTCTGCAAATTGAACAAGTGAACTTCACACTTAACCAAATTTCTTGAAATAACTATTTGCCGAGCAAAAAGCTCTGCAAATAGTACAAGTAAGATCCAGTACTTAGCCAAAATTTCTGAAACACGTATTTGCCGAGCAAACTGCTCTGCAAATAGTACAAGTAAGAATACCACTTAGCCAACGACCTCTGCAAATACGAGTAACCACAACACGACAAAATAGTCGGTTAGGTTATCTTCTATGTTCAGCCAACCCCTTATTTGCAGAGAAGACTGAAAATCTTCGATATCTTCTTCATTTTTGCGAATTAGAACTCGAATTTTATATCAAAATGTTTAGAAAATCAATGCGCACAAATCCTCAAACAAATTAGATGCTAATTTCAACTGGAACTCAAACCCTCACGAACATGCGATTTGTAGAGCTCGATCAAAATCAACTCAAATGATGAAATTAGCTTCTGAAAATGATAGCGAAGGAAGATATACTGATATTAAATCGAACGGTGAACAAAATTAGGACAAAAACACACTTAATTTGCAGGAATCACTGAAACAGTGAGCTCTGCAAATGAACCTTTCAGAAAAATTACTCAAATTCTGAAATTAAGCACAAATTAAGCTTGTAATAAGCTTGTGGATCGTTCAGCAACTCTGATTGTGCTCTGATACCAATTGTAGAGTTAAAAATTCGAGCTTTTGTGTGTGTGTGAGTGTGTGTTAATGGCGGTTACTAGAGAGAGAAGAGAGATGTCAGGGAAAGTTTTGTTTGTATTATATGCTGAAAGGTTACAATTAACATAATGGAGGGGGTTTATATACATATGAGCTATTTACACTATGTCCCCTTCCATTGTAACAAGATTACAATATAAGTACAAATTAACATAAGGTACACAAATCAACTACTACATTTATATTTCTAACATGGACCAAAAATGACAATTGTTACATTATTCCCCAGTTAAAAGGATTTCGTCCTCGAAATTCAGATTATATATATTGTACAATACATCCCGTTAGTTGATTGATTCCGAAATTAATAAAACAAACAAAAATAATCACGGGCGTACAACTTTTTATAAATTCTAAACATGATACAAAACCCGTTTTTTTTGTGATTCTTTAGTCTCTCGCGCCGTGAGGGCTCTTGGTCGCGTCGTGAGGCTTCAGGTTTACAAGAATTTCGAATACAGGTCAAAATTTCGTGCCGTGATACCAAAATATCGCGCCGCAAAGTCAATTTATCGCGCCGTGATAAACTGCAGAAAAGTCATTTTCAAACGCTTATAACTTTTGATCCGTAAGTCCGTTTTCGATGATTCCAGTGACCACGGAAGCGTAATTGAGTCTATTTTCCAATGGTGTATGCCTCTGAGTCCAGAACATAGTTCTAACATTACAAAAGTTTTGATAAAGCAACAGTGGTCAAGTTTCGACTAGTCATTGTGAAACAAAATGTAGTGATTCCACTTCGGTTGGATCAAATCCTTATAAAATGGACATAATAAAGCTTTTATAGTAAGATTAGGTCAATATTCATAGGACCTTACCTCTTGAGATGCTTTAGAATTAATGTAATACGTGTATGATAGGTTTTGGCTATCGTGGATATCGGTTCTACTTCCTTTCGACTTGGGATTTTATTGCTCATTTCAGGTGAGTTCCGTAGTTCCCTACTCGATTGAGATTCGGGCTAAAAAGTGTAAACTTATGTGATTACTTGTTTAATTGTGTTTGTAAATGATTGTTGGTGTTGTTTGATTTTACACACGTATGATATGTCTAGTTGGTGACACTGGATGATTGATGGATTGATTGATGATTGATGGATAGTTTTGCTTTTGTGTTTGATGGTTTACGCATGTGATTGTGATATTGTAATTTATTTAAGATAGATGTACATACATGGAATTCGGTTATGCTTTCAAAGGGTTTTAGATGTGGTGGAAAAGCTGCGGGTGACCCTATATATAAGCATCTAGGACTTGTTGAAAGTAGAATCCTCCCAAGTGTATGTACGTATAGTATTGTTTGGATTGTTGGATATATGTACTTGTTTATTGATGATTATGTTTATTGAGACGTACTTGTTGTGTGCATTGGAAACTTATACCAAGGCAAGTTGTTTAACTGTAAGGCCACCAAGGCAAGTTGTTGAACTGTAAGGCCACATTTCGAGTACCTTGGGTACTATATGTATATGTACATCCGAGTACTTTCAAGTACTTGATGCCAAGTTATGGCCATACTTGATGACTTGATATGATTAACACCACGATGTGGGCTAAGCATTGTGATACTTGATGATTTTGAGGTACATTGCATAACATTGATACACATATGATGCACGCATTGACATTTATACACATTTGATATCATTACCAATAAATGTATTGTATACACATCACCTGTTAGACAATTGAGGGTAACATATCGTTCAACCTTGTCAAATAAGTAACCAAACAACAAATGATACCAAATAGTTCATATACAATCAAGTACAAATGTATTAAATGTGTATGATTATATAGCACACAGTGGAATTATCGTAGAACATAAACTAAATGCAAATAAAGGATCCGGTGAATCCATCAAATAAGATAATTCAAGTACCAAATGCATAAAAGGGTCTAATGAATACTGGATCCATGTAAGTCCAAGCCCAAGCTCTGGCACAAGCATCAATCAACCATCACGTTTTGATTATATAGCACATAGTGGAATTATCGTAGAACATAACTAAATGCAAATAAAGGATCCGGTGAATCCATCAAATAAGATAATTCAAGTACCAAATGCATAAAAGGGTCTAATGAATACTGGATCCATGTAAGTCCAAGCCCAAGCTCTGGCACAAGCATCAATCAACCATCACGTTTTGATTATATAGCACATAGTGGAATTATCGTAGAACATAACTAAATGCAAATAAAGGATCCGGTGAATCCATCAAATAAGATAATTCAAGTACCAAATGCATAAAAGGGTCTAATGAATACTGGATCCATGTAAGTCCAAGCCCAAGCTCTGGCACAAGCATCAATCAACCATCACGTTTTGATTATATAGCACATAGTGGAATTATCGTAGAACATAACTAAATGCAAATAAAGGATCCGGTGAATCCATCAAATAAGATAATTCAAGTACCAAATGCATAAAAGGGTCTAATGAATACTGGATCCATGTAAGTCCAAGCCCAAGCTCTGGCACAAGCATCAATCAACCATCACGTTTTGATTATATAGCACATAGTGGAATTATCGTAGAACATGAACTATATGAATAAAAAGGGATGCGGTGAATCCAATGCCCGGGTTCAAAGATGTAACACCCCGACCAAGGCGGAAACACGAGATGCCACAGAACGACATGGTACAAAAGATTTAAATATAAAACATCAACATAAAGTTTCAAATGCCATTCAAATTCAAAAGATTACAAGTTCAAGTTGACGTTTAATAAACATTACATAACCAAATTCATAATCAAAGGATCAAATGTTCGCATTACTAGTCCAACATGCAACAAACAAACACATCATCCATGAGGCGGTCCATAGTGCTAACTTACTGCTCTAGACCTGAAAAGCATGAAGAAAAAGTGTCAACTACGAGAGTTGAGTGAGTTCATAGGTTTATTCTACCAAATATACGTACAACCGATTCAAATTTATGAAGTAGTAAATCATATAGTTTCCAAGAATTTCTTTCATAATATCCGTACCCAAACCGTATGTTCAAGACATAATTTCCATCCATAATAATAATAAATTTCCATTCAGCCAAAGGCATAATTTGATGAGTAAATGCTTGAGCCACTACTAAGACCATTTCTTGTCCCAACCGACATAATATTTCATTTCATAGCACAAGCTGTCAATCAAGTGCAATTAATAAATAAGGTGATCGTGCCATGGAGACGACCGCTTAACATAAAGTAGATTAGAGCACCGCTCGGGTCGGACTGGCAATGAAAGTGGCCACAAAGGCAACCAACATTCCACCGTTACCTATTTTAGTGGGTGAGTGGACGACTCCTAGTTGCGCAACCCTCTAACTACAGGCCTCCCCTTTCGGAGTTAATAGTAGTGTACCGAAGTGATACAGTTTGACAGAACTCAAGCTCATCATATAACTTATAACACATTGAACATACAATATATCCCATTTCATAATCATTCTTTCAAGAATCATTCATATATATAAAGCAATTTTATTTATCATGCTTTTCACCCCGAAAGTAAAACACATAAAAGAGTTTGAAAGGGGGCTATAACTCACTTGATTCGAGAGTGTTAGGGGCTGATCAAAAGTGAGATCTTCGTCTAGTCGTGTTGCTCCCCAAGCAAGCCTAAACCATGGTATTTATATATACACAACGTAAATGTGTGTAGCATGAACTAGTGTGCTAGATCATGAGTTGTTTGCTAGTAGACTTGCCCATCTTTGGTTGTTACTTAATTTGTGGAATTCAAGTGCATTATGATGCTCTCATTATTTGGTTAAAAGAGATTTGGTGGTAGGAGTCGTTTTCTCATTATACGTTTTTGTATGTTTATTGGAATTTCGGTAGTTTGGCTTTGATTTATATGATCTCCATTGTATACTTTGCTTAATAATAATATTTGACATTAGTGGTCTTATAATATTAATATTTATGTATATTTTCTGATTTGTAATTATTATTTAATTTAATAATATTTAATTACTTATTTATTCACTTTATTGATTTATTAACTAAATAATTCCTTAAAAATACTTTTAAGTGTCATAATTGTCTTTGTAAATTATGAATAATTTTATTTGAGTTATATTCTGATATATATGCTTCTTAATTTATAATTTCATGTTTTATACTTTTATTTGTGTATTTTCCATTAATTTTAATAATAATATTTAATTAGTTATTTTTACTTAATTATTTATCTTTAAATTATGTAACACATGTCTCTTGACTCTTAACTATTTTTCTCCAGTAGGTTTTAGTTATTTTTACTTAATTGTGGAATTCAAGTGCATTATGATGCTCTCATTATTTGGTTAAAAGAGATTTGGTGGTAGGAGTCGTTTTCTCATTATACGTTTTTGTATGTTTATTGGAATTTCGGTAGTTTGGCTTTGATTTATATGATCTCCATTGTATACTTTGCTTAATAATAATATTTGACATTAGTGGTCTTATAATATTAATATTTATGTATATTTTCTGATTTGTAATTATTATTTAATTTAATAATATTTAATTACTTATTTATTCACTTTATTGATTTATTTGTCTTTTAATTACCATTTAAATTCAATAATTCATGGAAATTCTTAGAAATCACCACACAATATTTTAGTCAAAAATCCCAGGCCTTTTTGGCAACTTTTATCAATAAAAACTCATATCAATTCAACCTCTCTTGTGTATTGCTTATTTTGAGGACTTTATGATTAAAAATCGTTTACCGAAATAGTGATTTTAGCTTCATTTCTTAAGCTATTAGGGTACTTCAAAATGGATTTTCATTCTTATTTCAATATTTACAGAAAGTCCATCATATTTTGATGATTCAAGTCGTGATAGTGGTGGTGGTGTGATATGTGCAATTTAGTGCTTTCGGTTAGTGATTATTTGACCCGAAAAGGTGATTTTTGAGATTATTCTTGCCATGTATCAAGTGACTTGAGTTTTATACTTTTGAAATAACTTATTTCCAGTAGGTTCATCATATTTTCTTGGTCATAAGATTGTGGTGCATGTGTGTGCTCAAAATGCATTTTTGCGTGGTTTCGGTTTATGATTTCTAGCTTATTTTAACATGTTTTGATTCAAGCTTTATATCCTTGATATTTTATCAATTTTTCCAGAATATTATCATCAAGATTAACATATTTTTCAGTTATGACAAGTCCATATTCATCTCATAATCCAACAAAAGATCCAACTTTCTTAAATCTAGCATGCATGCATTCAAATCAACACTTTTTAATACCAACTTTTATAGATCTAACATTCAACAACATAAAAACATCTTTTTAATGAAAAATCTCAGAAATACATTCATCAAAATATACAAAAACATATAAATCTTTCAAAGGAAAAATCACTTTAAAAGCTACTAATCTATAACAACACTTTTGGGTCCTAAACTAGTTGAATCCTTGGATTTTTCTTCTTAGATTCGACATGCATGAGCATGGAAAGAAAGATCCTATCAACTTTGCCCTCATCAAGTGTATATTACAAAGAAAAACGAAGAACGGGGGGGGGGGGGGGGGGGGGGGGGGGGGGGGGGGGGGGGGGGGGGGGGGGGGGGGGGGGGGGGGGGGGGGGGGGGGGGGGGGGGGGGGGGGGGGGGGGGGGGGGGGGGGGGGGGGGGGGGGGGGGGGGGGGGGGGGGGGGGGGGGGGGGGGGGGGGGGGGGGGGGGGGGGGGGGGGGGGGGGGGGGGGGGGGGGGGGGGGGGGGGGGGGGGGGGGGGGGGGGGGGGGGGGGGGGGGGGGGGGGGGGGGGGGGGGGGGGGGGGGGGGGGGGGGGGGGGGGGGGGGGGGGGGGGGGGGGGGGGGGGGGGGGGGGGGGGGGGGGGGGGGGGGGGGGGGGGGGGGGGGGGGGGGGGGGGGGGGGGGGGGGGGGGGGGGGGGGGGGGGGGGGGGGGGGGGGGGGGGGGGGGGGGGGGGGGGGGGGGGGGGGGGGGGGGGGGGGGGGGGGGGGGGGGGGGGGGGGGGGGGGGGGGGGGGGGGGGGGGGGGGGGGGGGGGGGGGGGGGGGGGGGGGGGGGGGGGGGGGGGGGGGGGGGGGGGGGGGGGGGGGGGGGGGGGGGGGGGGGGGGGGGGGGGGGGGGGGGGGGGGGGGGGGGGGGGGGGGGGGGGGGGGGGGGGGGGGGGGGGGGGGGGGGGGGGGGGGGGGGGGGGGGGGGGGGGGGGGGGGGGGGGGGGGGGGGGGGGGGGGGGGGGGGGGGGGGGGGGGGGGGGGGGGGGGGGGGGGGGGGGGGGGGGGGGGGGGGGGGGGGGGGGGGGGGGGGGGGGGGGGGGGGGGGGGGGGGGGGGGGGGGGGGGGGGGGGGGGGGGGGGGGGGGGGGGGGGGGGGGGGGGGGGGGGGGGGGGGGGGGGGGGGGGGGGGGGGGGGGGGGGGGGGGGGGGGGGGGGGGGGGGGGGGGGGGGGGGGGGGGGGGGGGGGGGGGGGGGGGGGGGGGGGGGGGGGGGGGGGGGGGGGGGGGGGGGGGGGGGGGGGGGGGGGGGGGGGGGGGTGTGGGGGGGGGGAGGGGGGTATTTGGAGGGTTTTCTTTCATTTTTTTTATATAAAATGTGTGTATATAATTATATATGTATAGGTTAAGTGTATATATATGTTGTAAGGTTAATTTGTATTTATTTGTGGTGTAACTTAATTATTTGTTCTAGTATCTATATGTGTATATGTCGTGTATATCTATATATATGTACTTACATTTGCATTTTTAATTTGTTACATAAGCCTTTATTTATAAATTTGTATGTATTTTGATACTTATATATACTTACATATGCATTTACTAAGGTTTCAAGCACTTTCATGTACTTATGAGTTTATAAATACCCTTTCGAGATGGTAATTTGATTTTCTTGTCCAAATATATCTTAACTAACTTGGTGGTTAAATTGTTGGACGTTTCTAAGGGTTTTTGATGATTATCTCAACTTGTGAGACTTACATTATTATTTATATAACTTGATTAATTAGAAATTATATTTTTGTTCAATGGTATTTCATTTGATTAAATTAGAATTAAATAATAGCTTTAGATTGCTAATTTAGGGGCATTAACTACTAGCTTCAAGTATAACTATGGCTTGCGCGATCATAGACAACATAACTAGCACACATATATAATATTAAAAAGTAGGGTTGTTACATCCTTACCCCCTTAGAAGAATTCCGTCTCGGAATTTGAATTTGCTTAGGGAGTAAGTGCGGGTATTTTTCGCATATAAAGTCCTCGCGTTCCCACGTGAATTCGGGTCCGCGTTTCGTATCCCATCTAACTTTAACAATAGGGATCTTGCTTCTCTTTAGGCGTTTCTCATCGCGATCGAGAACTTCTATTGGCTCCTCACGAAATTGGAGCTTATCTTCCACACGTAGTTCTTCAAGTGGGACTACTTTCGAATCATCCGCCACACATTTCTTCAAGTTCGACACATGGAATGTGTCATGAACATCTCCCAATTCTTGGGGTAATTTCAACTTATAGGCTACGGGGCCTATTCTAGCAACAATTTCAAATGGCCCAATGTATCGGGGGCTCAACTTATAGACTTTGCAGATATCTTGTTCAGAAGCCTAGTACAAAAACTGAAGGGCACCAGGGGTGTTTGTATCCCCTTCTCAAGGTTTCTCTCTCTCTGTTTTAAACAAATTCTGGGCAGAGAAGCATACATAAGTACAAATTCATCGTATACTGTGCCAGATTTGTTGAGGAATTTAGACTCTCTGGTATCTGAAGCTGGAGAGGTCGAGATTCCAGAACGAATGCAACTGGCATTCGCTAAAACTGATGCACCGATTGAAGGTGAGTCAGAAAGACAATTGGACGGGCCTCAAAATAATGAGGGACCCTCCAGTTCGTCTAATGTTGTGGTTGAGGATAGAGCAACCATAACTGAAGCAACTCCAATCACCTCTATTCCTGGTGAAGATACTTCGGTATCTGATCCTCCAACAGATGCACCCATCCAGGAAACTGGGGAAGGTCATCTGGAGACTGACCCTTCTGGTCAGCCCTCAGTTTCATTCATGGATCTGGACATGAATGTTAATGACGAGGAAATCCTTATAGAATCTTCGGATTCTGAAGGTACTGAAACAGGCTTGGAGATTTTTGATGCTGCTGTACCAGATCAAAACCCTTCATCTCCAGTCTCGCTTCCAGATGCATCAATTTCACTTTCACCATCCCAACAAAATGTGCCTACTGATATATTTCGAGAAATGCCACCCCCACCGCCGCCGTTGTTCACACCTGAGCATTCTCAGCATGAACAACACATTGTTTTTCCAGTCCTTTCTTCTACCGCCACTCCTATTATTTCTTCAACTACTGGTATGACAACTGGGGAGATTTCTCTTAGTTTGCCTCCTCCAGTTGCTCCAGTAGTAACTGCTACTGGTCCAGTGACACCTTCTCCTTCGTCACTGGACAGTCAAGTTGTCTCTTTACAAGCCGATCTCCAAAACCTTCTTACTAGGGTGGAGGAGATTCAAAAGACACTTGACAAAAACACCAAGTCTTTCTCCAGATACCACAAGGATCACTTGACCAACATTAAAGTGGTTGATCTGGGGATTAACAAGTTTTCATCTAATGAAGACTTGGTGTTCAACAAGTTAAATGAGTTGGTCACTAGCTGCAATAATCTGGCTGGTACTTTGAAAGAAGCCTTTGACCTTACTCAGTCCAAGGTTACAACCTCAATCTCCAATCTGCTTGGCAACACTGTAAGAACATCTGAAGTAGATTTGAGGGAGATTGAAAGGAAAGTAAAGGAATTGATTGAAAAACCCGGCCTAAATGTGACTGAACTTGGAGAGCAGTTGATGACTTCAGTTGGTCAGAAGATAGAGGATACGCTGGGTGCAAGAGAACAACAACTGATTGAAAGGGTGATGTGTGAGATCACCAAACTGGCCACTCCTCAAGTTGATCTGGCCCCACTCACCAGTGAGATCAACCAGTTGAGAGGCAGCATTGAAAATTTGAACACCCAGGTATCCCTTCATGCTCAGTCTTTGGATAAACTGACAACTGAAGTGGAAAATTTGAAGATGAAGGATGAGGAAGTGAAGGAAAAAGTTGTATTTGGTTTGGATGAAGACTCCAAGATCTTAAATGAATTAAAAACTGGTCAAGAACAGGTTACTGCAAATGTTTTGACCCAGTCAAAGGAGACCAACCATTTGTGGAGGTCTTTCAGGATGATGTGTGGGATTTTCAAGGAGTGCAAGGACATGCAAACATGGCAGCCTCTTGACCGGTTGCCATCTCACCCTTTTGAATGGGAAGTTATTAGGGCAGGTCTAGATGCTGCCAAGGGGGAAAGAAGTGCAGTCCTTCCACCAGTTGCACCTGGAAGAACTTCATCTGGAAGTCAAGTTGGAAGAGAATTGGTTGTAGCTACCAGTACTGAAGCTGGTGAGCAAACTGGTGATATGGGTGTGAGGGGGAATGTGTTGGATAAAGGAAAAGGTTTAGCTGTTGATGTATCTGCCCAGCCGGCCACTGATATTCCTATGTTAGAAACTGGCAATGCTGATGTACTTCCTCCAGTTTCTGATAGTGTAAGCAAACAACTGGCCAGACATGGTAATCAAATTAAAGAAAGAAAGAAGATGAAACAAGCCACCCAAGTTGAAGCCAGAGCACATCTTGCACAGATCAAACTACTTGATATGAGTGATGCCAATCTTTTGGGAATCACTAGTGAGGAGTATGCCAGAGTTAAGCATGATCCCAGGATAGTTGACCAGATGAAAGAAATGCTTGATGTAGAACTGGACAGACACTATCCTGATGATGAAGCTGAATTCAATGCCAGAAGCTTGAACATATCAGTGGAGAAGGCTAAGGAGAATAGGGCCAGTGGGATTCTTAAAAGAATTGCAAATGTTAAGAAGGTTGTGAAAAGGGCTTTGAATCCTCCAAGGAGAAACCCTCAACCAAGAAGACCACTAACAAGAGATGCTGACCTTAGCACATTTGTTGAACCAACTGGCGAGGTATCTAATGAAGACATCAAGTCCGCTGTACTGACTGCTGGTGCTGGGAGTAAAAAAATAACAAATGAATCTGAAGCAAGAAGCTATTACTCCCAGATCATGTCAACTAGAAGACATAGTGGTACTATCAATGGTGTCAATGTAACAATCAAGCCAGGCACCAAAGTCTTTCAAGTTGAAGTTAGTTATACCAGAGGGCCACTGGTTAAAACTGACAATCCTGGTGCTATGCAGTTTGGGTTCAGTGAATGGGTTGAAATGGTGAATGTGTTGGATAAAGGAAAAGGTTTAGCTGTTGATGTATCTGCCCAGCCGGCCACTGATATTCCTATGTTAGAAACTGGCAATGCTGATGTACTTCCTCCAGTTTCTGACCAGTTGAAAGAAATGCTTGATGTAGAACTGGACAGACACTATCCTGATGATGAAGCTGAATTCAATGCCAGAAGCTTGAACATATCAGTGGAGAAGGCTAAGGAGAATAGGGCCAGTGGGATTCTTAAAAGAATTGCAAATGTTAAGAAGGTTGTGAAAAGGGCTTTGAATCCTCCAAGGAGAAACCCTCAACCAAGAAGACCACTAACAAGAGATGCTGACCTTAGCACATTTGTTGAACCAACTGGCGAGGTATCTAATGAAGACATCAAGTCCGCTGTACTGACTGCTGGTGCTGGGAGTAAAAAAATAACAAATGAATCTGAAGCAAGAAGCTATTACTCCCAGATCATGTCAACTAGAAGACATAGTGGTACTATCAATGGTGTCAATGTAACAATCAAGCCAGGCACCAAAGTCTTTCAAGTTGAAGTTAGTTATACCAGAGGGCCACTGGTTAAAACTGACAATCCTGGTGCTATGCAGTTTGGGTTCAGTGAATGGGTTGAAATGGTGAATGTGTTGGATAAAGGAAAAGGTTTAGCTGTTGATGTATCTGCCCAGCCGGCCACTGATATTCCTATGTTAGAAACTGGCAATGCTGATGTACTTCCTCCAGTTGAGAACTGACCAGTTGAAGAATCATTCCAGTTGAAGTCGAAGACAACAAATGGAAGAGAGAGAATGGCAATGGCAGCGAAGCCCAGTTGACATTCTAGTTTGTTAACAACTGGAGACCATCAGTGGAAAGCTCTTACAAAGCTTTACACTAATTACGAGGAATTGACTTTTGTGCTTTATGTCCTTTTACCCGGATAATAAGACTTATCTTATTATTTAATTACTAAAAGGTACATAAAGTTGGTTGAATAAAGTTGTTTTATCCTGCAACTTTACACTGCATTTTAAGGAATTAAATGCTATTCCTTAAATACTCTCAACCACATTTGTACGGCCAAAGTTAAGCATGATCCCAGGATAGTTGACCAGATGAAAGAAATGCTTGATGTAGAACTGGACAGACACTATCCTGATGATGAAGCTGAATTCAATGCCAGAAGCTTGAACATATCAGTGGAGAAGGCTAAGGAGAATAGGGCCAGTGGGATTCTTAAAAGAATTGCAAATGTTAAGAAGGTTGTGAAAAGGGCTTTGAATCCTCCAAGGAGAAACCCTCAACCAAGAAGACCACTAACAAGAGATGCTGACCTTAGCACATTTGTTGAACCAACTGGCGAGGTATCTAATGAAGACATCAAGTCCGCTGTACTGACTGCTGGTGCTGGGAGTAAAAAAATAACAAATGAATCTGAAGCAAGAAGCTATTACTCCCAGATCATGTCAACTAGAAGACATAGTGGTACTATCAATGGTGTCAATGTAACAATCAAGCCAGGCACCAAAGTCTTTCAAGTTGAATACTTCACACTTTGCATACCTGCAATATTCTTGGTGAACTTGTGCAATATTCTCTCAATCGTAAAAAGGAACATTTCACAACTTTAAGTGTTTCGATTGTTTAGAGAAATTCCGAGTGTAGATCAATTGTAGTTCATAGGTTGTTAGGATATTTACATTCATGTATTATCTTGGTTCCGCAACAACCTTGTAATTTATTTAACATCAATAAATAAATTACACTTGAAAATTACATATTGTCTCATCAATTTATTTTACAAGTATTTTGTATTATTGCATTGTTCTTTACTTATTGTCTTTTAAATAAGTAATCTATCTAGAACTTGGTATATACACACTGAAACTGGTCGTCTCCAGTTCAGTGCATATATTGCAAAGTAACTCCACCATCGACATAGAGGTGTCTTCAGTAGTACCATCTCTTGAGTTGGGACTTACACTACCCCACCCAAGGCCTCTTCTTCAATGTTCTTTCCTTCAAAAGCCTTTGCTTGATCTTCTAAGAAAATGTCCCTTAGAGACATTTTCACTCGCAAGTGGTAAATTCTCTTCCTCGACACTCTAGTGCTCACCTTCCTACTAAGAGCGTCAGCAACAACATTTGCCTTTCCGGTGTGGTATTTAATTTCTCACTCGTAATCGTTAAGCAGCTCCACCCACCTCCTTTGCCTCATGTTCAACATCTTCTGATCGAAGATGTGTTGCAAGCTCTTGTGGTCGGTAAATATGGCGCACTTGGTGCCATAAAGATATTGTCGCCATATCTTTAAGGCAAATACTACGGCTCCTAGCTCCAAATCGTGTGTCGAATAATTCTTCTCATGTGGCTTCAATTGCCTAGATGCGTATGCAATAACCTTGTCTCTTTGCATTAGTACGCACCCTAGCCCTTTATTCGACGCATCACAATACACTACAAATCCTTCCATTCCATCCGGCAATGCTAGTATTGGTGCTTCACACAACATGTTCTTAAGCGTTTGAAACGCTTGCTCTTGTTCTTCACCCCATTCGAACTCTCTTGACTTTTGGGTCAATTGGGTTAAAGGTACCGCAATCTTAGAGAATCCTTGAATAAACCTCCTATAATAACCCGCCAAACCTAGGAAGCTACGCACTTCCGTTGGTGTCTTGGGTGTCTCCCATTTCTTGATTGCTTCTATCTTAGACGGCTCTACATGGATTCCTTCTTCGTTCACAATGTGCCCCAGAAATTGGACTTGACGGAGCCAAAATTCGCACTTAGAAAACTTAGCATATAGCTTCTCGTCTCTAAGTAGCTGCAAAATTATCCTCAGGTGCTTCTCGTGCTCCTCCTTACTTCTAGAGTATATCAAAATGTCATCGATGAACACTATGACGAATTTGTCCAAGTATGGCCTACAAATCCTATTCATTAGGTCCATGAAAACGGATGGCGCATTTGTGAGGCCAAATGGCATCACTAGAAACTCATAATGCCCATAGCGAGTTCTAAAGGCCGTTTTAGGTACATCTTCTTCTCGTACCCTCAACTGGTGATAGCCGGACCTAAGGTCAATTTTCGAGAAATGCGACGCTCCTTGCAGTTGATCGAATAATTCTTCTCATGTGGCTTCAATTGCCTAGATGCGTATGCAATAACCTTGTCTCTTTGCATTAGTACGCACCCTAGCCCTTTATTCGACGCATCACAATACACTACAAATCCTTCCATTCCATCCGGCAATGCTAGTATTGGTGCTTCACACAACATGTTCTTAAGCGTTTGAAACGCTTGCTCTTGTTCTTCACCCCATTCGAACTCTCTTGACTTTTGGGTCAATTGGGTTAAAGGTACCGCAATCTTAGAGAATCCTTGAATAAACCTCCTATAATAACCCGCCAAACCTAGGAAGCTACGCACTTCCGTTGGTGTCTTGGGTGTCTCCCATTTCTTGATTGCTTCTATCTTAGACGGCTCTACATGGATTCCTTCTTCGTTCACAATGTGCCCCAGAAATTGGACTTGACGGAGCCAAAATTCGCACTTAGAAAACTTAGCATATAGCTTCTCGTCTCTAAGTAGCTGCAAAATTATCCTCAGGTGCTTCTCGTGCTCCTCCTTACTTCTAGAGTATATCAAAATGTCATCGATGAACACTATGACGAATTTGTCCAAGTATGGCCTACAAATCCTATTCATTAGGTCCATGAAAACGGATGGCGCATTTGTGAGGCCAAATGGCATCACTAGAAACTCATAATGCCCATAGCGAGTTCTAAAGGCCGTTTTAGGTACATCTTCTTCTCGTACCCTCAACTGGTGATAGCCGGACCTAAGGTCAATTTTCGAGAAATGCGACGCTCTTTGCAGTTGATCGAATAAATCGTCTATTCGCGGCAGCGGATATCTATTCTTGATCGTCAATTTATTCAACTCTCTATAGTCGATGCACATTCTCAAAGATCCATCCTTTTTCTTGACAAAGAGAATTGGCGCACCCCATGGCGAAGATCTAGGTTGGATTAAACCTTTATCAAGCAATTCTTGTAATTGCTCTGAGAGTTCTCGCATTTCGGAGGGCGTTAGCCTATATGGTGCTTTAACTACGGGGGCTGCCCCAGGAACTAAATCGATACTAAACTCTACTTGTCTCGCTGGAGGAAGTCCAGGTAGTTCATCCGGAAATACATCTAGAAAATCTCTAACCACTGTTACCTTGAGAGGATCCTTATCTTTCACTCGCTTATCCACTACTTGTGCCAAGTATGTGTGGTATTCCTTGCGTAAATACTTCCTCACTTTCATAGACGACACTATCTTGGGTTGGACTCCCGCCTTATGGCCTTGAACTATTAGCACCTCACCGCTATCTAAAGGAATCTTAATGATCTTTTCATGGCAAAGTATTTCAGCACACATTTTTGACAACCAATCCATTCCTACTATCACATCAAAACTTCCTATTTCTATGGGAATCATGTCTATACTATAATCCTTCTCATATACAGTTAACTTACAATCAACAATAATTTCCCTAGTCTTATACTCGTTTCCATTAGCATATTCAACATAATAAGTTTCCTCAAGCTCACTAGGTATCTTATCAATTAATTCTTCAAATTCAAGGGAAATGAAACTTCGCTCGGCTCCAGAATCAAACAACATAGAGGCATAGACATTATTTAATGGAAACCTACCTACGATGACATTTGGGTCATCACGTGCCATATTTGCTCCCATCGCATACACCCGTCCTCTTGCTGGACCTCCTTGATTTCCTCGGTTCACGTTGTTACCTTGATTCCCTCCATTTGCTCTATTCCCGCCATTTCCTTGGTTCACTCGATTCCCATTATTTCCTTGGTTTGCTTGATTCCCACGGTTGCCGACATTTCGAAAATTCCCACGATTATTGTTCATGTTCCCACGACCTCCTTGAGCTTTTCCCAACCTAGGGCAAGCATTCCTCCAATGATCCATAGCTCCACATTCACGATATGCTCCGGGATTTCCTCCAACTCTTGCTCCACTTCGGCAATAGGCAGCAAGGTGTCCAAATCGGTTGCAAGTCGTGCATTGCTTACATTCTCCTCGATGGTGGTTGCCACAATGGTTACATCTTGGCGGCATGCCACCGTTTGGGTTGGGGTTAGCGTCGGCAATTCCATAGTTTCTCACTACTTTTTGTCTTTTATCTGGCCCATTACACTTCCTATCACCAAATCGATTTCCTCCTCCTTGCCTTGAGCTTGATTCACCACGCGAGTATCTTCCACTCCTAACCAAGTCATTTACTAACTTGGTTGCCAAGCTTATAGCTTCTTCAATTGTGGTGGGGTTCGCAGCCATGACCATCAATCTGATCTCAGGTACTAATCCATAGATAAACCTTTCAACCTTCTTAGCCTCGGTGTTCACCATCTCAGGTACGAGCACACACAACTCGTGGAAGCGATTGGCATATGCCTCCAGCTCCATTCCTTTCATAGTATGGCCCAGAACTCAATCTCCAACTTTTGCACCGCTGGGCGGGGACAGTATTCCCGCTTCATTTCCTCCTTGAGTTGCTCCCAAGTCAAAGCATTCATTACGGCGTGACCTCTCGTAGTGACTCGGAGGTTCCACCAAGTGAGTGCCCTTCCTTGGAGCTTGCTAGCCGCAAACTTGACACGGTCGGCCGGTGCACAATCGATGATGTTCAAAGTGGCTTCCATGCTTTGGAACCATGTGAGCAATCCAACAGGACTTTCCGTCCCATAAAACTCCTTGGGATTGCAAGACGTGAAAGTCTTGTAAGCATTCCTTTCATAGTATGGCCCAAACTCAATCTCCAACTTTTGCACCGCTGGGCGGGGACAGTATTCCCGCTTCATTTCCTCCTTGAGTTGCTCCCAAGTCAAAGCATTCATTACGGCGTGACCTCTCGTAGTGACTCGGAGGTTCCACCAAGTGAGTGCCCTTCCTTGGAGCTTGCTAGCCGCAAACTTGACACGGTCGGCCGGTGCACAATCGATGATGTTCAAAGTGGCTTCCATGCTTTGGAACCATGTGAGCAATCCAACAGGACTTTCCGTCCCATAAAACTCCTTGGGATTGCAAGACGTGAAAGTCTTGTAAGCATTCCTTTCATTAGCATTGCCTCCTCCATCTTGTCTCCTAGCCGTGTTAAGTGTAGTGGTCACATTCTCCGCAATTTGGGTGGCAATGTTTGGCATGACGGCATTGATTTGTTGGGAGATAAGCTCGACCAACTCGGTCCTTCGCTGGGCCTCTTCCTCTTGGCGCCGGGCCTCATCACTTGTTTCCCCGCCGGTCCTTCGTGGTGCCATGTCTCTACAAAGGATAATATAGTTTAGTCATTCATGTATTGAATCATATGACATAAACTCGACTCACGACTTTTTGATCTAACACGAGTATATCTAAAGTTACTTAGTGCATGGGGGTCTCGTTTGCACACATATGTATATGTATATCCCGATTCATATCCCTTTTTCTTATTCACGACACACTTGTCATTATGAGTAAATAAATGGCTAGGTAAATTCTAAAATTAATCAACCATGCTTTCTAGGTTAGCTATGAGAATTACAGAATCTGTGTACGAACTTGGAGCACGTAAAGGGGGCCTAATATGGACGATCTGGGAAAAACTCATAAAATATAAAACGTAGCCCTATGAATTAAGTTTCACCTCCAACTGGAATCAGGTCAAAGGACGAAATAGAACTCCAGATATGGCCGTTCTACCAAAAGTGGTTAGAACTGATTTCCTGCTGTAACTATAACCTTTATAGTAGGGATAACTACAACACAAGAAGGATAACACATCATGTAACCATAGAGAGGCATTAAGCATACATATATATCATTCAAGATAAGTTTACAAAATTGCTACATGTCAAATACGATGTGATCATCTTCACATATAAGCTAGAAAGTTCAAGAGATTGAAACAAAGTACAAACGTTCATACATCAAATAAGTTCATAAATAAAGAAGTCCTTAGGTTCACTTCCTAAGCACGAGAGCTACCACGAGAGTGCAAACAGCCGTGAGCACACATCCCATCATAAATATCACCTCATTAATCCGACGGACTTCCGATATCGCCATCCTCGCATTATCCCCCGTTCGATCCATGGTTCCCAAGGCTCTTTCCATCATCACCTCTTGAGTCCTTACCCTTAGTCTAGCATCCCTCAATCCGTTTGCTATTCCCCACACCCTCTCCCTTTCTTCACGAGTCATACCAATGGGAGGTGGAGGGGGTACCCCATAAACTGGGCGATGTGGTTCTTCTCCTTGATGCCTATGTCCGAGATGGTACCAGGGATGATCACGAGGAAGGCGCGGCTGAAAGTATGGGTCTTGGGCCGGAAATCACCCATCTCTTAGGTTCATGGGAGCATCTTGCCTTGGCGGAGCGGGTGCTCTAGGGGCTGGTGGTGATGGTGGTGGCGAGGGTGAGCGGCGTCCGGGTTGGCTAGAGGCAACACTTCTAGCATCATCGCTTTCCGGTGGGTCTTCCGTTGGCTCGGTCTCTTCTTCTTCTTCTTCTTGGAGTGGTTGGGGAGGTTACTCTTGCTCTAGGCGTCTCCTTTCTTCCTCTTCCATGTGGTCCACGAATCCATACAAATTCCTTGGTCTAGGGGCTGATCCGGAAGTTCCACTTGCTTGCGACATGATGTTCCTACACAAGTTTCACAAGGCGTGAGATGACGACTTGACTCGACGCTTAGACGACCATGGACGACCGACTTGACCATTGACGACCCACGTGGAAACTTACGGACAGCAAGACGACTTGACGGACCATGGGACGACCTTAACCATTCGACAAGCAACTAACCAACTCGACCAACGACTCACAAGCTTAACAACCGAACAACGACATGACCATCCACAACCGACGACCAACTCGACTCGCACGACCAACATAACCATTTATAATTAAAGTAATGACTAGGATTCAACTTGTGCATAGCTCTCATGTATTATATCTAAATGGACAAAATAATACTAGCCAAGTGGGGTTTTTAACTAAGGGTTCTAGTAGGTAATGCAAACATTGGATTTGGTTATGTATCTTTTGCACCAAGAATCGTTTTTAAAGCTTATTTTCAAAAGACTCATTTTGAATATTCCTTAGACAACCATTTCGATCATTCCATATTAAATTTTTAGTTAGGCATAGTTGATCAGGCTATGCATAAGTAAAACAAGAATACTTTATGATCGACTCAATTGTTTAAGAAATATTCGACTCGTTTTGAAAATACGTAGGTTATAGGAAAAATTCTCTATAACCTTGGCTCTGATACCATTTTTCTGTAACACCCCGACCAAGGCGGAAACACGAGATGCCACAGAACGACATGGTACAAAAGATTTAAATATAAAACATCAACATAAAGTTTCAAATGCCATTCAAATTCAAAAGATTACAAGTTCAAGTTGACGTTTAATAAACATTACATAACCAAATTCATAATCAAAGGATCAAATGTTCGCATTACTAGTCCAACATGCAACAATCAAACACATCATCCATGAGGCGATCCATAGTGCTAATTTACTGCTCTAGACCTGAAAAGCATGAAGAAAAAGTGTCAACTACGAGAGTTGAGTGAGTTCATAGGTTTATTCTACCAAATATACGTACAACCGATTCAAATTTATGAAGTAGTAAATCATATAGTTTCCAAGAATTTCTTTCATAATATCCGTACCCAAACCGTATGTTCAAGACATAATTTCCATCCATAATAATAATAAATTTCCATTCAGCCAAAGGCATAATTTGATGAGTAAATGCTTGAGCCACTACTAAGACCATTTCCTGTCCAAACCAACATAATATTTCATTTCATAGCACAAGCAGTCAATCAAGTGCAATTAATAAAGAAGGGGATCGTGCCATGGAGACGACCGCCTAACATAAAGTAGATTAGAGCACCGCTCGGGTCGGATTGGCAATGAAAGTGGTCACAAAGGCAACCAACATTCCACCGTTACCTATTTTAGTGGGTGAGTGGACGACTCCTAGTTGCGCAACCCTCTAACTACAGGCCTCCCCTTTCGGAGTTAATAGTAGTGTACCGAAGTGATACAGTTTGACAGAACTCAAGCTCATCATATAACTTATAACACATTGAACATACAATATATCCCATTTCATAATCATTCTTTCAAGAATCATTCATATATATAAAGCATTTTTATTTATCATGCTTTTCACCCCGAAAGTAAAACACATAAAAGAGTTTGAAAGGGGGCTATGACTCACTTGATTCGAGAGTGTTAGGGGCTGATCAAAAGCGAGATCTTCGTCTAGTCGTGTTTCTCCCCAAGCAAGCCTAAACCATGGTATTTATATATACACAACGTAAGTGTGTGTAGCATGAACTAGTGTGCTAGATCATGAGATGTTTGCTAGTAGACTTGCCCATCTTTGGTTGTTACTTAATTTGTGGAATTCAAGTGCATTATGATGCTCTCATTATTTGGTTAAAAGAGATTTGGTGGTAGGAGTCGTTTTCTCATTATACGTTTTTGTATGTTTATTGGAAATTCGGTAGTTTGGCTTTGATTTATATGATCTCCATTGTATACTTTACTAATTAATAATATTTAATTACTTATTTATTCACTTTATTGATTTATTAACTAAATAATTCCTTAAAAATACTTTTAAGTGTCATAATTGTCTTTGTAAATTATGAATAATTTTATTTGAGTTATATTCTGATATATATGCTTCTTAATTTATAATTTCATGTTTTATACTTTTATTTGTGTATTTTCCATTAATTTTAATAATAATATTTAATTACTTATTTATTCACTTTATTGATTTATTAACTAAATAATTCCTTAAAAATACTTTTAAGTGTCATAATTGTCTTTGTAAATTATGAATAATTTTATTTGAGTTATATTCTGATATATATGCTTCTTAATTTATAATTTCATGTTTTATACTTTTATTTGTGTATTTTCCATTAATTTTAATAATAATATTTAATTAGTTATTTTTACTTAATTATTTATCTTTAAATTATGTAACACATGTCTCTTGACTCTTAACTATTTTTCTCCAGTAGGTTTTAGTTATTTTTACTTAATTATTTATCTTTAAATTATGTAACACATGTCTCTTGACTCTTAACTATTTTTCTCCAGTAGGTTTTAGTTATTTTTTTCAATGGTTAAGAAGATTTAGCCAAAATCATGATTTACATAATTTATTTATTGATTTATTTGACTTTTAATTACCATTTAAATTCAATAATTCATGGAAATTCTTAGAAATCACCACACAATATTTTAGTCAAAAATCCCAGGCCTTTTAGGCAACTTTTATCAAAAAAAACTCATATCAATTCAACCTCTCTTGTGTATTGCTTATTTTGAGGACTTTATGATTAAAAATCGTTTACCGAAATAGTGATTTTAGCTTCATTTCTTAAGCTATTAGGGTACTTCAAAATGGATTTTCATTCTTATTTCAATATTTACAGAAAGTCCATCATATTTTGATGATTCAAGTCGTGATAGTGGTGGTGGTGTGATATGTGCAATTTAGTGCTTTCGGTTAGTGATTATTTGACCCGAAAAGGTGATTTTTGAGCTTATTCTTGCCATGTATCAAGTGACTTGAGTTTTATACTTTTGAAATAACTTATTTCCAATAGGTTTATCATATTTTCTTGGTCATAAGATTGTGGTGCATGTGTGTGCTCAAAATGCATTTTTGCGTGTTTTCGGTTTATGATTTCTAGCTTATTTTAACATGTTTTGATTCAAGCTTTATATCCTTGATATTTTATCAATTTTTCCAGAATATTATCATCAAGATTAACATATTTTTCAGTTATGACAAGTCCATATTCATCTCATAATCCAACAAAAGATCCAACTTTCTTAAATCTAGCATGCATGCATTCAAATCAACACTTTTTAATACCAACTTTTATAGATCTAACATTCAACAACATAAAAACATCTTTTTAATGAAAAATATCAGAAATACATTCATCAAAATATACAAAAACATATAAATCTTTCAAAGGAAAAATCACTTTAAAAGCTACTAATCTATAACAACACTTTTGGGTCTTAAACTAGTTGAATCCTTGGATTTTTCTTCTTAGATTCGACATGCATGAGCATGGAAAGAAAGATCCTATCAACTTTGCCCTCATCAAGTGTATATTACAAAGAAAACAAGAAGAAAGTATTAGTTTTTGATAAAACCTTTGAATATAAACAAGAACAAGATTAGATCTACAAAAAGGATGAAGATTATACCCTTGAAGAACACGATTTTGAGGATGAAAAGATGCAGATTTTCGTGGCCTCCAAACCCTTATAATACCTTTAATCTATGCTTAAAACAACCCTTAATCTATAGCTTACTATAACCCTTTAGCAATCTAACTTAACCCTTATTATTAACAAGTGTTTATGTTGATTTTTCTTCCCTTTTTCCTTGCTTGTGGCTGCCGAAAATAGAGAGAAAAAGGAAGAGAGAAAGTTGTTTGAGTGTAAGAGTATGTGTGTGTGTGTTGGGAAGAGAAAGACTTGAGTAGGTTGTTGTATGGGGAGTGTAAAGAGTGTAAATTTGAAATGAGGGTATGTGTGTGTGTAAAGGGGGGGGGGGCATAGGGGGTATTTGGAGGGTTTTCTTTCATTTTTTTTATATAAAATGTGTGTATATAATTATATATGTATAGGTTAAGTGTATTGATATAAATGAAAATGAGCTTAATTGTGATAACAATGATGGAATTATGGATAGTGTGTGAAAAGTGTGTTTGTGTGTGAAAGGGAGGTTGAAGATGATAGGGAGGAGAGAGAAAGTGATTAGATTAAGTGTGTGTTTATTATGAAAGGCTTAATTACATAATGTGGTTACAAGGGGTATTTATATCCTAAACATTACAAGTTTCATCTAGACCCCTTACACTTTAACAACATTACAAATGTAACTCTATTTACAATTAAACACCACTAATTTATATTTCTAACAATCTCCCCCTTGGTGTTGAATTGTAAATGTTGCATTGTCTTCGGTTTTTAAATAAACATGATGAGCCCATTTGTTGAAAATCTTCAATGTTGATTGGACTTTGAAGTTTTCTCATTGTCTTTAATGTCTTGTATCAACCTTGACTTTGAATCTTCTCAACAAACAAATATATTTGACGATGACTTATTAAATCTTGATATTCTCTTGCAACTTTGAATACTTTGGAAGCATCTTTGAAATCTTTGTAGCTTTTGAGCTTTGACAACTTGAACTTTTGAATGTTGATTTCAACTTGATGTTGCTTGGAGAAGTAACTTGAACTTTGAGTAGCATGCAGAAGCTTGGTTTTGACTTTGAGTTCCTTGAATTCTTTTGGTATTGCGGAAGCTTGATTTAACTTTGAATTCTTTTGGCTTTGCGGAAGCTTGGTTTTGACTTTGAAATCTCTTGGCATTTCGGAAGCTTGGTTTTGGAATGCGGAAATTTGATTTGACTTTAAAACTTAAATTCTTGATCGAACTTGTCTTTGAATCAACAATTATCTTGGAGCACTTGATTCTTTGATCAATAAACATTTGCTCCCCTTCAATCAAACAACTATCTCGGAGCAAATTATTCAATAACAAATCTTTAATCTCTTGCTCCCCCTCGAACAAACAATCATTTAGGAGCATATTTAATGACTCATGATTTTACTCTTGCTCCCCCTCAAATGAACAATCTCTTCAAACTATGAACGAACTTAACTATCCACTTATCAACAAAATGACAATCTCCATTCAATCTTAAACTCTTCTAATCATCAAACAAATGATCAATTATTCAATAAATCTTTCAAATATCGACCATGTACATCATTTTGAATATACTCGATTTCGAATCAATCCTTTAACTTTCTCAAAACAATCTTTCAACTTAGCACGATAATTATTCACTCTCTTTACCTAAACTAACGATCCTTTGAACAACCAAACACAATGAATATCATCAATCAAATTCTACCTAAACCTTGAACTCTATCTATCAATCATTTAATCATTTCTCCCCTTTATGATGAATATGTTGTTAGGACCAGTTCACCTGGTAAACTGGCCAGTCTCCAGTCCCCAGTGAAACTGTCCAGTGAAACTGGCCAGTGAAACTGTCCAGTGAACTGTCCAGTGAAACTGTCCAGTGAACTGTCCAGTGAACTGTCCAGTGAAACTGTCCAGTGAACTGTCCAGTGAAACTGCCAGTGAAGTCTCCAGTGCGTCCAGTGAAACTGTCCAGTGAAACTGGAGACCTGGATGATTTGTCGAGAAATATATTAAAGTCCAGTTGCACCGTACAGTCAACGCAACTGAAGATTTCCTCCAGTTGAGAACTGACCAAGTTGAAGAATCATTCCAGTTGAAGTCGAAGACAACAAATGGAAGATAGAGAATGGCAATGGCAGCGAAGCCCAGTTGACATTCTAGTCAGTTACAAACTGGAAACCATCAGTGGAAAGCTCTTACAAAGCTTTACACTGATTACGAGGAATTGACTTTTATGCTTTATGTACCTTTACCCGGATAATAAGATTTATCTGATTATTTAATTACAAAAAGGTACATAAAGGTGGTTGAGTAAAGTTGCTTTATCATGCGACTTTACACTGCTTTTTGAGGAATTAAATGCTATTTCTTAAATGATCTCAACCACATTTGTACGGCCAAAATTAACATCCCAATGTTAACTTTGCCTATAAATACAAGTCATTGCACACCAAGAATATTACTTTTTCGAATACACTTCGATAGAATTCACACTTTGCAAACTTGCAATATTCTTGGTGAACTTGTGCAATATTCTCTCAATCGCTAAAAGGAACATTTCACAACTTTAAGTGTTTCGATTGTTTAGGGAAATTCCGAGTGTAGATCAATTGTATTTCATAGGTTGTTAGGATATTTACATTCTTGTATTATCTTGGTTCTGCAACAACCTTGTAATTTATTTAACATCAATAAATAAATTACACATTGAAAATTACATATTGTCTCATCAATTTATCTTACAGTATTTTGTATTATTGCATTGTTCTTTACTTATTGTCATTTAAATAAGTAATCTATCTAGAACTTGGTATATACTCACTGCAACTGGTCATCTCCAGTTCAGTGCATATATTGCAAAGTAACTCTACCATCGACATAGAGGTGTCTTCAGTAGTACCATCTTTTGAGTTGGGACTTACAAGTGGTATCAGAGCAGAAGGCTAATAAACTTGCCTAGATCTGCTAAGATGATCACTACTGAAGGTGGAGATTGTTCTGGTTCAGGTGAAACCCCCTTGAATAATAATGCACAACCTTTTCAAAATGTTAATACAAACCCTCCTCCTCCTGCTGCCCCAAATCACGTCCATGTACATTATTCTAACACTCCTGTTCCCAAATTCGATGGAAACAGTAAGACTTTTGGTACATGGAAGGCTAGAATGCTTTTGCATTTTAGTGGGATTGAAAGGTATATGTTGAAAATCCTTAAGGATGGACCATATATACCCATGTCTCTTGGGGTAAGTCCTCTTCTTGATCCAACTGGAAGAAGAGGCTCAAGAGAAAAGCTCGAAGACCATTAGTCTGATGAGGATCGTAGACTTGTTGATCTGGACATCAGACTCAAGAACATGATCCTTGGAGTTGTCCCTGAAGATCTAATTCCAACACTTGTGTTGTTCCCCAGTGCCAAGTCAATGTGGGATGAATTAGTTATTCAGTTTGAAGGAGGTGATGACACTATTGTCACCAGGAAAGTTGCCTTGAACAAGAAGTATGAATTCTTCTTTGCCTTGCCCAATGAAAGTCTAACTGGTACATACACCAGATTTTCTAGCCTCATTAATCAGCTGAGAGGCTTGAGTGTAGAGAAGGACAAGGATATTCTTCTTGAGAAGTTTTGTGATATTCTTCCTTCCAAATGGGAAAACATGGTTCTTGTCTTGAGACAAGGTAAAACCTTGCACAGCCATACTCTTGCATCGCTCTATGGAGCCTTCAGATTCACTGAAGATAATAATGCTGCAAGACTGGTGGCTGAGCAAGATGCCATGAACCATGCCCAGAGTTCCAAGGTTGCTAGTGTACCTGAGCGACCTTGTACTGCCTTAATGTCTGCAGAGAGTGTCCAGGCACACTCAATGAAGGAGATGTTAAACAGTTTCTTGAACTCTGGCCTGACCACTAAAAACAGTGATGGTTGTAATGAAACTGACGATGATGATCTGGTAGCCATGATTGCTAAAACCTTTAACAGGTTTAAGCATAAATCTAAAAGATTTAATGGCCCCAACAATGCTTCCAGCTCCAGCTCTCTGGATAAAACCAATCTTACCTGCTATAAGTGTGGTAAGAAAGGTCACTTTATGAAGGAATGCAGATCTAGTCAGTTGAACAACCAAACTGGCCCCCTGTCCCTAATTTCAATCGGCCTGATGATAGCTACAAAGGTAAATACAAGAAGCTTAAGGCCCAGATTGGCCTCCTGTCCATGGAAATGGAAAAGGATAAGTGCTTAATGGCACAAACTGAGGGAAAATGGGAGTACTCTGATGACTCATCAGTTGATGAAGAAGAGGAAAGGGACATGTGTTTCATGGCCTTGGAAGATCAACAGCAGCAGCACGTGGCAAAAGAAGATGTCATCACTGGAAGATGGGTGGACATCATCTTGAAAAAGGTATGTGACTATGATAACCAGGTTGACCCTGAACTTAAACTGGACCTGGCTGAATCATTTAGTGGTGATTAAGCTTATGTGGAAACTGTAAGAGCTGATAGTGAATGATATCTTGACACTATCTTAATTGAACTGAACAACGTTAAGCCACAACTTAATGATTTACAAAGTGTCCAGTTGGCTCTCAAGGAGTAAGTTTTAAAGATTGAGGCTTTAGAACTTGATAATCAAAAATTATTTTCTGATCTTGAAAAAGAACAAAAGATTATCAAGTCATGGGTAAAAGCATCTGGTAAAAACTATGATGCATTTTCAAGAACTATCGATGCCCAGAAGAATGCATGGAAATCTGGAGATCTGGAGATGGCAGCTCTCATACCAGATCTTCATGCATTGCCTCCAGCTCTCAAGGTTGAAACACCTTATGATCAACCTGAAGCTGTTGAAACTGAACCCATTGAGACCACCCCCTTTGAGGTTAAAACTAGAGCCAAACAGGCTAAAGCTCCAGTCAAAAAGGCCACTGGTAACAAGCCTTTACCTCAAAAGTCTAATGAGCCCAAGACCCGACAGACTAAAACTCCAACTGAACCAAGGTCCAAGGTTCAGTTGCCTGATGAAAATAATATTTTGGTTAATCTGGAAAGTCAACTCCAACTTTTGTCTCGACAGGTTCAGAGTTGTACTGCCCGGATTAAAAATCTGGAAGGAGGTTCATTACCTCCAGTTTTAAAACAAAATATTAAACCACTCCCTTCAAAACCTAATCAAAAGAAATGTTCCATCTGGAACAAAATCTAGTAAAAATAAGGGGAGTAAGTATCAAGTACCAATCGTTTTTACTCCTGCACCTGGAGCTGGTGAAAGAGCTCCAGATGCAGCCTCCGGTTCAACACCACAACAATCTACTGTGACTTCTGTAGAGAAGTCCAGTGAACCCATCAAGAAAAGATGGTTTCACAAAAATAACTAATGATTTTTGTATGTGTGCAGGGCGATCGAAAGAAGAATATCTGGTATCTGGACAACGCTGCTGGCCGGACTATGACCGGATGTAAGCCCCTGCTTGAAGAGTTCACTGTCCAAGATGGACCGACAGTGACGTTTGGTAATGATCAATCTGGAAAGACTGAAGGATATGGTGTGCTCAATAATGGACAAGTCAAATTCAAAAGAGTTGCATTTGTGAATGGTTTGAAATACAACCTGATCAGTGTCAGCCAACTTTGTGATGATGGCTTCAGAGTTTTGTTCGATATTGCACAAGGCACCATATTTAACAAGGATTGGAAAGTTGTGATGGTTGCACCAAGAAAAGGGAATGTGTACATCATGGATATGGAACCAGCTCCAAAAGATCAATGTTTCTATACCAAGGCTGATGAGGACACCAACTGGCTATGGCATAAAAGATTATCCCATCTTAATTTCAAAAATATTAACAAGTTGTATCGCAAACAACTGGTTGATGGGATACCTCAAATTTCTTTCAACAAAGAAAAGCCATGTCCAGGGTGTGAGATGGGCAAGCAGAAAAGAGCCAGTTTCAAAACTAGGCAAAATTTTAGCATCACTGAACCTCTTCACATGCTACATATGGATCTTTTTGGTCCAGTGAATGTTCAAACTAGAGCTGGAAAGAAGTACACTCTAGTTGTGGTTGATGAATTCACCAGATATTGCTGGGTGGTATTCCTCAGATCCAAAAGTGATGCACCTGCTGAAATCATCTCGCTCATCAAAAGAATTGAGCTCAAGTACACTCGAAAAGTTTGTCAGTTGCGAAGTGATAATGGTACTGAATTCCAAAATAAGGTACTTGAAACATTTTGCAATGACACTGGCATCTCTCAAAACTTCTCATCAGTTCACTCTCCAGAGCAAAATGGAGTTGTGGAAAGAAAGAATCGCACACTGATAGAAGCGGCCAGAAGTATGCTATCTGAATCTGGTCTTCCCACCAGTTTTTGGGCTGAAGCAGTTGCAACTGCTTGTCACACCCAAAACCGGTCAGTCTACATCAAGAGACATAAGAAGACTGCCTATGAAGTACTCAGGAATCGTAAACCAAATATTGGATACTTTCATGTATTTGGTTGTCCAGTTTATATCTTAAACGATTCCAGTCAGCTTGGAAAGTTTGATGCAAAAGCTGATGAAGGGGTATTTTTAGGTTATTCAGATATTCGAAAGGCCTTTAGAGTTTATATTTATAGACTCCAAAAGGTTCATGAGACAGTTCATGTCACATTCAATGAATCAACTGAAGCAATCAACAAGAGACCAAGCCTTGATATTACTCTAGTCGTTCCAATCAATTTTGGTGAAACTGTCCAAGTTCATCAATCAGTTGTTTCACCAAAAGATGTTTCCAGTTACAACAAATTGGAACCAGTTAAGAAGAAGAAAAGCACCAGTGACACATCATTTTATCCCTCCATCAATTTCAACTTACCACAAGAATTGGTGATTGGATCTGATGTACGTGCCACTCCAATATCAGCACCAGTTCAAACTCCAACTTCTCCAGTTCTTCAAGAAATGCCTTTGAATGAAGAATTTCATGATGCATGCTTTAAAGTATTTAGACAAATTCACTCTAATGCTAAATGCATGCTTTAAAGTAATTTTCTCAAAGAAATGACTTTGTATTTATAGGCAACAAAATTCACCAGTGAATTTTGTGCCGTACAAATATGGTTGTATGCATTTAATGATCCGACAAGAACATTAAATGCATTGGTTAATGGTACAAGGATAAAGTCACATCAATATGACTTTATTCTTTTAACCAACCACCTTTACACACGTATAAAACTTTGGTAAAGAACAAGTGGAATGTCCTTTGGAAAGTGTGTAAAGGCAAAAGTCAATTACTCAATATCAGTGTTCAGACTTGTAAGGTCTAGAACACTGACAATCCTCCAGTGTACAGATCTGGTAAGACTTCCAGTGGACTCCGCCATTTGTCAGTCTTCTTTATTCTGACTTCAGTCTTTGACTTCAGTGAGAACGTCTTCAGTAGAGTAGATCTGGACTGGGTGAAGTCCAGTGAGCTAATCTGGAGAATACTCCAGATTTCCTATACAAGTATTTGCTCACTGGTCTTCCATTATTTATGGACAAATCTTCAGAGGGACTCCAGATTCCAAGTCTGGAGTAGGTCCAGTAGAACACGTTTCTGGACAGATCTTCAGTAAGGCTCCAGTAGTCGAGTCTGGAGCGAGTCCAGTAAATCTGGACCTAACAAATTCCCCCTATTTGTTTAGAAATAATGCAAGTGTTTTCAAGATTAAATCTATACAACTTTGTATGCTTGAAAAACACAAGTTTTGATTTTAGTCTAAAAAATCTAAGTTACTGGAAAACACTTTATAGATCATGAGTGTTTTCAGTTCCATCTTTTAAGTTCTAACTTAGACTAAATCTGATCATTTACTTATATGAAATTATATCATTCATACATATCATATCATACAACATATCATATCATATCATACATACATATCATATCATATCATATCATTCATATCATATCATATCATATCATATCATATCATATCATATCATATCATATCATATCATATCATATCATATCATATCATATCATATCATATCATATCATATCCATTATCATATCATATCATATCATATCATATCATATCATATCATATCATATCATATCATATCATATCATATCATATCATATCATATCATATCATATCATATCATATCATATCATTACATATCATATCATATCATATCATATCATATCATATCATATCATATCATATCATATCATATCATATCATATCATATCATATCATATCATATCATATCATATCATATCATATCATACATACATTCATACATATCAACATCTCATATCATATCATATCATATCATATCATATCATATCATATCATATCATATCATATCATATCATATCATATCATATTATATCATATCATATCATATCATATCATATCATATCATATCATATCATATCATATCATATCATATCATATCATATCATATCATATCATATCATATCATATCATACATACATATCATCATATCATATCAACATATACTTACAAGCATATCATATCATATCATATCATATCATATCATATCATATCATATCATATCATATCATATCATATCATATCATATCATGTCATATCATATCATTCATACATTCATACATATCATATCATATCATATAATCATATCATATCATATCATATCATATCATATCATATCATATCATATCATATCATATCATATCATATCATATCATATCATATCATATCATATCATATCATATCATATCATATCATATCATATCATATCATATCATATCATATCATATCATATCATATCATATCATATCATATCATATCATATCATATCATATCATATCATATCATATCATATCATATCATATCATATCATATCATATCATATCATATCATATCATATCATATCATATCATATCATATCATATCATATCATATCATATCATATCATATCATATCATATCATATCATATCATATCATATCATATCATAACCATATCATACATATCATATCATACATATCATATCATATCATTCATATCATATCATATCATATCATATCATATCATATCATATCATATCATATCATATCATATCATATCATATCATATCATATCATATCATATCATATCATATCATATCATATCATATCATATCATATCATATCATATCATATCATATCATATCATATCATATCATATCATATCATATCATATCATATCATATCATATCATATCATATCATATCATATCATATCATATCATATCATATCATATCATATCATATCATATCATATCATATCATATCATATCATATCATATCATATCATATCATATCATATCATATCATATCATATCATATCATATCATATCATATCATATCATATCATATCATATCATATCATATCATATCATATCATATCATATCATATCATATCATATCATATCATATCATATCATATCATATCATATCATATCATATCATATCATACATATCATATCATACATACATTCATATCATATCATATCAACATATCACTTACAATAATCATATCATATCATATCATATCATATCATATCATATCATATCATATCATATCATATCATATCATATCATATCATATCATATCATATCATATCATATCATATCATATCATATCATATCATATCATATCATATCATATCATATCATATCATATCATATCATATCATATCATATCATATCATATCATATCATATCATATCATATCATATCATATCATATCATATCATTCATATCATATCATATCATATCATTCATATCATATCATATCATATCATACATATCATATCATATCATACATATCATATCATATCATATCATATCATATCATATCATATCATATCATATCATATCATATCATATCATATCATATCATATCATATCATATCATATCATATCATATCATATCATATCATATCATATCATATCATATCATATCATATCATATCATATCATATCATATCATATCATATCATATCATATCATATCATATCATATCATATCATATCATATCATATCATATCATATCATATCATATCATATCATATCATATCATATCATATCATATCATATCATATCATATCATCAAGTATGGCCAATACTTGGCATCAAGTACTTGAAAGTACTCGGATGTACATAAACATATAGTACCCAAAGTACTCGAAATGTGGCCTTACAGTTCAACAACTTGCCTTGGTGGCCTTACAGTTCAACAACTTGCCTTGGTATAAGTTTCCAATGCACACAACATGTACGTCTCAATAAACATAATCATCAATAAACAAGTCCATATTTCCAACAAACTAAACAAGTCTATACGTACATACACTTAGGAGGATTCTACTTTCAATGGGTCCTAGATGCTTATATATAGGGTCACCCGCAACCTTCCCACCACATCTAAAACCCTTTGAAGGCATAACCGACTTCCATGTATGTACATCTATCCTAAATAAATTACAATATCACAATCACATGAGTAAACCATCAAACACTAAATCAAAACTATCCATCAATCATCAATCAATCAGTTCCATAATTCAATTGAAACATTTCATCAAACAATCAAATATACCGTAAATCAAATCAACCAAATAATCAAACAAGCACGTATATGTACACTTTTCAGCCCGAATCTCAATTGAGTAGGGAGCTATGAAACTCACCTGTTGTCCGCAGAATAGGATGCCAAATGAGAAAATTTAAGCAAAGTAACAATGATCCTCGTCTGTTTGCCTAGTCATATAAATAACAGATAAAGGGTTAAGTCCTAAGAAATGCCATTAAGTTTAAACTTGAACCTAATGACCCTGATATGATTCACTTGATGATAAACCTTAAACTTGATTATATCATTTTAACTAAATTAGACTAAAACATGATGGTCTAAACCCTGTCACTACAAGTTTTGTAATGAACTAGACCAACCATTAATTTAAACAAATCAAGTGATTTACTTGTGACATAACTAAACTCGAGGGTATCAATTCTATTTAGACTTGTCTGACTTATTTAAGTGATTAAACTCAGAAGTATAAACTATAACTTGGCCCAAACTCCATTTGACAAATCTTGTTTTCAATCGGTAATTAATAAGTTAGTCGACACTTACTTGTCCGATCACAAATGTCCTTAATTTGATTCATGCTACACTTGACTTGTACAGCGGGATTAACTTCATAATGTTGTCACCATGAAAGATTTGACATAGTCTAGCTCATAATAATAATTTAATAAGTGTTATACTATATAAATTTGAACTTGGTATTTTTCATGCTTTCCACGTGTGCATGGCAAGACTTAGATATAATATGACTAGCCTTACCTCTATTTTCTTAATCCTACACGAGTGAGTTCATTTAGACATACTAGTTAAGCGTTTAATTAATTTAACATTGAGTTTCATTTTGTTATCCGTAGTGATGATCGATGTGTTTTTAATATGAATTTGATATTAAATGGATGGATCAAAATATACCTCCATTGACTTCATAATGAGCCCGATAACAACTCGAAAAGGTCTTAGAATGGACTTGAATAGTGGAAAACCAGTTTGCTGGGTCTAGTTTCAAGGGTTGCAAAGGGCCGTTTCTTTGCTCTAAACCTCCCTATTCTTGTAATAAGTCGGTGGTTCTCGAGTTCCCTTAAGGAGGTAACTACAGATGGTTGTGTAGAAGATTGATGAACAGTAGCAGTAAATAAAGCAGTAGCGGTACACGAGCTGTAGTAAAGCAGTAGTAATTTGTCATTTTTGAAATTATATAGGACACAGTGGAATTATCGTAGGCTACTAAATGAAAATACACGAATTCAGTGAATCCGACGAGTAATGTCAAATGTAAGTAGTCACCATAAGTTTACAAGTCAACCCAAACGATGACAAACGATCCTAAGCATAATGATGTGTGAAATCGAGTTTGTAAACTTATAAACAAGTACCGACCAAAAACCGACTACTACACACTTTCAGGCAGTGGACCTGATCGCATATAGTATAGTAATTAGTAAGTCCGAGGTCGTTCGCAAGGATTGGTTTTCAAATAATTGTTTGCTAAAGTAGTTTTAGAAAAATGATGGAACCGTAGCCGAATTGCTACCTAACTTTGACAATTGAAATAAAAGAAATTCAAATAACAAGACAAACTAAAATAAAGTAGTTTTCAGATAATATTAATAAAGATCATCCACTTCGAATCCACTCGACTACAGCTATGATTGCTTCGTTTAAAACCAAATTCTAAAGAGTTGACAAGATAATCGTGAATGGATAAAAATGCTCACGTGGTACCACCAACCGCTCGCAAATCATCCAAACACCTAAATTGCTAGTTTAATTACCCAAGCCGGTACCACCAATGCTTAGAGAATCTCCCCAACGATTAGTTTGATTGATTATCCAATTATCAATTATGTCTATGTGAATTAAAACGTGGTACCACCAACCGTTTCTAAACACGTTTACCGATTAATCCCTATTATCGACTTGACATCCACCGTCATACCATGAACCGGTGACAAACGATCAAAGACAATCGAATTGAAATAATAAATATATTTACCTAGTACCACTAACGATGAACACATAAACCATCAACATCAATAGAATAAATCACCAGGAAATTAAATGATAAAGATCACGACACAACGATAATTGAATCAACTCTTGAATTAAAATTATGCAATCATATCATTCGTCAAGTTTCATCAAAGTGGATGATTAAGAATTCTAGCCACTCATGCTAAATTGAAATTCATAAAAGAAATTGAAAGAGAACATATTGTACAAATGATTGTTGAAATTAAAATTGCAAGTGTAAGTCCCAACTCGTAGATGGTACTACTGAAGACACCTCTATGTCGATGGTGGAGTTACTTTGCAATATATGCACTGAACTGGAGACGACCAGTTGCAGTGTGTATATACCAAGTTCTAGATAGATTACTTATATAAATGACAATAAGTAAAGAACAATGCAATAATATAAATAACTTGTAAGATAACTTGATGAGACAATATGTATTTTTCAATGTGTAATTTATTTATTGAAGTTAAACAAATTACAAGGTTGATGCGGAACCAAGATAATACACGAATGTAAATATCCTAACAACCTATGAAATACAATTGATCTACACTCGAAATTTCTCAAGACAATCGAAACACTTAAAGTTGTGAAATGTTCCTTTTAGCGATTGAGAGAACATTGCACAAGTTCACCAAGAATATTGCAGGTTTGCAAAGTGTGAAGTTATTCGTCTTTGTGAAATAACTTGATATTCTTGGTGGTGCAATGACTTGTATTTATAGGCAAAGTTAACATTGGGATGTTAACTTTAGCCGTACAAATGTGGTTGGGAGCATTTAAGGAATAGCATTTAATTCCTTAAAAGGCAGTGTAAAGTCGCATGTTAAAGTGACTTTACATAACCACCTTTATGTACCTTATAATACTTAAATAATAAGATAAGGCTTATTATCCGGGTAAAGGTACATAAAGCATACAAGTCAATTCCTCGTAATCAGTGTAAAGCTTTGTAAGGGCTTTGCACTGATGGTCTCCAGTTTGTAACTGACTAGAATGCCAACTGGGCTTCGCTGCCATTGCCATTCTCTATCTTCCATTTGTTGTCTTCGACTTCAACTGGAATGCTTCTTCAACTTGGTCAGTTCTCAACTGGAGGAAGTCTTCAGTTGCGTAAACTGTACGGTGCAACTGGACTTCAATATATTTCTCGACAAATCATTAAGGTCTCCAGATACAACTGGAGACTGGACAGTTCACTGGACAGTTTAACTGGGTCTCCAGGTGCAACTCGAGACTGGCCAGTTTACCAGGTGAACTGGTCCTAACAGCAAGGACGGAAAAGTAGATACGATCTAGACGGTGTTCTTGAATCTTCAATGAATCCAATTGATAGAATTTGAGATCTCCCTTGAAGGAATTCGTGTGGAACAGCCCCTAGAAAGAAAACTTAGATGCAGAAAAACGGTTTATTTTCTTGCTTATATACCCCTCTCTATCTGGACGGCTGAAAAGCTGAAACATTAGGTTCTCCGTACTGCTGACTGCGGAGTAGTGAGACTGGCGCACTCCCACTGCGGCGCAGTGGAATATTTCTGGAATTTAAGGTTTTTTCACGACCTTTGAATGCGGCGCAATGGGGCTTCATTCCCCCCACTGCGGCGCAGTGGAATATTTCTGGAATTTAAGGTTTTTTCACGACCTTTGAATGCGGCGCAATGGGGCTTCATTCCCCCCACTGCGGCGCAGTGTAAATCCTCTGGAAAACATGTGGCCTTTTCGCCCAATGACTGTGGCGCAGTGAGACTTCATTCTTCCCACTGCGGCGCATTGATACTAACCTCCTCAGTATTCTTTTTCGTTAACAGCTCTCGAACACTAGGATTAACATCTTCGCCTAACTTCGTCATAAAGTGCACCAAATGGACGCGCAACCTGCTAAGAACCTGAAAGCACTAACAAACACCATAAACGCGCCAACTGCATACAAAACAGGCCATAAATGATGTGGGCGATATATATAAATTGGACACATCACATAATGCAAAAGATGGTAAATGAATCCTTGATCCATATTAGTCCAAGTCCGGGTTCAAGCAATCAACAATCATATATCTCTATCTTGATTCACCTGATTACCTGAAAAGTGTACTAGCAAGTGTCAACACAAGGTTGGTGAGTTCGTAGTAATATAATATATCCCTTAATTTACATACCTATAATGCCTAATTATTTTACTAGCATTTATTTTAATCATACAATATATCTAGCTAATTGATTGATTTCGAAATTAATAACACAAACAAAAATAATCACGGGCGTACAACTTTTTATAAATTATTATAATAATAAATCCAAAATATGGATAAATCATTTCATATAATATAAAGGTTGTGTCGGTTTTTGTCCTACTAGTACCATTATTAGTTATCCGCCGACACTGTTTGAAACTGTACATTATACTAAGGCTTCTTAACATGGGTCTAATCACAATAGCCTAATCAAGACATAGAATCCATCCTCATATTTCATTTAGTCCAATCACATGAACAGAATGTGAGCAAAATCACATTGGTACTATAAATTCCATACAAAATATAGTCACAATAAAAATGGCCTCACCATATGGGCCTCATCATATCAATCCAGTTTCAATTCATTATCATATTGTTATTAGCCCAACACGTACATATATATAAAGGCAAACATACATACTCAAAGTCTTTCATAAATTCGTAAAGTTTGCTTTTATTATTTTCGACAATTAATGGACCAAAAATGACAATTGTTACATTAAAGGTTGTGTCGGTTTTTGTCCTACTAGTACCATTATTAGTTATCCGCCGACACTGTTTGAAACTGTACATTATACTAAGGCTTCTTAACATGGGTCTAATCACAATAGCCTAATCAAGACATAGAATCCATCCTCATATTTCATTTAGTCCAATCACATGAACAGAATGTGAGCAAAATCACATTGGTACTATAAATTCCATACAAAATATAGTCACAATAAAAATGGCCTCACCATATGGGCCTCATCATATCAATCCAGTTTCAATTCATTATCATATTGTTATTAGCCCAACACGTACATATATATAAAGGCAAACATACATACTCAAAGTCTTTCATAAATTCGTAAAGTTTGCTTTTATTATTTTCGACAATTAATGGACTGTAGAGTTAAGAATTCGAGCTTTTGTGTGTGTGTGAGTGTGTGTTAATGGCGGTTACTAGAGAGAGAAAGTAGAGAGAGAGAAGAGAGATGTCAGGGAAAGTTTTGTTTGTATTATATGGTGAAAGGTTACAATTAACATAATAGAGGGGGTTTATATACATATGAGCTATTTACATATGCCCCCTTCCATTGTAACAAGATTACAATATAAGTACAAATTAACATAAGGTACACAAATCAACTACTACATTTATATTTCTAACAATCTCCCCCTTAGTAGTGATTTGTGAAAAATATCCAGTCTTTGTCTATCTTTAAGCTCTCGTATTTGGTCTGTCTTTGTTTGGATGCCAGAACCAGTTTTCTCCTTCGGGTCTGTCATCTGGAACAATCATATTTGCTTCAAAATTTCTTGGAGGAATGTTATGTGGCCCTGGAAGATGACTAGGCTCATACTTGATCCAGCAACCTCCTTTCCGACGAACAACATACTTCGACTTCTGAACATTCTTTGCTTCTCTCATCATTCGAATGCTGTCTCGGTATTCAAGCCTTTGATTGATTTTGGAGATCACTTTATCAAACACTTCCTTTCTCTTTTCATCTTGCTCATCTTCCTTCAAACACAGCAACACATTTTTACAAAACTCCAATGTTCCATCAGAATAAGAAGCAAGTTCATCCATACGAATGAAAATCTTCTTCTTTCGGCTATTTAGAAAGACAACCCCAAAAGATGGTTCTTCAATGACATGACCAATACTGAGCTTTTCGATGTCTTCAGTGTAAAGACTCTGATCTGGATATGGAACGTTTATCTTCCTCTTCACAACTTCAAACCCTATTTGAAAATCTTCCAATGAAGCATATTGAATGCAACTTGACATGTATCTTTTTACAGCATCAAAAGCAATCACATCTTCACGGTATCTTTGCATTGCATTCAGGAAATGGTTGTAGAGGAAGATAATGTCATCAACTGGCAAAAGTTTAAATTGGGCTTCTGTAAATCGGTAGATCTTGTTGTTATCTCTTTTGACGTGAAAACATGGAATAGAGATAGTAACTCTTTTGATCAAAATCACCCTGATTAGCACCAATATCTTGTGGTTTCTCTGTTCTTCCAGCAACTTTGGATTATATTGTTTTGTAAGTTTAAGAAGCTCTGTGTATTCTTCGATTTGCCTGGCTTCCTTAAACTTGTACATTGAGTCTAACTCTGGTCTCTTGGTTTTGGTGACCTTAGTTGCTCCACAAAATATAGGGTAAGCCCTCTCCTCCAGATATCTTGATTTCTTAGCTGCTTCTTTAGGTTTGATGCCAAGAGCAACCATTCTTTCCCTATCCCTCAAGAAGTATCCCCGATTAATAAATCTTAATTGTTCTTCAGTTAAATCAGTTGGAAAGTAATCAGGAAGAACTTCCTCAGATATGATTGCCTCTCTCAAAACCTGTTTGTAAGTAGATTTCTGAAAGTTCTGAACTGCAGCATCTGGAGTCTTTCTAAGATCATCAAAATTGTTGAATTCATTAAAATTATAATGCTGTGGAGCTGAGCTAGCACGAGCAGATGATTCTCCAACTTCAACTCTGCTTGAAGGACCTACTTCAAAGTAATCAAGATCTGCAAATTCTTCAAACATAGGTTCCTCTGCAGCTTCTACGTTCACAGGAGTCTCAACTAACTCTGGCTCATCCAATATAACATTATCTTTTATGGCCTCTAAATCAGCTTCTCCTTCAGCATATTCAACTAAATCCTCTTCAATGACAAAGCCTTCTTCTTCATTGACTTCAATATTTTCAACTTCTTCCTCACTTTCTACATCAGAATCAATACCAAAAACTTCAACTAATCTTCTTCTAATCTCATCATCTAAAGAATCGTTTTCAACATTCTCAACATTCACACCCTCTGCTCTTTCTTCCATCACCACATCTTCAACATTTCCTTCAACTCTTGCCGAAGTATTATCAATGTTCGTTTGACCTTCTCCTTGGTTCTCCCCCTCGGGGTGATCATCAGAATCAGGATCATCCCGACGAGAAGCAACCGAGGCCGGTCGGCAAGATTCTAATGCCAACAATCTTAATTCAAACTCAGCTAGTTTAGCATCATACTCAGCCTTTTGTCTTTGAACTTGTTCTTGTAAGGCTTTGACTCTTCTTTCAGTTGCAAGTTCCCTTTCTCTAACTTCCAAGGCATTCAACACTCCTCTTTCAGTAACAGTCAACAAATCACCCTCCGATCTTAAGATATTTAACAAAACTTCACATGCAGAATCTTTGGTTGGTAGATTGTGAAGGTGATGTTTGTGAGGTAATGTTTGGTGTAGATTGTGAAACAGGTGATGTTTATGAGGTAATGTTTGGTGTAGATTGTGAAGGTGAAGTTTGTGAGGTAATGTTTGGTGTAGATTGTGAAGGTGAAGTTTGTGAGGTAATGTTTGGTGTAGATTGTGAAGGTGAAGTTTGTGAGGTAATGTTTGGTGTAGATTGTGAAGGTGAAGTTTGTGAGGTAATGTTTGGTGTAGATTGTGAAGGTGAAGTTTGTGAGGTAATGTTTGGTGTAGATTGTGAAGGTGAAGTTTGTGAGGTAATGTTTGGTGTAGATTGTGAAGGTGAGTTTGTGAGGTAATGTTTGGTGTAGATTGTGAAGGTGAAGTTTGTGAGGTAATGTTTGGTGTAGATTGTGAAGGTGAAGTTTGTGAGGTAATGTTTGGTGTAGATTGTGAAGGTGAAGTTTGTGAGGTAATGTTTGGTGTAGATTGTGAAGGTGAAGTTTGTGAGGTAATGTTTGGTGTAGATTGTGAAGGTGAAGTTTGTGAGGTAATGTTTGGTGTAGATTGTGAAGGTGAAGTTTGTGAGGTAATGTTTGGTGTAGATTGTGAAGGTGAAGTTTGTGAGGTAATGTTTGGTGTAGATTGTGAAGGTGAAGTTTGTGAGGTAATGTTTGGTGTAGATTGTGAAGGTGAAGTTTGTGAGGTAATGTTTGGTGTAGATTGTGAAGGTGAAGTTTGTGAGGTAATGTTTGGTGTAGATTGTGAAGGTGAAGTTTGTGAGGTAATGTTTGGTGTAGATTGTGAAGGTGAAGTTTGTGAGGTAATGTTTGGTGTAGATTGTGAAGGTGAAGTTTGTGAGGTAATGTTTGGTGTAGATTGTGAAGGTGAAGTTTGTGAGGTAATGTTTGGTGTAGATTGTGAAGGTGAAGTTTGTGAGGTAATGTTTGGTGTAGATTGTGAAGGTGAAGTTTGTGAGGTAATGTTTGGTGTAGATTGTGAAGGTGAAGTTTGTGAGGTAATGTTTGGTGTAGATTGTGAAGGTGAAGTTTGTGAGGTAATGTTTGGTGTAGATTGTGAAGGTGAAGTTTGTGAGGTAATGTTTGGTGTAGATTGTGAAGGTGAAGTTTGTGAGGTAATGTTTGGTGTAGATTGTGAAGGTGAAGTTTGTGAGGTAATGTTTGGTGTAGATTGTGAAGGTGAAGTTTGTGAGGTAATGTTTGGTGTAGATTGTGAAGGTGAAGTTTGTGAGGTAATGTTTGGTGTAGATTGTGAAGGTGAAGTTTGTGAGGTAATGTTTGGTGTAGATTGTGAAGGTGAAGTTTGTGAGGTAATGTTTGGTGTAGATTGTGAAGGTGAAGTTTGTGAGGTAATGTTTGGTGTAGATTGTGAAGGTGAAGTTTGTGAGGTAATGTTTGGTGTAGATTGTGAAGGTGAAGTTTGTGAGGTAATGTTTGGTGTAGATTGTGAAGGTGAAGTTTGTGAGGTAATGTTTGGTGTAGATTGTGAAGGTGAAGTTTGTGAGGTAATGTTTGGTGTAGATTGTGAAGGTGAAGTTTGTGAGGTAATGTTTGGTGTAGATTGTGAAGGTGAAGTTTGTGAGGTAATGTTTGGTGTAGATTGTGAAGGTGAAGTTTGTGAGGTAATGTTTGGTGTAGATTGTGAAGGTGAAGTTTGTGAGGTAATGTTTGGTGTAGATTGTGAAGGTGAAGTTTGTGAGGTAATGTTTGGTGTAGATTGTGAAGGTGAAGTTTGTGAGGTAATGTTTGGTGTAGATTGTGAAGGTGAAGTTTGTGAGGTAATGTTTGGTGTAGATTGTGAAGGTGAAGTTTGTGAGGTAATGTTTGGTGTAGATTGTGAAGGTGAGTTTGTGAGGTAATGGTTGGTGTAGATTGTGAAGGTGATGTTTGTGAGGTAATGTTTGGTGTAGATTGTGAAACAGGTGATGAAATAGGTTCAGGTGAAGCAACATCTTGCTCAAACATAACTCTCTTTGACTTTCTTTTCCTCTGCTCAGAGGCCCCTTCATCACTAACCCCTCTTTTTCTTTTTGACACACTAGGACCCTCACTTGGCGACCTATGCTCAGCTTGGGAAGGAGTCTGTCGGCTTTCAGACCCCATTGCTGAGACTAACCACTCGAGATAAGCCCTAAGGTGAGGACTCTGAGCAGGAACCAGATTTATCAGGAATGGTGGAATCGGAAAAGGTCTTACAGTTTCACAACTTGTGCCTCTCAAGTTGGATTTATACATCGCAATCACACACTTGAAGCTGTTCTCCAATTTTGGAATTTCCTCTGCATTATCAAGAACATCTTCGATAATTAGTGTGAAGAATCTGATAAAGGGAATATATTTTCTGTCTTGTTTATCCTTTCCCTTGACAACTTGAATCATCTTTTTCCATATAATCGCCGCAAAGTCACACTGCACATTGTGAGTGACTGCATAGTATATTGCCAAAGAATCCTTTGTCAGAAGATCAATTCCTTTCTGTGATGGCATCAAGCAAGTTGTAAGAATATTGTACATCGTATGCCAGAGAGTTACTACATTACATCTTCTAAAATCTCTCATCGTTGTCAACTCTCCTGCATAACCCAACGAATGAACCCCAGCCAACATTTCTTCAACTGATGGGAGTTCTTCGTATTCTTCAAGTACAGGAAATCCAATTGTTGTTCTAAACTCATCCAAAGTGAATCGACAATTAAACAGTTCATCTTCTGACTCTAGAGAAAATTTAAAGTAGTCTGCTGTGTTATGCCTTTTACTTCCTCGTACATATTCAATTGATTGCCACAGCTCAAAGACATACTTTTCAGGTACAATTGCCCCTCCAGTCAGAGCATTATTCAGTGGATGATAGCTAAGAATCTCTGGAATGATCGGGAATTTGCAAGCAAATGGGATATGTAGTGCTTGATTGGCTTGCATTT
>CM067167.1:177039027-177150957 GCA_034093135.1 Erigeron breviscapus
ATAGTTAGTGCCAAAGAATCCTTTGTCAGAAGATCAATTCCTTTCTGTGATGGCATCAAGCAAGTTGTAAGAATATTGTACATCGTATGCCAGAGAGTTGCTACATTACTCCTTCTAAAATCTCTCATCGTTGTCAACTCTCCTGCATAACCCAACGAATGAACCCCAGCCAACATTTATTCAACTGATGGGAGTTCTTCGTGTAACATCCCAAAACTTAAACGTATATGTTGACTAACGTCGTTAGGTCAAATTATAAGTCCGTGATATGTTTACGTGGAAATACGTGTTTATATGTTTATGTGCCCTATATGTAAGATTTAATTATCTTTAATGAGTGACAACAAAGTAGATTTAATGATGTGTAAAAGGCCTATGTAGTGTGCGAAAGTGCTTTAGTGTGTTGTATGTATCCCCAATAGGTGTTTTAAAGTGAAATAAAGTCGTTATGAAGTCGAGGGACTAGTTTTGTCAATGGTGAAAAGTTAAAAACGGGTTAAGAAAGGGATTAGCCTAATCTAGGTTAATTTGGCAGCTTCTAAACCTAATTAGAACATTCACAGCCTCTCCAATCCCGTAATCGAATTCTAAAGCAATTGTTCAAAGTTTTGGTTGAATTGATTGAGTATTTTGGGTTACTTTCAATTGGCTATCAAAGCAATCAGGTAATCAATGGGTTGTTAATTGTATTTTCAGATCAAAAGATGTTTTAATATTGATTCAAAACTGATTTCAAAAGGGTTTTGCAATTAATTAGAGTTTAAAAGATGTTTTGGTTAATTGATGTTCATAATGGCGTTTAACGGGTGTATAGACGATCTTGATGATCGAAAGGATGTTTAATTATGTCAAAAACGTGTTTTGGAAGAAGCCATTGTCGATCGATTCCTGAAAAAATGAAGAACAGTGCCGTTTTTGAATTCTGAACGAAGTTAGGTTTAAGTTCGTTTATATGTTAAATTCGTTTTCTGGAATCTATGTTCGTATGATCAAACGAAGATGAACTTCGTTTGAAGTATAAATTCGTTTGAGGTTAAATTCGTTCGATGAGCCAAATTCGTTTGCCTTAAAAAGAAACTTAAATTCGTTTGCTCTAAATTCGTTTTGAAAACGAAGATTAACTTCGTTTGATGGTGTAAGTTCGTAAGAACAAAACTAATTTCGTTTTAAGGTCCCAAATGACTTATATTTCATATGTTAATGTACGATAGGTGTCGGGGATTACTATTAAGCACTATTAGCTCTCTGTTTGCTCGCGTACATTACTACGAGGTAAGATACACTACTTTTGTCACGCTGAGGGTGCAACAAAAATGGTTTCATAAACTATAACCTCCAAAACGGTAATGTATAACCTATATTGTGGTTGGGTTGATAAGGGAGGTATTCGGGGATTAAAGATGACGGTGCTTATGTTTAAAATGTTTCCCCGTAAATATGTTTATGATATGATATATGATGACGGTGGTTAATGATATGTTTATGATATGATATATGATGACGGTGGTTAATGATATGTTTATGATATGATATATGATGACGGTGGTTAATGATATGTTTATGATATGATATATGATGACGGTGGTTAATGATATGTTGTAATGTTGTTATGTGCATGTATATGTGGACTTGTTCATCTAGAACACTAGACCTTTTTAGGTTGCCATGACACGTGCACGTTTTAAGGGCCCTAACGTGAAAAGATGATAGTATGGATTAGTTTAGGTTAAAGGTGGAAATCTAAACTAAATATGATAAATGCTCGAGCTAATTAGATGTCAAGTGTTATGCATAACCTGTACCTTACGGTGGTAATAGGTACATCGTGCCTTACGGTGGTAATGGGTACGTATAAATGGTGCCTGACGGTGGTAATAGGTACGTCATGCCTTATGGTGGTTATAGGTATGTTAAAATGGTTGCTCAGGTGGTTCCTTGCAACAAGTCATATGTGGCGAGTAGTTTCGGGTGGCCTGATGACCCACCTAATGTCCTGAACATAACGTGCTACTCATGGATTGACATTGTCTTTCCTTAATGGTAACTTCGGTTACAACTTAACGGTGACCTAGTCACAACTTAATGAGATGAGATGAAATGACGAAATTGATTAGGCACATTTAGGGTTATGAACTCTATGCTTATATGTGATGTGGATATGTGATGTGGATATGTTATACGGTGGTATGAATGCCTAATTAAAATGACGTAATGCTTTAAAGTGACGATTTAAATGGATGAAATGTCTTGCTTAAACCTGGTGTTATCTTACTTAGCTTTATAGCTAACACTTGTTTCTTTTAATGTGTTGACACCCCTCAGGTTAGGCAATGAGATGACGTGTGAAGCTTTGTCGAGAGATGGGTAGATGATCAAGCTGGCTTTAGTTTACCCAATAGCTTCGCATAAACCTTATGTTATGATTTCCTTTATGGAACTTATGTAATGACTATGTATGATTGCTTTATGTTGGGCAATCTTATGGATTTCTTTTATTACTGATTTGATGCTATTAGTAACACCACTTATGTTTCTCAACTGTTTTCCTTAGCTGAGTATTTTCCTAAATCGTTTCCGCATGATTTAACGCCGTTAGGCGAAAATTTTTGGAAATCCATATTTTTTACGAAACGGGTGTTACAAGTTGGTATCAGAGAAGTAGTTTAAGTGAACCAAGGCCTATTGACCATAGGATTTGGACTTAAACTTAGGATATGCATGCTAGGTACTCGTAGGATGCCTTAGCTAGTGATGACATGTGATGTAGGATGGGTTGGGATGAGTGCGAGTGTGATAAGGCTTACGAAGATGTTTATGTTACGATGATATGATTTAGCCTTATCCCAACGAACTTTTGTTTTATTTCGCGCTTATCGACTCCACCATTTTATTGAAGGAAAATGGTTAACACTCGCAACCGCAACATCCAACGTGACGGAGCAACTGCCAGCGTTACTCCACCTGTCCATCCAGGTGCAGTTGCTATTAATGCTGCTGCTACTGCTGCTGCAGCTAACGTGAATAGAAATCGAGTGAATCCTCAGCCGATCAATCGGCAAGGCTCATTAGGCCCTATGCCTCCACCTCCTGGTAATCAACCCATAGTTAATGAAGCAGTGGTGGAGCAAATCCCAAATGCAGCTGAATTGTACAATCTGGTGCTGACTCTCCAGGCCCAGTTAGCACAGACTCAGGAGCAACTGAACAACGCTCTTGCCGAAAATGCTGAAGGAACTGATGGCAATTTCTCAGTGCCTTCTCACCACATTGAGCCACCAGTGGATAATGTTGTCGTCCCCCCTGTTAATGTTGACGTGGCTCCTCCTAATGTAGTTCAAGCTCCTCGATTCAAGTTCGAAAGTTTCCAGAAGTGTGGAGCTCAGAAATTCAATGGAACACTTAACGCAGTAGGCTGTATGGAATGGCTTGATGATACTGAGATGATCTTTGAAGCTTGTGACTGTCCAGAGGATAAAAAGGTGTTGTGTGCGAGTAGAATGTTGAAAGAAGGTGCTCGAGATTGGTGGAAGAGCATTACTATTTCGCTGACTCCAGATATGGTATCTGCTATCACATGGGCTACCTTCAAGCAGAAGTTTATTGAGGAGTATATCGGGACTCATGAACAGCGCAAGATGGAGAAGGAGTTTCGTGCTTTGACGGCTGAAATTGGTAAAGTTAATGATTATGCTCGTTCCTTTATGGAAAAGATGAAATTCGTGGGTCATCTATTCAGAACTGATGCAGATCAAGTCGCCTGCTATGTCGATGGTTTACATCCAAGTTATCGAGGTATTTGTAGGCAGCATAAGACCCTAACTGAAGCAATCAAAGAATCCAAAAAGCTTGATGATGATTTTGCTGCGGATAAGAAAGTTGAAAAGAAAGAGGATGAGAAGAAGTCTGGCAATAAGCGGAGGTTTGGTGGGTCAAATCGTTTTGGAAAGAAATTTAAGGGATCTTCATCGTCCTTTGACAAGGGAAAGACAGACAAGGATGGAAAATGGTGCCCAGGCTGCAAATCTATCCATTCTGGTCAGTGTTCTACAAAGACCCGCAGGTGCAATAAATGTGGAACTCAGGGTCATACCATTGATCAATGCACTGACAAGGCTAGATGTTATAAATGTGGAGACACCAAGCACCGTATTGCAGACTGCCCGCAGATGAAGAAAGATGAGGGAAAGAAGGCAGGAGCTTCCCAGGCCAAAGCCCGTGCTTTTCAGATGACGGCTGAGGAGGCAAAAGACGATGATCAGGTAGTTACTGCTACCCTTATTGTTAATTCCAAACCTGCTAATGTGTTATTTGATTCTGGTGCGAACAAAATCTTTTGTGTCTACTCTGTTTGCTCCTAAGTTAGACATGACTACTAGTTCTTTACGGTGCCCTATAGAAGTAGAGGTGGCTAATGGTGCGACGTCTATTATTCGGGAAGGTTATTCTGATTGTCCGATAGAAATAGAGGGTCGTTTGTTTACTGCTAACCTGTTACCCGCTACCATTCCTAGTTTCGATGTTGTTCTCGGTATGGATTGGATGTCTAAGAATGATGCTGTCGTCCTATGTTCGAAAAAGATAGTCCGTATCGCTACTCCGACGGTAAAGGTGTCTGTGTTTATGGTGACAAGAAGCCGGGAAATGTTAAGGTGATCTCGATGATGAAAGCCCTTCGTTGTATACGGCAAACTAAGTCACATTTTCTAGCTTATGTCATCGATTCTCGTATCGCGAAGCCTACAGTCTCTGATGTCGAAGTTGTTTCCGAGTTTCCTGATGTTTTCCCTAAAGATCTTCCAGGTCTTCCTCCTGATCGTGAAGTTGAATTTTCTATTGACCTCATTCCTGGTGTACTCCTGTAGCCAAAGCTCCCTATCGATTAGCTCCGACGGAGATGAAGGAGTTAATGACGCAAATTCAGGAACTTTTAGATAAAGGTTTCATTCGTCCGAGTTCCTCTCCATGGGGTGCTCCTATCCTTTTCGTAAAGAAGAAAGACGGATCCATGCGCATGTGTATCGATTATCGCGAGCTGAATAAAAGAACGGTGAAGAATAAATATCCACTCCCTCGTATTGATGATTTATTCGATCAACTTCAAGGTGCTTCTTATTTCTCAAAGATTGATTTACGGTCTGGCTATCATCAATTGAAGGTTGAAGAAGAAAGTGTAGCCAAAACAGCGTTCCGAACTCGTTATGGTCATTACGAGTTCCTTGTCATGCCATTCGGTTTGACAAATGCTCCAGCGAAGTTTATGGATTTGATGAACCGTGTCTGTCGACCATTCTTGGATCATTTCGTTATTGTTTTCATCGACGACATTCTTGTGTATTCAAAGACGGAAGAGGAACATAGAGAGCATTTGAGAGCTGTCCTTCAAGTCCTCAGAGAGAAAAAGCTATATGCTAAGTTCTCCAAGTGCGAGTTCTGGCTAAAGGAAGTTCATTTCCTCGGCCATGTCGTCTCCTCTGATGGTATAAAGGTAGATCCTTCGAAGATAGAAGCGGTGTCGCAGTGGGAGCAGCCTAAGTCTCCTACTGAAATTAAAAGTTTTCTCGGTTTGGCTGGCTATTATCGACGTTTTATTCAGGATTTCTCGCGCATTGCCAAGCCAATGACTGAATTAACGAAGAAAAGGTGTGAAGTTTGTGTGGACCGATGCTCAAGAGAAAGCCTTCACGACGTTGAAAAAGAAGTTGTGTGAAGCTCCAGTCTTAGCCTTACCCGAAGGAACAGACGATTTAGTGGTTTATAGTGACGCATCCATCACGGGGTTAGGGTGTGTGCTAATGCAACGAGACAAAGTTATCGCTTACGCCTCTCGACAGCTGAAGCCTCATGAGCGGAACTATCCTACTCATGACCTTGAGCTGGCTGCGGTTGTTTTTGCTCTGAAATTGTGGCGACATTATCTGTATGGTACAAAGTGTACCCTTTATACGGATCATAAAAGCTTACAGTATGTGTTCACTCAGAAGGACATGAATGTTAGACAACGACGGTGGATGGAGTTATTAAAGGATTACGATTGTGAAATTAAATATCACCCAGGCAAAGCTAATGTGGTCGCTGATGCCTTAAGCCGCAAAGGATATGCGAAGAGTAGGTTATGTGCAATGATTACGAAGGTTGAGTCGAACTTAATGGAACATATTCGATTAGCTCAAATTGAAGCGTTGAAGGAGGAGAATGTGAAAGAGGAGTCTATTGGGAAAAAGAAGAAAAATAGACTTGAAATGGAAGAAAATAGTCGCGGTCTTCGAACTTACAAAGGTAGGATATGGGTTCCTCTATATGGAGGCAATCGTGAGTTAGTGATGGACGAAGCTCACAAGACTAAGTATTCTGTACACCCTGGTGCCACAAAGATGCATGCGGATTTGAAGCCGATTATTGGTGGCCCAGTATTAAGAACGATGTGATGATGTATGTGCAGAAATGTTTGACGTGTGCTAAAGTGAAAGCTGAACATCAAAAGCCTTACGGGAAATTTTAGCAACTTGAGATCCCTGAGTGTTTGGAAAACGTGGGAAGTTAAGCCCCAGATTCATTGGACCTTTTAAGATCATTAAGAAGGTTAATGAACAGGCATTTAAGCTGGACTTACCTCCAGAACTTAATGGAATTCACCACACATTTCATGTGTGTTACCTACGTAAGTGCTATGTGAATGAAACGGATGTCATTCCACTCGAGGACGTAAGTATTAATCCCAACAAGCAGATTGTCGATGAACCTGTTACTATATTGGGAAGGAAACAAAAGAAGCTACGACGAAAGACTATCGATCTAGTTCTCATAAAGTGGAAACACAATCACGGCGAAAGTATGACTTGGGAGACGAGTCCGTAATGCGGGAGACCTATCCCCACCTTTTTGATGCTGAAGTGATTCCGGGGACGGAATCCTCTTAAGGGGGAGGTAATTGTAACATCCCAAAACTTAAACGTATATGTTGACTAACGTCGTTAGGTCAAATTATAAGTCCGTGATATGTTTACGTGGAAATACGTGTTTATATGTTTATGTGCCCTATATGTAAGATTTAATTATCTTTAATGAGTGACAACAAAGTAGATTTAATGATGTGTAAAAGGCCTATGTAGTGTGCGAAAGTGCTTTAGTGTGTTGTATGTATCCCCAATAGGTGTTTTAAAGTGAAATAAAGTCGTTATGAAGTCGAGGGACTAGTTTTGTCAATGGTGAAAAGTTAAAAACGGGTTAAGAAAGGGATTAGCCTAATCTAGGTTAATTTGGCAGCTTCTAAACCTAATTAGAACATTCACAGCCTCTCCAATCCCGTAATCGATTTCTAAAGCAATTGTTCAAAGTTTTGGTTGAATTGATTGAGTATTTGGGTTACTTTCAATTGGCTATCAAAGCAATCAGGTAATCAATGGGTTGTTAATTGTATTTTCAGATCAAAAGATGTTTTAATATTGATTCAAAACTGATTTCAAAAGGGTTTTGCAATTAATTAGAGTTTAAAAGATGTTTTGGTTAATTGATGTTCATAATGGTGTTTAACGGGTGTATAGACGATCTTGATGATCGAAAGATGTTTAATTATGTCAAAAACATGTTTTGGAAGAAGCCATTGTCGATCGATTCCTGAAAAAAATGAAGAACAGTGCCGTTTTTGAATTCTGAACGAAGTTAGGTTTAAGTTCGTTTATATGTTAAATTCGTTTTCTGGAATCTATGTTCGTATGATCAAACGAAGATGAACTTCGTTTGAAGTATAAATTCGTTTGAGGTTAAATTCGTTCGATGAGCCAAATTCGTTTGCCTTAAAAAGAAACTTAAATTCGTTTGCTCTAAATTCGTTTTGAAAACGAAGATTAACTTCGTTTGATGGTGTAAGTTCGTAAGAACAAAACTAATTTCGTTTTAAGGTCCCAAATGACTTATATTTCATATGTTAATGTACGATAGGTGTCGGGGATTACTATTAAGCACTATTAGCTCTCTGTTTGCTCGCGTACACTACTACGAGGTAAGATACACTACTTTTGTCACGCTGAGGGTGCAACAAAAAATGGTTTCATAAACTATAACCTCCAAAACGGTAATGTATAACCTATATTGTGGTTGGGTTGATAAGGGAGGTATTCGGGGATTAAAGATGACGGTGCTTATGTTTAAAATGTTTCCCCGTAAATATGTTTATGATATGATATATGATGACGGTGGTTAATGATATGTTTATGATATGATATATGATGACGGTGGTTAATGATATGTTTATGATATGATATATGATGACGGTGGTTAATGATATGTTTATGATATGATATATGATGACGGTGGTTAATGATATGTTGTAATGTTGTTATGTGCATGTATATGTGGCTTGTTCATCTAGAACACTAGACCTTTTTAGGTTGCCATGACACGTGCACGTTTTAAGGGCCCTAACGTGAAAAGATGATAGTATGGATTAGTTTAGGTTAAAGGTGGAAATCTAAACTAAATATGATAAATGCTCGAGCTAATTAGATGTCAAGTGTTATGCATAACCTGTACCTTACGGTGGTAATAGGTACATCGTGCCTTACGGTGGTAATGGGTACGTATAAATGGTGCCTGACGGTGGTAATAGGTACGTCATGCCTTACGGTGGTTATAGGTATGTTAAAATGGTTGCTCAGGTGGTTCCTTGCAACAAGTCATATGTGGCGAGTAGTTTCGGGTGGCCTGATGACCCACCTAATGTCCTGAACATAACGTGCTACTCATGGATTGACATTGTCTTTCCTTAATGGTAACTTCGGTTACAACTTAACGGTGACCTAGTCACAACTTAATGAGATGAGATGAAATGACGAAATTGATTAGGCACATTTAGGGTTATGAACTCTATGCTTATATGTGATGTGGATATGTGATGTGGATATGTTATACGGTGGTATGAATGCCTAATTAAAATGACGTAATGCTTTAAAGTGACGATTTAAATGGATGAAATGTCTTGCTTAAACCTGGTGTTATCTTACTTAGCTTTATAGCTAACACTTGTTCTTTTAATGTGTTGACACCCCTCAGGTTAGGCAATGAGATGACGTGTGAAGCTTTGGCGAGAGATGGGTAGATGATCAAGCTGGCTTTAGTTTACCCAATAGCTTCGCATAAACCTTATGTTATTGATTTCCTTTATGGAACTTATGTAATGACTATGTTATGATTGCTTTATGTTGGGCAATCTTATGGATTTCTTTTATTACTGATTTGATGCTATTAGTAACACCACTTATGTTTCTCAACTGTTTTCCTTAGCTGAGTATTTTCCTAAATCGTTTCCGCATGATTTAACGCCGTTAGGCGAAAATTTTTGGAAATCCATATTTTTTACGAAACGGGTGTTACACTTCGTATTCTTCAAGTACAGGAAATCCAATTGTTGTTCTAAACTCATCCAAAGTGAATCGACAATTAAACAGTTCAGCTTCTGACTCTAGAGAAAATTTAAAGTAGTCTGTTGTGTTATGCCTTTTACTTCCTCGTACATATTCAATTGATTGCCACAGCTCAAAGACATACTTTTCAGGTACAATTGCCCCTCAGTCAGAGCATTATTCAGTGGATGATAGCTAAGAATCTCTGGAATGATCGGGAATTTGCAAGCAAATGGAATGTGAAGTGCTTGATTAGCTTGCATTTTCATTGAATCTCCTTCTCTGAACATTGCCATCTTGGTACTTTATTATTTTTCTGTTTAAGACAAACTGACCAAAGTTTTTGACCAGAAAATACAATTCAAACACAGAAAAATAACAAAATATACCAACCTTTAAGAAATACATTTATTACACAGACAATGTTTTGCATATATATTAAAAATGAGAGAACAAAGTAGTACACAAAGGCGTTCGATACCTTGCATCTCACCCGAATATATATACAAAACATGACAATATATAGAATCACATAAGTATTAAAAGATAAGAAAACAAGGTAGTACACAAAGGCGTTCGATACCTTGCCTCTCACCCCAAACACTTATGAAATACTATATATTTACCAACACAATACACATACACAGTTAAACATTTTAAAACACATCACAAATAATAATAAAAGAAACATAGAATAAAAATAAAGAATAAAAATAAAAATAAAATAACATAAAAAAAATTTGAAATTCTAATTTGTACTATTTGCAGAGCAAAAACCTCTTGCATCTAGAACACACCTTTTTAGGTTGCCATGACACGTGCACGTTTAAGGGCCCTAACGTGAAAAAATGATAGATGTGGATTAGTTTAGGATTAATGTGGAAACCTAAACTAAATATGATAAATGCTCGAGCTAATTAGATGATAAGTGTTATGCATAACCTGTACCTTAGCGGTGGTAATAGGTACATCGTGCCTTACGGTGGTAATAGGTACATCGTGCCTTACGGTGGTAATAGGTACATCGTGCCTTACGGTGGTTATAGGTATGTTAAAATGGTTGCTCAGGTGGTTCCTTGCAACAAGTCATATGTGGCGAGTAGTTTCGGGTGGCCTGATGACCCACCTAATGTCCTGAACATAACGTGCTACTCATGGATTGACATTGTCTTTCCTTAATGGTAACTTCGGTTACAACTTAACGGTGACCTAGTCACAACTTAATGAGATGAGATGAAATGACGAAATTGATTAGGCACATTTAGGGTTATGAACTCTATGCTTATATGTGATGTGGATATGTGATGTGGATATGTTATACGGTGGTATGAATGCCTAATTAAAATGACGTAATGCTTTAAAGTGACGATTTAAATGGATGAAATGTCTTGCTTAAACCTGGTGTTATCTTACTTAGCTTTATAGCTAACACTTGTTCTTTTAATGTGTTGACACCCCTCAGGTTAGGCAATGAGATGACGTGTGAAGCTTTGGCGAGAGATGGGTAGATGATCAAGCTGGCTTTAGTTTACCCAATAGCTTCGCATAAACCTTATGTTATTGATTTCCTTTATGGAACTTATGTAATGACTATGTTATGATTGCTTTATGTTGGGCAATCTTATGGATTTCTTTTATTACTGATTTGATGCTATTAGTAACACCACTTATGTTTCTCAACTGTTTTCCTTAGCTGAGTATTTTCCTAAATCGTTTCCGCATGATTTAACGCCGTTAGGCGAAAATTTTTGGAAATCCATATTTTTTACGAAACGGGTGTTACACTTCGTATTCTTCAAGTACAGGAAATCCAATTGTTGTTCTAAACTCATCCAAAGTGAATCGACAATTAAACAGTTCAGCTTCTGACTCTAGAGAAAATTTAAAGTAGTCTGTTGTGTTATGCCTTTTACTTCCTCGTACATATTCAATTGATTGCCACAGCTCAAAGACATACTTTTCAGGTACAATTGCCCCTCGAGTCAGAGCATTATTCAGTGGATGATAGCTAAGAATCTCTGGAATGATCGGGAATTTGCAAGCAAATGGAATGTGAAGTGCTTGATTAGCTTGCATTTTCATTGAATCTCCTTCTCTGAACATTGCCATCTTGGTACTTTATTATTTTTCTGTTTAAGACAAACTGACCAAAGTTTTTGACCAGAAAATACAATTCAAACACAGAAAAATAACAAAATATACCAACCTTTAAGAAATACATTTATTACACAGACAATGTTTTGCATATATATTAAAAATGAGAGAACAAAGTAGTACACAAAGGCGTTCGATACCTTGCATCTCACCCAATATATATACAAAACATGACAATATATAGAATCACATAAGTATTAAAGATAAGAAAACAAGGTAGTACACAAAGGCGTTCGATACCTTGCCTCTCACCCCAAACACTTATGAAATACTATATATTTACCAACACAATACACATACACAGTTAAACATTTTAAAACACATCACAAATAATAATAAAAGAAACATAGAATAAAAATAAAGAATAAAAATAAAAATAAAATAACATAAAAAAAATTTGAAATTCTAATTTGTACTATTTGCAGAGCAAAGACCTCTGCAAACAGCACATTTTGGAAAAATTTGCCCAGTGTTTGACAAGGACCAAAAAAAATATGGTTTTGGCAAAATTTTGATTTGTATTGGAGTTGAAACATGTAAATGCAGAGCTCAAAGCTCTGCAAATGAGCAGTTTAGTCCAACTCCTTTGAAATGTATGAAATTTTCTTTTATTGAACAACAAAAATGTTGTCAATTGTTGAAGAAAAATTTCAATGTGAAAAATTTCAAATTGTACTGTTTGTCGAGCAAAATGCTCTGCAAACAGTTGGTTTTAAAACTTTGTGAAAGAAAAAAAAAATTCATTTTGTACTGTTTGCCGAGCAAAAAGCTCTGCAAACAGTTGGATTAAAACCTTGGTGAAAACTTTTCATATTGTACTGTTTGCCGAGCAAAATGCTCTGCAAACAGTTGGTTTTAAAACTTTGTGAAAAAGTTTCACTTTGTACAGTTTGCCGAGCAAAATGCTCTGCAAACAGTTGGTTTAAAGAACTTTGGTGAACAAAATTTTCACTTTGTATTGTTTGCCGAGCAAAATGCTCTGCAAACAGTTGATTTGAACACTTGGTGAAAGCTTTTCATATTGTACTGTTTGCCGAGCAAAAAGCTCTGCAAACAGTTGGTTTGAAAACTAAGTGAAAAGTTTACATGCATTTGTCGAGCTCAAAGCTCTGCAAATGCATGGTTCAAGTCTTGACAAAATTTAGAAATCCAATTTGTACTGTTTGCCGAGCAAAATGCTCTGCAAATAGTTGTTTTAAGACTTGGAACAAGTTTTGTACAAAATGAACTGTTTGCCGAGCAAAATGCTCTGCAAACAGTTGTTTTTAAAACTTGTAAAACTTTTGGAATTCAAAAAGGCTTGAATGCCGAGCAAAATGCTCTGCGTTATGTTGTTTTAATGGACTTGATGAAAATTTGCTTGATTTGGTAAAAACAAGTATTTGCCGGGCTATAAGCTCTGCAAATGACACTTTTTGATCCAAAAATTTGTTTCGGAAAAATATGAACATGATAATCAAACTTTATGATGATTTGAAGATGATCAAGAACAAAGGACCCATTTGCCGAGCAAAATGCTCTGCAAATGGTTCTTTTCATCAAAACACATCAGTTTACCCAGCCTATGCACAATCAAACCCAGAAAGATCATCAACTCAAGCAGATTAAGGCATCTAATCATTTATACAACAAGTATAATACCTAATCATGCATCTAACATACTCAAAACATGAATTAAAACATCATATCAAGCATAAGAATTCGAAAAGTTCATCTTGGCATTCAATCAAACAGTTGGTGTGCAATATATAAACAAGAAATCTAACCTCTAAAACAATGATCTGATCGAAGTAAATGATGAAATTCAACTAAAAATCTATCACACTAATGTATCCACTAGAATTATTATGAACAAAATTGAAATTTGGATATATTGATGTGACTTTTGATCGGTTTTAGAGAGTAAAACAATAAGATATTTTGTTTGAAATTTTAAAGTGTATGTTTTGACCCGCCCATTTTCTATTTAAAAAGCAAACATGGGTCGCGGGTCTGGGTGTGACCCGCGTCTCAACCCGGATTCAAACAGGTCATGGGCTTAACATGGCAGTTGGGCTCAAATTGGATTTGGGCTTAAACTAACAACAACAAAAAAAAATATAGAAATTAAAAAAATAACACAGAATAATAACAAATAAAACAAAAAATACCTTTTTATTATTTTAGAATTTTCTAATTTTGTATTTGATTTTTCAAATATTAAACAACAAACAAAACAAACAAACAAAAAAAATTAAAACAAAAAAAATTCATATGCATTTGCACACTCCCCCTCAAATTAAGTATAAGACACCATGGTAAATTTACAAACTCCCCCTTAAATCATGCATTCTACCCTTTTTCTCCCCCTCAAACATTGCATGTAAACAAGTAAAACACATCAATGTTTGAAACAGAAAATGAACATAGAATACATGGCATGAAATCATTAAGTTTGTAAATCTAGCATTCCCAACTTGGTTTTAAGAAAATTGAACCTGTTTTCATCCAAAGGTTTGGTGAAAAGATCTGCAAGTTGGTAGTCTGTTGGGACAAAATAGAGTTCGATGTTACCTTTTTCGACATGATCTTTAAGAAAATGGTACCGAACATCTATGTGCTTGGTCTTTGTGTGCTGTACAGGATTGCAAGAAATAGCAATAGCACTCTTTGAGTCACAGTAAATGGGAATTCTGTTGAATTGAAATCCATAATCAGTCAACTGTGTCTTCATCCAAAGAACTTGTGAACAACAACTTGCTGCAGCAACGTATTCAGCTTCTGCAGTAGATGTGGATACACAATTCTGTTTCTTTGAAGACCAACTAACCAATCTTTCCCCTAGAAACTGTACACTCCCAGAAGTACTCTTTCGATCAAGCTTACAACCTGCATGGTCAGCATCTGAATATGCAATTAACTGAAATCCAGTATCCTTTGGATACCAGAGACCAAGATTCACTGTGCCTTTTAGGTATCGGAAGATCCGTTTAACGGTCTGGAAATGACTTTCCTTTGGATTGGCCTGGTAGCTGGCACACATGCATGTGGCGAACATAATATCCGGGCGACTTGCAGTCAAATACATGAGTGACCCTATCATACTGCGATATTTCTTTTGATCAAAAGATTTTCCATTTAAGTCAGCATTAATCTTTGTTCGAGTTTCCATGGGTGTCCCAATTGTTTGACAATCCATCATATCAAACTTTTTCAACATGTCAAGATTGTACTTAGATTGACAGATAAAAGTACCATTTGACAATTGTTTTACTTGAAGACCAAGGAAAAAGTTTAATTCACCCATCATGCTCATTTCAAATTTCTTGATCATTAAAGCAGAGAAATTCTTGCAGTATTTAGGATTAGTTGACCCGAAAATTATGTCGTCAACATAAATCTGGATTAGAATGATGTCACTTCCTTGTCGTTTAATAAACAAGGTAGTGTCAATCGAACCTTTGCTAAAACCAGATTTCACAAGATAAGAGGATAGAGCATCATACCATGCACGAGGCGCTTGTTTCAGACCATATAATGCCTTGTCTAACCTGTAAACATAGTCTGGATGTTTGGAACTCACAAACCTTCTGGTTGTTCAACGTACACTTCTTCTTTGAGAATTCCATTTAAGAAGGCAGTTTAAACATCCATCTGGTAGACTGTGAAGTTCTTGTAGGCAGCATAGGCAAGAAACATCCGAATAGCCTCAATTCGTGCAACTGGTGCGAATGTCTCATCGTAGTCAATTCCATCTTGTTGGCAATATCCCTTTGCAACCAATCGTGCTTTGTTGCGTACAACAACTCTAGTTTCATCCTTTTTATTCTTGAAGATCCACTTAGTTTTAATTGGCTCCTTGTTCTTGTAAGGATTGGGAACCAATTTCCACACCTCAAGTCGTTCAAATTGATTCAGTTCCTCCTGCATAGCTTTCACCCAATCTGGACAACTTAGAGCTTCATTAACTGTCTTTGGTTCAACAATGCTCAGAAAATTCACAAACAGACATTCATTCGCGGAAACAGATCTTGTCTGAACTCCAGTTGTTGGATTACCAATGACTTGTGAAATTGGATGAGCTCTTGTCCATTTGGTTGTATGAGGAATTGGATCATGTGGATCACCAGATTCTTCAGAATCAATAAAATTCAGAGAATGTTGTTCTGTCAATTGTTCAAACGAGGTTGCAATTGGTTCAACAAAGTCATTGTGATCATAATCTTCTGGATTGGTTGTAGGGTTTGTCACTTGTGAGATATTTTGATGTTCAGTATGCAACTCTGAATAATCAGTAGTTGGAGGAGAATCAGATGATGAACTAACATCTGATGATTGTGATGGTGAAGACTCATTGGGATCCATCTCTTTTGAAATTGAAGTTGATGGTTCATTTGGATTCTCATCAGATTCAGAAACTTTCTTCGGAACTTGGAAAAATTCTTCAAACAAGATATCCAAATCTTGTGAAGTCGGAGTTGAGATTGATTTGACATTTGATGCAGTCTTAGTTGCGGAAGCTTGTGGACTTTGAAGTTCAGGTCTTGAACTGTGTTGTTCAAGAACCATTCCCGAGAGTTCATCAAATCTAACGTTTATACTCTCTTCAATTCTCTTGGTTGTTCGGTTATATACACGATATGCAATGGATTCTCTTGAATAACCGATGAAATATGCCTCATCGCCTTTTGGTTCAAATTTGCCCAGATTGTCTCGATCATTGAGAACATAACATACACATCAAAAAATGTGCAAAAAGTTCACATTGGGCTTTCTTTTGTTGATCACCTCATACGGAGTTTTATCAAACCTTGTTTATTATGGATCTGTTTTGTGTAAAACAAGCAGTAGCAACAGCTTCAGCCCATAATTCGGTGGCAACTTCGAATAGGCAAGCATTGTTCTAGCTGCTTCAACAAGAGTTCAATTTCGACGTTCAACTACTCCATTCTGTTGAGGTGTTCTGGCAGCGGAAAATTGGTGTGAAATACCCATGGACTTGAAGAAAGAATCAATAGTTGAATTCTTGAATTCAGTGCCATTGTCTGAGCGAACAATTGTTCAAACGAGGTTGCAATTGGTTCAACAAAGTCATTGTGATCATAATCTTCTGGATTGGTTGTAGGGTTTGTCACTTGTGAGATATTTTGATGTTCAGTATGCAACTCTGAATAATCAGTAGTTGGAGGAGAATCAGATGATGAACTAACATCTGATGATTGTGATGGTGAAGACTCATTGGGATCCATCTCTTTTGAAATTGAAGTTGATGGTTCATTTGAATTCTCATCAGATTCAGAAAACTTTCTTCGGAACTTGGAAAAATTCTTCAAACAAGATATCCAAATCTTGTGAAGTCGGAGTTGAGATTGATTTGACATTTGATGCAGTCTTAGTTGCGGAAGCTTGTGGACTTTGAAGTTCAGGTCTTGAACTGTGTTGTTCAAGAACCATTCCCGAGAGTTCATCAAATCTAACGTTTATACTCTCTTCAATTCTCTTGGTTGTTCGGTTATATACACGATATGCAATGGATTCTCTTGAATAACCGATGAAATATGCCTCATCGCCTTTTGGTTCAAATTTGCCCAGATTGTCTCGATCATTGAGAACATAACATACACATCAAAAAATGTGCAAAAAGTTCACATTGGGCTTTCTTTTGTTGATCACCTCATACGGAGTTTTATCAAACCTCTTGTTTATTATGGATTTGTTTTGTGTAAAACAAGCAGTAGCAACAGCTTCAGCCCATAAATTCGGTGGCAACTTCGAATAGGCAAGCATTGTTCTAGCTGCTTCAACAAGAGTTCAATTTCGACGTTCAACTACTCCATTCTGTTGAGGTGTTCTGGCAGCGGAAAATTGGTGTGAAATACCCATGGACTTGAGAAAGAATCAATAGTTGAATTCTTGAATTCAGTGCCATTGTCTGAGCGAACAATTCTAACAGATGATTTAAGATTGACTTGGGTCTTCTTGATGAAATCAATAATCACTTGCGGAGTGTCACTCTTTGCATGAAGAAAGAATACCCAAGTGTAGCGAGAATAATCATCTACAATCACTAGAATGTATCGCTTGCCATGGATACTTTGAACTTTCATAGGGCCACACAAATCCATGTGAATAAGGTGCAACGGACCTTCTGTACTTAGAAACTTCTTTGGTTTGTGTGTTGCTTTCTTCATCTTTCCAATTGCACAAGCTGGACAAACATGTGCACTTTCATACTTGTAATCCGGAAGACCTTCAACAAGTTGTTTATCCACGAGTGTATTAATCGTTTGAAAGTTAAGATGAGAAAGTCGGCGATGCCATAACCAAGAGTTTTGAGCAGTTGCTTTCGAAAGAAGACAAATCTCTGAGGAATTAGATGGGATGTTGTTGAGATCAATTGTGAATAAATTATTGTCTCTTGTTCCAGTCAGAATATCCACACCATCTTCAGTCTGCACTTTGCACTCATATCTCCTAAATAATACTTGAAGATCATTGTCACAAAATTGACCAACACTAAAAAGATTGTGTCCAAGTCCTTCAACGTAGGAAACTCTCTTGATAGTGACTCCATTTTTGACAATGTCTCCATAACCAAGAATAGGAGCGATATGATCGTTTCCGAATCTTACGGTTCCCATAAACTTTTCAACAAAGTTCGAAAGAATTGACTTGTTACCAATCATATGGCGAAAACATCCCGAGTCGACATACCATACACAAATAAGATATTCCTGCAAGGACAGGGAATATGGTTTAGGTACCCATGTAGATTGGGTCCTTGCAGGTTAGAGGGATAACATGCAAGTACAATCAACAAAAACAAACAAAATAAGCATCAAGCAAAATAACACACAAACAAACATTTTATTCAAATAACAAACATGCACACATAAATGTTCAAAACACAAATACGAATTACAAGCAAGGAAATGTAAATGTTTATACACAAGTTTTGATACAAGCAGGAATAGTCCTAGATGTAGTAGCATTATCTAATGTATTTGATCTACGGACAATCCACACTTGTTTGACATGGGTAGTGTTTCCATCAAGTTTAACATTTCTAGTAGCATGCAAGAATCTATCTTTTGGAATCCATTTACTGCTACTTTTCATGCACAAGTCACCTGAAACACGAACATTTTTAGAGTTAGAAACTAATTTAGCTTTTATGTTCTGAACAGGTTGCTTCTTGATGGGTTCTGTGATTTTATTTACTTTCTTTATGTTATTAGGTGACAACCAACCATACTGGTCTTTGTATTTAGTCATGCCTGTTAAAGTATCTCTAACCCTCTGTAAAGTGCACTTAGGATTCTTCTGAGAATACCTAGGGAAACTAGAATACTTAACCTGCGGAGGTTGTTTGTTACCTAATGAGAAAGCTTCATCCTTAACACTCTTCGGACCACTGCTTGTTTTGACTTCTTTTGGTGACTGAGATTCAGATTTGACCTTGTACATCTTTGATTGCCTAGGAGTCTTTTGGACTGTGGGACTTTTCTTTGATGGTTTGGTCTTTGGTTTTGAATCAGTCTTGGGTGATGGGTTGGTCTTTGATCTTTGGGTGGTCTTTGGTCTTTGGAACTTATCGGATGAGGAAGATTGTGAAGAGTGTGACTTTGGAATCTTCTTTAGATTAAAATCAAGTTTTTCCTCCTTTTGAACAAAAAGTTTTTCAAATTCAGGTTCAAAATCATGATTTTCTTCCAAAAATGTTGACATTTCATCAGTTTCCAACTTCACACTTACTTCACTTTTCTTTATCGGACATGGACTTTGCTTGAGTGGAGTTGATGCTTTTTCTTTTTCTTTATGAAATTGAAGTGCTATTTTCTGAAATTGGAATTCAACTTTTAAATCATTAAGTTCCTTTAGCACATTTAATCTCTGTTCTCTTTCTTTTCCAAACTTTTGTTTGAAAGCATCAATTTCATTCAAGTATGATTGAGTTCCCTCAGAAAACTTGGTAAAAGTCTGGGTTTCAGATGTAATCGGGAAGAAATAATCATCAACATCATCAACATCATCTAAATCACCATCAGTTTGCACAGACACATGAACAACTTTCTTTATGTCTACATTCACATTCTGAACATGAATTGGATGATTCTCTACAAACACATTGGTTTTCTTTTTCATGGATAAAATCTTCTCATTGATTTTTTCAAATGATTCAGAAAACTTTCGGTCAAAATTAATTTTGCACATATCAAAGATCTGAGATTCTTTTTCAGTTTGGACTGAAGCATTTACACTTTCACATATAGAACTCACAGAACATCCAGATGGATCACAAACTTTGGATTCTATTTTGGGTTGGTCAATGACATAATGATTTTGAGCCTTCAAATTTTCTATCAAAGATTGCTTTTTCTCAAGAGACTGTTGCAGATCTTCAATTACCTTTTCCAAAACTTTTTGTGGTACATACGGTCTCAAATTTTCAGGTTTTGGAATAGGATTAGGATTTCCAAAGGTTTTTCAGTAAAACACTCAAGAATTTCGGGTATGATAGCCTCATGATTGTCTTTGATTGTTTTATGTGTAGAGTTAGCGAAGAAATCACATGACTCATCCATTAACTCATAGTTAAAATAGACTTTTGCACCCTTTTCTAGAAAATCATCAGCCTCATAATCACTATCAGTCGATCTCACAAATTGGTCTGTCATCCCACATCTCAAATAAGATTCGTTGTATAATGATGAGACTTCTTCTTGTGCTTCGAGCAAACATTTTGGATTGTTATAACCCAAACCTGATGTGAATATTGTTTCTGAATTTCTTGGCCTATTTAAAAAGACTTGTTGATATGAACGATTGATCTTATACAACTTTTCTTGATAAGACTTGATTTCAGCTTTCAGTTCATCATTTTCTTTATCAAGTTTTTGTTTAAGAGAATCTTTTATACAACATTCATATTTTAGGTCAGAAATTTTGTTTTCAAATTCCGTCACATCAGGGATAGATTCTTTCATCTTAACATTCAAAGACTCAATGTCTTCAGCCAAAGCATTTTCTCGAAACATCTCATTGGTCTTTTCAACTTGAAGTTGTCTGACAGTCTTGCTTAGTTCAAGAACTTTGGTCGCAAGTTCTTGTTTCTCAAGATGCAGTTTGGAGTTTGGAGTAAAAGAGACTGCTGCTTTTTCTGATTTCAAATTCTCAAATTCTTTTTGAAATGAATCAATTTTAATTTGAAAATCTTTTTCTTTGTCCTCCAAATCTTTCTTTAATTTTAAATTCTTTTTACTCAACTCCCTGCAATCTTTTCTTGCTGTTTCACTCATGTCCATGTAGTGTTTTAACACTGATTTGGGAAAAGAGATTACCTCATCCTCGACTTCAGAAGAACTTTCATCATTTTCCTCCAACTCCTTTGACTTCTTGATCTTTGTCATGAAGCATACATTTGCTGCAAGTTCGTCTGTCTCCTCATCGGAAAGATGTAACCACTTGTCATCCTCAGCGAGAAGGGCAATTCCGCTTTCCTCTTGTCTTGCCAGCAAAAGTTTGTACTTATAGTACTCGGAGTTCTTTTGTCGAGGTTTAGTACAATTTATGGCAAAATGTCCAGTGATACCACAGTTGTAGCATTTCCTGTCTTCAGTTCTCTTATCCATGACCTTCTTCTCAAACTTTTTCTGATTATCATATTTCTTCTCACCACCAGTAAAATCTTTCTTCTGATCATACTTAGGAGCATTCGCATTTTTAGCATACGAAGAGACTGATGAAGTCCTAAGCTGATTGTTTGTTGGTTTCTTTTTGAAGAATTTCTTCTTGAAAGTCTTTGTGAAATAAGCGAGTTCTTTGTACATCTCTTTTTGCCTTTCATCAAGATCACAATCACTCATTTCACTTGAATCAGAATCAGTTTGAACTTCAACAAAACTGTGTCTAGACAATCTTGAAGTCTTCCTATCAGCAACCAAAGCCAATGGATCTGAATGTACATTCTCTTCTTTCTTCTTCTGTATTCTCTGAACATCCTCAACATTAAGTTGTAGTTTTTCAAACAGAGTGTGAATGGTGAGTTTTCTGAAGTCTGATTGTTGATTGAGTTGAGTTCCATACACTTGCCATTCCTCTTCCAGATTTTTTATAAATTTGATGTTCAGTTCCATATTGGTTCTCTTCACATCATTCTTTCTCAGCTCATTGATGACATTGCAGAATCTGATGTATACCTCATTCAATGGTTCACCCTTTTGTTGTTTAAATGTTTCATACATGTTCAGAACAGTCGACAACCTTATGGTGTTTGACACATCAGATCCTTCCATCTGCTTCTCCACTTCATCCCAAATGTCTTTTCCTGTTTCATAGGAATCCACATTGCAGTAGATGTCATCAGGAAGTGCTTGGTAAGGAAAGGCAATTGCACTTTGGTCAGCCTCAACTCTGTTTCTCTGATCTGTGTTCCAACTCTCTTCAGGTAAAACTTCTCCATTAACTGGGTTCTTTGGAATTTCAGGACCATCTTTGTAAGATTTTCTCAGCAGTTTTCCATTCTTCTGCCTGTCTATCCAGTTCAGAAACCTTTTCTTCCATTGAGGATAAGATCCTCTAAACAAGACAGGTGGTCTTCCTTCAGAACCAAGTGCTAAAGCTTCCCTTGAAGCCATTTCAAGCAATTAACAGACTTAGAAAAATTTGGGAACTTTCAATTTCAACTAAATGCAGAGCTTAATCCTCTGCAAATAGAACAAGTAAGAAATTTCACAATTTCAAAAATTTTGATTTTTCAACCCACTTGAAGAATATTGATGAAAAATGGTTTTGAGAAATTTTCTTGAAAAATTTTGATTTGAAATTCTTAAAAACAACTAAGTGCCGAGCTTAATTCTCTGCAAATGGTGTAAGTGACCAAGTTCTTAAAAACAACTAAGTGCCGAGCTTAATTCTCTACAAATAGTGTAAGTTATAAAGTCACTTGGTCGAAGAATCAATTTCAACTATTTGCCGAGCAAATATCTCTGCAAATAGCACAAATAGAACTTGTACTTAGTCACACCACCCAAAACACTTGTTTGCCGAGCTTAAACTTCTGCAAACAATGCAGGTAGCACCAGTCTCAAATCAAGAATTCTCAAAAACAACTATTTGCCGAGCAAAAAGCTCTGCAAATAGCACAAGTAATCTCAACACTTAACCAAATTTCTTGAAATAACTATTTGCCGAGCAATAAGCTCTGCAAATAGAACAAGTGAACTTTACACTTAACCAAATTTCTTGAAATAACTATTTGCCGAGCAAAAAGCTCTGCAAATAGAACAAGTAATCTCAACACTTAACCAAATTTCTTGAAATAACTATTTGCCGAGCAATAATGCTCTGCAAATAGTACAATTAAGAATACCACTTAGCCAACGACTTCTGCAAATACGAGTAACCACAACACGACAAAATAGTCGGTTAGGTTATCTTCTATGTTCAGCCAACCCCTTATTTGCAGAGAAGATTGAAAATCTTCGATATCTTCTTCATTTTTGCGAATTAGAACTCGAATTTTATATCAAAATGTTCAGAAAATCAATGCGCACAAATCCTCAAACAAATTAGATGCTAATTTCAACTGGAACTCAAACCCTCACGAACATGCGATTTGTAGAGCTCGATCAAAATCAACTCAAATGATGAAATTAGCTTCTGAAATTGATAGCGAAGGAAGATATACTGAAATTAAATCGATCGGTGGACAAAATTAGAACAGAAACACACTTAATTTGCATGAATCACTGAAACAGTGAGCTCTGCAAATGAACCTTTCAAAAAAAATTACTCAAATTCTGAAATTAAGCACAAATTAAGCTTGTAATAAGCTTGTGGATCGTTCAGCAACTCTGATTGTGCTCTGATACCAATTGTTAAGTATAGAATTTGAGCTTTAGTGTGTGTTTTAGTGTGTGTTAATGGAGGTTACTAGAGAGAGAAAGTAGAGAGAGAGTAGAGAGATGTCAAGGAAAGTTTTGTTTGTATTATAGGGTAAAAGTTACAATTAACATAATGGAGGGGGTTTATATACATATGAGCTATTTACACTATGCCCCCTTCCATTGTACCAAGTTTACAATATAAGTACAAATTAACATAAGGTACACAAATCAACTACTACATTTATTTCTAACATATACGATTTGTGAAACGAGGTAAACTCGGACCAAGATATATTGGTCCTTTTAAAATTCTTGAACGGGTTGGCAAGGTTGCCTATCGACTAGAACTTCCTCAAGAACTTAATGGTGTGCATGATGTATTCCACATTTGTAATCTACGCAAGTGTCTAGCGGATCCTACTCATCATGTGCCCATGAATGAGATACGAGTTGATGAGAATCTTAACTTTGTTGAAGAACCGGTGGAGATCTTAGACCGCCAAACCAAGAAGCTCAAGAACAAACGCTACACGATCGTTAAATTAGATGGAATGCTAGACGTGGAGCTGAGTTCACTTGGGAACTCGAGGACCATATGAGGTCTAAGTACCCACATTTGTTTAGTAATTAGTGTTTTGTTGAATTTCGGGATGAAATTCTTTTAACGGGGGAATAATGTAACATTTGCCATTTTGGTCCATTAACTAACATGGCAAACTTTTATGGATATATATGTAAAACGTTGCTTTTTCGATCGTTTCTTTCTCGAATGAACTTAAGACTTCCTAGAACCTAATATCTAGTGTTTTAACACTTTGAAATGGCCATAATCTTCCAATAAACTACTTCATTAAAACTTAAATACTTCTTAGAAACATATGCTAAAATCTTGTTTAAAAACTCAAAGGAATGAACCCGAAACGACTGGTAACATTTGAGGAAACAACTAGGAAGTTGTCAAAAGTGAAAAGACTAAAATGCCCTTTCAAAAATCTGCACCTTAAAGTCTCCTAGCCCATGGTATTGCAAAACCATCAACTTTGCCCATGGTATTCATTAACTTAACTATGATTACTTATTAACTAAACTAGTAATCATGCTTAAATTTTACCTATAAATACTAAGCTTAAGTCTTCACAAATACTTACACCTCCCATCTCTTTCTCCCTCAATTTGGCATTCCACAACTCTATAATCATTCCCCCTCCCTTTTAATAATAAATCTCAAGAACTACTTGTTGATGCATGTTGATGTGACAACAGCAACTTAGATTTGATTAGTCTTTTAGATTAAGACATTATGTTGTTTTATGTCTTATTCATTTATATGTAATTGATAGATTATGGACTTCGTGTTTTAGTAATGATCGATTACATGTTTTGGTGTTATTTATATGTTTATATATGATGTTTGTTATGTATGTTATACAAGTACAAACATAATATATGTTAGGTTTCTTGTACATAAAGTACTTGGAAAATAACTAAGCATAGATGTTGATGGTATTTAGTACTAACGAAGATAATCTTCGTTAGGAACTAACGAAGATAATCTTCGTTATATGGGCTGGGTTGCTAAGTTCGTAAGAACAAAGCCCAGCAGGCCCAATATCGATTTGAAACATATATAAATGAATGGAAACCCTAAATTGAGGGTTCCAGTTCAGATTTCACACACAAAAGGCGACTAAGTTCGTTTCTAGCATATAGAAAACGAAGATAGATCACATAAGGCTGATTATATTGATATAATTAGCAATATATTTGATAACTAATCAAACTAGTTATCTCGTGAGGATTCCGCACTCACGACATAACAATAGACGATCTCGAGAGCGATCTGCAGCTATCGAGGGACTTACACTACTCAAAGTTCTAAATAAAGCAAGGTTACTTTGCAAGAAAAGTTGTCAAGTGAAGTTGTTATTGAGAATTCCCTCAAAGCTCTTTAAAAGCCTAGTTATAATGACCACATGAAAGTTGGTCTATAACATCATTTTCTCAAGATTCAAGACCAACTCTTAGTCGATCTCATTAAATCTTCTTAGGTGTTCATTCATATATCGTTACTTTGATCCTAGAATTTATAATTCTCCAAGCTGGTAAGTGTTTCTATGAAACCTTACTATACTTTGCTTTATGATTATATAACTATATGTTATGTATTGAAATGCTTGTCAACTTACTTTTATACTCAATTGATACATACTTGCATACAGTAAATATCCTATTAACAGTATTCACCATCTATGAATTATTTCGTATTCTCGAGATTCTTGGTTTTGGATAGAATATATCCTTAATACACTTTTAACCATATTATATTTCTAAACGTGATTGCCATTGACCTTGGGCATCTCTGGGGTATACCAACGGAGTGGATTGTAGTTCACAAACGGTTTGCGATTCGCATTCTAAACGCAACTTGGTTCACCGTCTGGATACTACATGACCCACGTCAACCCTAACACAACTTGAAATAAAATACTTGTTTTTCCTGCCATTTAAAGTATCTCTTCATTATATAATTAATACATTCCTTTCGTATTGATTATAATACATACTATTTAAAATATCTCTTCGTTACTAAATTAATACATTCCTTTCGTATTGATTATAATACATACTATTTAAAATATCTCTTCGTTACTAAATTAATACATTCTTTGTATTAATCTTACTATTTAAAGTACATATATCCTACGGATACGTATTATATACGGAAAGTTACATTTTTACCCTACAGTTTCAAAGTTGTCATTTTCAGTCCTTATAAGTGTGACATTTGACAATTTAGTCCCTCAAGTTTCAAGAATGACAAATTAGTCCTTTAAATTTTTATAACCTAAATGAGGTTTCAAGGATTCTTAAAGATAAATTCAAATACCTATAAAAGCTCACAAAGTAAATACGTTGACAAGCGTATTAATAAGATATCCTTATAGTTGTATATTTATATTTGGAATTTAGCATGAATATAAATCAATTCACATTGAAATTAGGGAATACGTAACGTGGCCAGTTGACTCGCTCGTCATCGTTAACTACATCAATCTCTTCTATTTTGCTGTTGAACTATCAAGAATAAGGTGAGTTCCGTAGCTCCCTACTCAATTGAGATTCGGGCTGAAAAGTGTACATATACGTGCTTATTTGATTGTCTGGTCGATTTGATTTACGGTTTATTGATTGTTTGATGAAATGTTTCGATTGAAATATAGAACTGATTGATTGATGATTGATGGATAGTTTTGATTTAGTGTTTGATGGTTTACGCATGTGATTGTGATATAGTAATTTTTTTAGGATAGATGTACATACATGGAAGTCGGTTATGCCTTCAAAGGGTTTTAGATGTGGTGGGAAGGCTGCGGGTGACCCTATATATAAGCATCTGGACTCGTTGAAAGTAGAATCCTCCTAAGTGTATGTACGTATAGACTGGTTTGGAGTATTGGACATATGGACTTGTTTATTGATGATTATGTTTATTGAGACGAACATGTTGTGTGCATTGGAAACTTACACCAAGGCAAGTTGTTGAACTGTAAGGCCACATTTCGAGTACCTTGGGTACTATATGTATATGTACATCCGAGTACTTTCAAGTACTTGATGCCAAGTATTGGCCATACTTGATGATTTGATATGATTTTGAAGTACATTGCATAACATTGATACGCATATGATGCACGTATTGACATTCATACGCATTTGATACATTGCATGACATTGATACACATACGATGCATTTCTTGGTAATGATAGCAATTATAGTTGATTGTATCCGAACTATCTTGTATCATTTGTTGTTCGGTTATTTATGTGACAAGGTTGAACGATATGTTAACCTCAATTCTTTAACAGGTGACGTACATTGGATGTTGTTATTACATATGATATTGTCATGGATGATGGTTCCTTGTGAACCATTACTACGAATTCACCAACCTAGTGTTGACCTTGTTTAGTACACTTTTCAGGAAACCAGGTGAACTAGGGACGTGATGCTTGAATTTTGTTGCTTTTGAACCAGGGCATGGACTTAGATGGATCAAGGATTCATTTGCCCAACTATTGCATCATGTTTAGAATTTAATACTATCTTTTGTATTTGTTTGTAAATGTGTGGAGATTATATGCTTGTATTATATTGTGTGTATGTTCATAATTTAATAAGTTGGATTCACTGAGTCCAACATGTTCATATAGTTTATGTTCTACGATAATTCCACTGTGTGCTATATAATTTCTGTAATACTTCGGGCCCAGCTCGGGGTGTTACAGAATGGTGGCCCATGCAGGTCTCGAACCTGCGTAATATGCTAAGGTATATGTAAAGTATTTTGCAAATTTCATATAATATTATGTAACGAAAACTAGATCACATAATATTTCATATTTAACTTCTATACAAGGTTTAACATTCTCCAGAACTTAGGTGACCTTTTGAACGAAATGGGAATATTAGAAAAATCTATAAAAATCATGAACACTCTTATGATATAGTATTAGATGTTATAAAAAGTCTATGTCTTGAAACACTTTGCATCTACACTAAAAATCCTCTCTAAGAGAGCATAGCTTTCTGAAATATATTTGATTCTCTTAGGTTGGAATAAGCTTGAGCGTTGAATCACGTGTGAACTTATTCGTGCATGTACTTGCTAGTACTTGGATTTGCTCTACTTTCAGGTGAGTTTCGTAGCTCCCTACTCAATCGAGATTCGGGCAGAAAAGTGTACATATACGTGCTTGTTTGATTATTTGGTTGATTTAATTTACGGTATATTTGATTGTTTGATGAAATGTTTCAATTGAATTATGGAACTGATTGAGTGATGATTGATGGATAGTTTTGATTTAGTGTTTGATGGTTTACTCATGTGATTGTGATATTTTAATTTATTTAGGATAGATGTACATAAATGGAAGTCGGTTATGCCTTCAAAGGGTTTTAGATGTGGTGGGAAGGCTGCAGGTGACCCTATATATAAGCATCTAGGACCCATTGAAAGTAGAATCCTCCTAAGTGTATGTACGTATAGACTTGTTTAGTTTTTTGGAAATAAGGACTTGTTTATTGATGATTATGTTCATTGAGACGTACATGTTGTGTACATTGGAAACTTATACCAAGGCAAGTTGTTTAACTGTAAGGCCACCAAGGCAAGTTATTGAACTGTAAGGCCACATTTCGAGTACTTTGGGTACTATATGTTTATGTACATCCGAGTACTTTCAAGTACTTGATGCCAAGTATTGGCCATACTTGTTGATATGATATGATATGATATGATTTACACCACGATGTGGACCAAGTATTGTGATACTTAATGATGTTGAGGTACAAAGCATGACATTGACACGCATATGATGCACGTATTGATATTTGTATGCATTTGATACATTGCATGACATTGATACACATACAATGCATTCCTTGATAATGATAGATATTGTTCTTGATTGTATATGAACTAACTTGTATCGTTTGTTGTTCGGTTATTTATCTGACAAGGTTGAACGATATGTTAACCTCAATTGTTTGACAGATGACGTACATGGGTTTATAGTAAGTATATTGTTTGATGTTATTATTTCATATGTTGTTATTTATATGATGGTTCCTTGTGAACCATTACGACGAACTCACCAACTTTGTGTTGACACTTGCTAGTACACTTTTCAGGTAATCAGGTGAATCAAGATAAAGATATATGATTGTTGATTGCTTGAACCCGGACATGGACTAATATGGATCAAGGATTCATTTTCCCAACCATTGCATCATGTCTAGAATTTAATACTATCTTATGAATTTGCTTGAGAATGTGTGATGATTATATGCTTGTATTGAAATCTGTGCTTGTCCTTAACTTAGTAAGTTGGATTCACTGAGTCCAACATATTCATATAGTATATGTTCTACGATAATTCCACTGTGCGCTATATAATTTCCGTAATATTCCGGGCCCAGCTCAGGGTGTTACAGAATGGTGGCCCATGCAGGTCTTATGATCATCACTTGAAGTTCCAAGTTGAGTTTAAGGGCCTATAGAACTCATTGAAGTTAATTATATGGATTATTTTGGCTTAAAATCATCCTCTTGATTAAGTGAAAGTTAAGGTAATGTTTCTATATATATTGTTTATGTATTTTCCAGGTTATGTTAGTATGGGATGGTTTAAGGTGGTTAAGTTGAACGGTTGGGTTATGTACCGAAAATGTCGTTTTTAAGTCGTTTACATAACCTTTGATGATCCAATACCCAAGAGGGATTGGGGTATATTTTAGTACAACCTAAATGTCCATTTGTGTCCTTATTAAAGTCTTGGAAAGTGTCAAGTTATGAAACAAATACTAAGTCAAAATGATATACGATAACAAGGGATTGTTAGGACTGAAATCACAGTCATCTTGCAAAAATCATAGATAATTCATCTGAATGAACTAGGAGATGAATCTTATATTTTTGGAAAGGTCCAAGTGTCCTTCAAATGTGATAAGAACTAAGTTTCTTCTGGTTTTCTCCAGAAAAGTGACAAAAAAGATAATTTCCAGAACTGGTCGGATTTCGAACGAATGCTCCAGGTATATTTTCTAAAAATCATATCTCATTTGTTATAAGTCGAAAAAGGTTCAACCTTAACTTTTTGGAAAGGACTATGAGTATACTAAATTCGATCAGAACAAAGTTTTGTTGTATCTAATCTTCTTCATTTCCTAAAATGATATTTTCCTGAAAGGGTCAGAATCTGGACGAAAACCGATAAACTGAACTTAGGTGACCTTTTGAACGAAATGGGAATATTAGAAAAATCTATAAAAATTCATGAACACTCTTATGATATAGTATTAGATTTTTCTAATATTCCCATTTCGTTCAAAAGGTCACCTAAGTTCAGTTTATCGGTTTTCGTCCAGATTCTGACCCTTTCAGGAAAATATCATTTATGTGATGACTTGAGTACAATGTGATGATCGTATGATGAGTACAATGGGGTTAATGTGTACATTTATTGAACTTGATTATGATTGAGATGGATTGTTGTTATTGATTGATAATAGTTTGATAATTTAGGGCAAAATGAAGTTATGGCGTTAACTTGTTATAATACCTGGTAACCATAAAATAGTTGATCAGGCTCTTTTAGGGTTGCCACAATGTTATATCAAGTTAATGCCATAACTTCATTTTATATATAAAGTTATGAAATCATTACGAGTCGTCACTTTCTATCATCACCAACCACTTAGAATAATCCATATAATTAACTTCAATGAGTTCTATAGGCCCTTAAACTCAACTTGGAACTTCAAGTGATGATCATAAGACCTCAAGAACTCAATCTACTGAGTTTGTATGTGTTGTTGGTCGTGGCTTTCATGTAGCTAAGGAAAAGATAAGCTACAAATGAAAGAACTAATATAGGAAAGCTAGTATTAAAGATATGCATATATGTGTAATACGTCAGCATGAGAGCATTAACTACTTGTGTGACTAATATGTGACCATTTTGAGACTATGATGTTCAAGTAAATTAAGATACTATGAAATATTATGTGATCTAGTGTGTTAAGAGGCGTTTGTATGAACGTTGAGCTTGAGTTAATAATTTAACGAATGTGTTCAAGAAAATGGCTAGAAAAGAGCAAACAGGATAGTATGTTTTACCTACTTGACATTCAGACAGCCTAGGAGAGTCACTCGAATTACACGTAAGGTTTGTAAGTCGACCAATGCTCACTTATTTACGAATGAAACCTTAAAACGTTATTATATATAAAGTTATGAAATCATTACGAGTCGTCACTTTCTATCATCACCAACCACTTAGAATAATCCATATAATTAACTTCAATGAGTTCTATAGGCCCTTAAACTCAACTTGGAACTTCAAGTGATGATCATAAGACCTCAAGAACTCAATCTACTGAGTTTGTATGTGTTGTTGGTCGTGGCTTTCATGTAGCTAAGGAAAAGATAAGCTACAAACGAAAGAACTAATATAGGAAAGCTAGTATTAAAGATATGCATATATGTGTAATACGTCAGCATGAGAGCATTAACTACTTGTGTGACTAACATGCGAGCATTTTGAGACTATGATGTTCAAGTAAATTAAGATACTATGAAATATTATGTGATCTAGTGTGTTAAGAGGCGTTTGTATGAACGTTGAGCTTGAGTTAATAATTTAACGAATGTGTTCAAGAAAATAAACATTCACATTATGTATTTGTTTTAAGGTTTCATTCGTAAATAAGTGAGCATTGGTCGAATTACACGTAAGGTTTGTAAGTCGACCAATGCTCACTTATTTACGAATGAAACCTTAAAACGTTATTATATATAAAGTTATGAAATCATTACGAGTCGTCACTTTCTATCATCACCAACCACTTAGAATAATCACTAAACAGGTTATTTAACTCCTTATAAGCTTCCCATAACGAATTTGAAACAAGAATATAAAGTTGTAATCTGACCGTTAACACCGTTAGATTTCTGACAGTTTCAGTCCTAAACCGTTAGATTTTCTGACAGTTTCAGTCCTGAATCGTTAAACTGTTTACAGTTTTAGTCCTCCGTCCGTTAGTTTCTTACTAACCTGATGACTATATAAATGGGTTATTCTATACAGTTTCCTTTACTGAAGGCTAATACGTTTGGGCTATTCGGGTACATTTCAGACTGTTACATACGTCATACTGTTTGACAGGCGTTTCAGGTGAGTTCCGTAACTCCCTACTCAATTGAGATTCGGGCTGAAAAGTGTACATATACGTGCTTGTTTGATTGTTTGGTTAATTTGATTTACGATTTATTGATTGTTTGATGAAATGAAATTGAATTATGGAACTAATTGACTGATGATTGATGGATAGTTTTGAGTTAGTGTTTGATGGTTTATGCATGTGATTGTGATATTATAATTTATTAGGATAGATGTACATACATGAAAGTCGGTTATGCCTTCAAAGGGTTTTAGATGTGGTGGGAAGGTTGCGGGTGACCCTATATATAAGCATCTAGGACTTGATGAAAGTAGAATCCTCTTAAGTGTATGTACGTATAGTCTTGTTTAGGTTGTTGGAAATATGGACTTATTTATTGATGATTATGTTTATTGAGACGTACATGTTGTGTGCACTGGAAACTTACACCAAGGCAAGTTGTTTAACTGTAAGGCCACCAAGGCAAGTTGTTGAACTGTAAGGCCACATTTCGAGTACCTTGGGTGCTATATGTCACACCCCATTATAGCGGAAATATAGGGTTAACAAAAAAATTGCGTACTTATCAGAAGGTAAATAGAGATTACATCTATTAATCCAAATACAAGTCTATTACAAGTATAATCGTTCAGATGTGGATCCCAATACACGGATACAAACTATCCTCAATTGGAAATGGGTCCACTTAATACAATAATAACATTTGGACTACTAAGTACAATTAGGACTAATAAAACGATAGTCCTCAGAGGCCTGACGCTAATTGTACGTCCAATGTTCAAAAGATGGCTTCACGAAGTCATATACGCTTCCAATACTTACTGTTGGTTACCTGAAAAGCATGAAATTTGAGAGGATCAACTATCGAAATAGTTGGTGAGTTTACAGAATGTTTGACCAAGTTTATTCGTCATTGTGAGCACATAATGACTTGTAGTTATTTTCAACAAGACAATCAGAATCCAACACTTGATAATATTTCATAACAAGACAGCCGGGGTCTAAGTCCGACTAAAGCATATGATAGCCGGGAGCCAAGTCCGACAGTATCAGTCACTATGCTACATTGCTTCGCACAGGATTTCCCTCTAAAATGGGGTGCGCACCACAACAATGTTTATGACTAGCATATGACAGCCGGGAGCCAAGTCCGACAGTATCAGTCACTATGCTACATTGCTTCGCACAGGATTTCCCTCTAAAATGGGGTGCGCACCACAACAATGTTTATGACTAGCATATGACAGCCGGGAGCCAAGTCCGACAGTATCAGTCACTATGCTACATTGCTTCGCACAGGATTTCCCTCTAAAATGGGGTGCGCACCACAACAATGTTTATGACTAGCATATGACAGCCGGGAGCCAAGTCCGACAGTATCAGTCACTATGCTACATTGCTTCGCACAGGATTTCCTTCTACTAGTGGGTGCGGACCCTAAACAAGACAGTCAAGAACTAAGTCTGACAACACGTCCACTAGGGTTCCATAACAATGATAACTACAGGGACAACATTTTAGTTCGTCAAACACAAAGAAACTTTTTAATCAGCCATCATACGGCAATTCAATGTCATTTTATCCAACATTTAATAAATGACACGTATACACATTTTCACAGCCTCTAACATGGCAAATTTACTTCAAATGATCTAAGCATCCAAATCCCATGGCATACTTACAAAACAATCATTTATTTAACAAATCGTGTATACAATAACACATGCTTTTCAGGCCCAAAGTAAAAGGAAAATGGCGCCATAAACTCACCTTAGCGATCTAGTGCTAAAAGGTGCAAAGTAGCTCGAGAAGATTCAACAATCAGTTCTCCACGTTATCCAAAACCTATGATACCATTACCAATAATGAGGATCAAATCTCTTGACGACGAGTATCCTACGTACAACTACTTAGCTATAGATCATAGAATGCCATAACCGAGAACGTGTTTCAAACTTTCATTTTGTTTACCTTTAGTTGGTAAAATCAATGACATAGTCATTTAAAAGTTGTATAAAATACCATAATGTCAACCCTATAACCTCAAACAAGTTGATTTAGTACGATTAAGTCAAGTCATAAGTCCCTAAACTCTCTTACGATTCCAATGATAGGTCATAAGACTTAATTGGAGTCACGGATCAAAAGTTATTAACATTTGAAAATTGACGCGCAAAATTTTACAAGGGGTATCCACTGCGCCGCAGTGAGCCATTGCCAAGCTCACTGTGCCGCAGTGAGCTAACCACGAACAAAACAGGCCCTAGCCACTGCGCCGCAGTGGGGCTAGCCCATGCCACTGCGCCGCAGTGGCCAAATTCTGAACCAGGAGCAGTAGCTGCAGTTTATGCAGGAAAACCAAACCCAAAACCCTTCAAACTCGACCCAAATCAATCCAAAATGATTTGTAGGAGCTTGTAACCCATTTTGAAGCATAACTAAACATTATAAACCATAAATACACATAACCCAACCCATAATTTCATCCATAACATCATCGAATCTTCCGAAACGATCAAATCAAACCAAAACCCTATTTAAACCCTAATTCCATTTTAAGTTGTTTTAGGCCATGTAAAAACTCGAAATGACTAGATAAGAGTAAGTAAACATAAATAGGCGCAAAAGAGATGATTTAGACTTACCAAAAATTGATGTTCTTGAAGATAATTGAAGATGGTGAAGATGATGGTGAAGATGATGATGCTAATGATAATAAACCCCTTTAAAATCTCCAAATGATTACTACCTTTGCAAGACCAATTTTAGAAGAAAAAGAATAGAAGAGATTGAGAGATTTTGAGTGATGTATGTGTGTTTTGTGTGGTGTGTGTGTGTTGTGTGTGGTGTTGGGGTCGATCAAAAGGAAGGAGGGAAGGGGAAATTTTGGTGTCAAAGCCCCTGCCTCACAATACATAAATCGGCCCATGTGGCTTATTTAGGTATATTCTGTACCCTAAATTTGGTAAAATGTTTACGATTAAATACCGTTTGACCTAAAAGTCAAAATGTAAAGTAAAGGTATTTTCCCTCGTCTTATTTTAGTTAAGACAAGTAAATAAAACTTTAACTAACTTTAGAAATATTAAGTTTAGACAGTCTAATTACTGTGCATAATTTATAACCTTTAAATATCTCATTTAAAGTTATTTTAAGACTCGGCATTCTGTCTAAATAGCTAATAGTCTACGTCATCAGGATACGTCTAATTGAACTATATCAAATGTTCAATTAACTAATAATTTGTACGTCATAATCTCTAAATTAGACGAAATTATAATAATGATCGAGATTAGGACTAACCCGTTGTTAATAAATTACGAGTTGTCACACTATATGTATATGTACATCCGAGTACTTTCAAGTACTTGATGCCAAGTATTGGCCATACTTGATGACTTGTTATGATTAACACCACGATGTGGACTAAGCATTGTGATACTTGATGATTTTGAGGTACATTGCATAACATTGATACACATATGATGCACGCATTGACATTTATACACATTTGATACATTGCATGACATTGACGTGTATACAATACATTTATTGGTAATGATATCATTTGTACTTGACAGTATATGAACTATTTGGCATCATTTGTTGTTGGTTACTTATTTGATAAAGTGAACGATATGATAACCTCAATTGTCTAACAGGTGACGTATATGGGTTTGTTATAATTACTTTGTTGATGTTGTTATTACATATGTTAATATTATTGAGGATGGTTTCTTGTAAACCATTACTACGAACTCACCAACCTTGTGTTGACTATGCTTAGTACACTTTTCAGGTAACCAAGTTATTCCAAGGCATGAAGTATAAATGATGTTGCTTGTGGACCAGGGTTTGGACTTAGATGGATCAAGGATTCATTTGCCCAACCATTGCATCATGTCTAGAATTTAATACTATCTTATGAATTTGCTTGAGAATGTGTGATGATTATATGCTTGTATTGAAATCTGTGCTTGTCCTTACTTAGTAAGTTGGATTCACTGAGTCCAACATATTCATATAGTATATGTTCTACGATAATTCCACTGTGCGCTATATAATTTCCGTAATATTCCGGGCCCAGCTCGGGGTGTTACAGAATGGTGGCCCATGCAGGTCAAACGGGTCAAAATCACAGATGTTACATTATTCCCCCGTTAAAAAGATTTCGTCCTCGAAATTCAGATTATATCGAGTAAAAATATACTTAACTTGATTTATGTTTTATCTCAGTGACAATTAATAGATATTAGAAGATGTGATATCCCACATACACATTTACACACATAATTAAAAGCCAGGTTTAGAGAGCATCTCTTAATCGATTCACTCTACTCTCAATCAGAGTAAGATGAACTCATTTGATTCCAAACTGAACCCTTCTACTCTCAACAGAGTAGGATGAACTTGTACACAATCTTTGACAGGATTAACATTTAGAGATAGCATGTATAACATCCTACAACTTGTACTCATGAAGAAATCAATAGTTTGTACACATATAGTATGGACTACTTACAACATTAACGTATAGCATAGATGTCTAGACACAAGTAAGTCTAACTAAAACATTAACGTATAGCATAGATGTGTACAAACTATTGATTTCTTCATGAGTACAAGTTGTAGGATGTTATACATGCTATCTCTAAATGTTAATCCTGTCAAAGATTGTGTACAAGTTCATCCTACTCTGTTGAGAGTAGAAGGGTTCAGTTTGGAATCAAATGAGTTCATCTTACTCTGATTGAGAGTAGAGTGAATCGATTAAGAGATGCTCTCTAAACCTGGCTTTTAATTATGTGTGTAAATGTGTATGTGGGATATCACATCTTCTAATATCTATTAATTGTCACTGAGATAAAACATAAATCAAGTTAAGTATATTTTTACTCGATATAATCTGAATTTCGAGGACGAAATCTTTTTAACGGGGGAATAATGTAACATCTGTGATTTTGACCCGTTTGACCTGCATGGGCCACCATTCTGTAACACCCCGAGCTGGGCCCGGAATATTACGGAAATTATATAGCGCACAGTGGAATTATCGTAGAACATATACTATATGAATATGTTGGACTCAGTGAATCCAACTTACTAAGTTAAGGACAAGCACAGATTTCAATACAAGCATATAATCATCACACATTCTCAAGCAAATTCATAAGATAGTATTAAATTCTAGACATGATGCAATGGTTGGGCAAATGAATCCTTGATCCATCTAAGTCCAAACCCTGGTCCACAAGCAACATCATTTATACTTCATGCCTTGGAATAACTTGGTTACATGAAAAGTGTACTAAGCATAGTCAACACATGGTTGGTGAGTTCGTAGTAATGGTTTACAAGAAACCATCCTCAATAATATTAACATATGTAATAACAACATCAACAAAGTAATTATAACAAACCCATATACGTCACCTGTTAGACAATTGAGGTTATCATATCGTTCACTTTATCAAATAAGTAACCAACAACAAATGATGCCAAATAGTTCATATACTGTCAAGTACAAATGAATATCATTAAACTGTCAAAAATTAACGGTTTATGACTGAAACTGTCAGAAAATCTAACGGTTTATGACTGAAACTGTCAGAAAATCTAACGGTTTATGACTGAAACTGTCAGAAAATCTAACGGTTTAGACTGAAACTGTCAGAAAATCTAACGGTTTAGACTGAAACTGTCAGAAAATCTAACGGTTTATGACTGAAACTGTCAGAAAATCTAACGGTTTAGACTGAAACTGTCAGAAAATCTAACGGTTTATGACTGAAACTGTCAGAAAATCTAACGGTTTAGACTGAAACTGTCAGAAAATCTAACGGTTAGACTGAAACTGTCAGAAAATCTAACGGTTTAGACTGAAACTGTCAGAAAATCTAACGGTTTATGACTGAAACTGTCAGAAAATCTAACGGTTTATGACTGAAACTGTCAGAAAATCTAACGGTTTAGACTGAAACTGTCAGAAAATCTAATGGTTTACAAGAAACCATCCTCAATAATATTAACATATGTAATAACAACAACAACAAAGTAATTATAACAAACCCATATACGTCACGTGTTAGACAATTGAGGTTATCATATCGTTCACTTTATCAAATAAGTAACCAACAACAAATGATGCCAAATAGTTCATATACTGTCAAGTACAAATAATATCATTACCAATAATATAATTATGCAATGTATTAAATTACAATATCACAATCACATGCATAAACCATCAAACACTAACTCAAAATTATCCATCAATCATCAATCAATTATTCTATCATTATTATTATTATTATTATTATTATTATTATTATTATTATTATTATTATTATTATTATTATTATTATTATTATTATTATTAATTACATTTATACATTTTTGGATGTTAAATTTATATATATAGTCACTTTATTATTATTATTATTATTATTATTATTATTATTATTATTATTATTATTATTATTATTATTATTATTATAATTATTATTATTATTATTATTATTATTATTATTATTATTATTATTATTATTATTATTATTATTATTATTATTATTATTATTATTATTATTATTATTATTATTATTATTATTATTATTATTATTATTATTATTATTATTATTATTATTATTATTATTATTATTATTATTATTATTATTATTATTATTATTATTATTATTATTATTATTATTATTATTATTATTATTATTATTATTATTATTATTATTATTATTATTATTATTATTATTATTATTATTATTATTATTATTATTATTATTATTATTATTATTATTATTATTATTATTATTATTATTATTATTATTATTATTATTATTATTATTATTATTATTATTATTATTATTATTATTATTATTATTATTATTATTATTATTATTATTATTATTATTATTATTATTATTATTATTATTATTATTATTATTATTATTATTATTATTATTATTATTATTATTATTATTATTATTATTATTATTATTATTATTATTATTATTATTATTATTATTATTATTATTATTATTATTATTATTATTATTATTATTATTATTATTATTATTATTATTATTATTATTATTATTATTATTATTATTATTATTATTATTATTATTATTATTATTATTATTATTATTATTATTATTATTATTATTATTATTATTATTATTATTATTATTATTATTATTATTATTATTATTATTATTATTATTATTATTATTATTATTATTATTATTATTATTATTATTATTATTATTATTATTATTATTATTATTATTATTATTATTATTATTATTATTATTATTATTATTATTATTATTATTATTATTATTATTATTATTATTATTATTATTATTATTATTATTATTATTATTATTATTATTATTATTATTATTATTATTATTATTATTATTATTATTATTATTATTATTATTATTATTATTATTATTATTATTATTATTATTATTATTATTATTATTATTATTATTATTATTATTATTATTATTATTATTATTATTATTATTATTATTATTATTATTATTATTATTATTATTATTATTATTATTATTATTATTATTATTATTATTATTATTATTATTATTATTATTATTATTATTATTATTATTATTATTATTATTATTATTATTATTATTATTATTATTATTATTATTATTATTATTATTATTATTATTATTATTATTATTATTATTATTATTATTATTATTATTATTATTATTATTATTATTATTATTATTATTATTATTATTATTATTATTATTATTATTATTATTATTATTATTATTATTATTATTATTATTATTATTATTATTATTATTATTATTATTATTATTATTATTATTATTATTATTATTATTATTATTATTATTATTATTATTATTATTATTATTATTATTATTATTATTATTATTATTATTATTATTATTATTATTATTATTATTATTAGTATCATTATTATTATTATTATCATTATTATTATTATTATTATTATGGATATCACTATTTGAGGGTAAACTAAAATAAGCGGACCATCTTAACTAGTCAGTGAACTGAGTCTTATAAGTGATAAATAACTTATTTTCTAAGTGGTTGGTGATGATAGAAAGTGACGACTCGTAATGATTTCATAACTTTATATATAATAACGTTTTAAGGTTTCATTCGTAAATAAGTGAGCATTGGTCGACTTACAAACCTTACGTGTAATTCGAGTGACTCTCCTAAGCTGTCTGAATGTCAAGTAGTAGTAAGGAGTTGGTTCACGGCTTTCTTGAGTGTTTAGGATTCAATGATGGTGGCTAGAAGAAGATGAACACTAGCAACCGAGTGAAGAAGATGATGAATAGTGGTATTTCGGTGGTGTTGGTACTAAGAACGAGTAGTAATAGCAGTGAAGTAGTAGTAGCAGCCGTAGCAGTAAGAAGCAGTAGCAAAACAACAGCCGTGATCGAGCAGCAGTAGTAGTTTGAAGGTTGAAGATGATGAATAGTAACAATGGTGATGGTGGTTTTCTTGGAAACAAAACTAGCATCAACTGAACTAAAGCAACAGCAGTCTTTGAAGAGCAGTAGTAGTAGTCTTTGAAGAGTAGCAGCCACGAGAGATGTAGAGAAAGAAGGTGGTGATCGTATGGTGATATTCAAAGGTGGTGGCCGAATGGTATAGTTCGACATCTATATCTATATATGTGTATATATGTATGTTTGTATGTGTGTGAGTGTCGAAAGACAGAAAGGAAAGAAATCAAGAATTTGTGTGCTGTACATGTGAGTTGAGTGTGTCCCATATATATATTATAGTCTAATTTAAAGAAGATTGATTGAGTTCATAGAAATATAATTGCTAGTTCACATGTTTTGACATTTAGTTTTCTACCGACACTTTAGATTCACGGATATTTGTCTTCTCCAATTATTAGTATCATTATTATTATTATTATCATTATTATTATTATTATTATTATGGATATCACTATTTTAGGGTAAACTAAAATAAGCGGACCATCTTAACTAGTCAGTTGAACTGAGTCTTTAAATCAAGTTGTGTATTGTTAGTTCGTAATCAAGTAAACAAACAAAAGGGATCACGGGTATTATTTCTTTACATAAAGTTATGTCGGGTGTCCACTAGTAACATTATTCAGCTAATGAACCAAACATGGTCTGTGATAAATTCACGGATATTCATACTTTCCATAAAGTATGTCGGCTTTGTCTTAATTGTACTATTATATTAGTTAAATATGTAATGCATTATTACTTATATATAGCTTGGTTACTTACTGTGACTCAGCTTCCATTGGATGAGGCTTTTCGATGGTTAGTCGCGTTCGTTCTTGGCGTGGTTCCATTACTCTTCGTATCCACGTGGGTTTCTTTGTATGGTTTTTAAGTGTACTATAGTTTTAATCAAAACATTTCATCAAACAATTAATAAACCGGAATATTACGGAAATTATATAGCACACAGTGGAATTATCGTAGAACATGAACTATATTAATAAAAAGGGATTCGGTGAATCCATCAAATAAGATAATTCAAGTACAAAATACATAAATGCAAAAGTAGGCAAATGAATCCTTGATCCATATAAGTCCAATGCCCGGGTTCAAAGCAAGCAACAATCATACTTCATATCCTGGATTTAATCTGGTTACCTAAAAAGTGTACTAGCAAGTGTCAACACAAGGTTGGTGAGTTCGTAGTAATGGTTTACAAGAAACCATCATCAATAACATTATCATATGTAATAACAATGTCACATAAGGTACTTACAACAAACCCATGTATGTCACCTATTAGACAATTGAGGTTAACATATCGTTCAACCTTGTCAAATAAGTAACCAAACAACAAATGATACAAATAGTTCGTATACAATCAAGTACAAATGGTATCATTACCAATAAATGTATCGTATACATGTCAATGTCATGTAATGTATCAAATAGGTATAAATGTCTATACGTACATTATATGCGAGTCAATGCCATGCAATGTACCTCAAAATCATCAAGTATCACAATACTTGGTCCACATCGTGGTGTTAATCATATCATATCATATCATATCATATCATATCATCAAGTATGGCCAATACTTGGCATCAAGTACTTGAAAGTACTCGGATGTACATAAACATATAGTACCCAAAGTACTCGAAATGTGGCCTTACAATTCAACAACTTGCCTTGGTGGCCTTACAGTTAAACAACTTGCCTTGGTATAAGTTTCCAATGCACACAACATGTACGTCTCAATAAACATAATCATCAATAAAAAGTCCATATTTCCAACAAACTAAACAAGTCTATACGTACATTCACTTAGGAGGATTCTACTTTCAATGGGTCCTAGATGCTTATATATAGGGTCACCCGCAACCTTCCCACCACATCTAAAACCTTTGAAGGCATAACCGACTTCCATGTATGTACATCTATCCTAAATAAATTACAATATCACAATCACATGAGTAAACCATCAAACACTAAATCAAAACTATCCATCAATCATCAATCAATCAGTTCCATAATTCAATTGAAACATTTCATTAAACAATCAAATATACTGTAAATCAAATCAGCCAAATAATCAAACAAGCACGTATATGTACACTTTTCAGCCCGAATCTCAATTGAGTAGGGAGCTACGAAACTCACCTGAAAGTAGAGAAAATCCAAGTACAGGTACAAGTACACGCACGTATAAGTTCACATGTGATTCAACGTTCAAGCTTATTCCAACCTAAGATAATCAAATATATTTTAGAAAGCTATGCTCTCTTTGAGAGGATTTTTAGTTTAGATGTAAAGTGTTTCAAGACATATCCTTTTTACAACATCTAATACTATATCATAAGAGTGTTCATGAATTTTTACAGATTTTTCTAATATTCCCATTTCGTTCAAAAGGTCACCTAAGTTCAGTTATTCGGTTTTCGTCCATATTCTGACCCTTTCAGGAAAACAACATTTTTGAGAGATAAGGAGACCAAATGCAACAAAACTTTGTTCTAGTCGTATTTTGTATACACATAGGTCTTTTCAAAAAGTTAAGGTTCAACCTTTCTCGGCTTATAACGAATGAGATATGCTTTTTACAAAACAGGACTGTAACATTCTTTCAGAATCCGACCAGTTTTGTAAATCATCGTTTTTGTCACTTTTCTGGGCAAAACCAAAAGAAACTTAGTTCTTATCAAATTTGAAGGACACATAGAGGTTTCTAAAAATGTAAGATTCATCTCCAAACTCGTTCAAATTCATTTTCTATGATTTTTAAAAGATGACTGAAATTTTGGTCTTAACAACCCTTGTTTTTGAATATCATTTCGACTTTCAAGCATTTGTTTCAAAATTCAATACTTTCCAAAACCTTAATAAGGACACAAATGGACATCTTAGGTGGTATTAAAACATACCCAAACTCTCTTGGGTGTTACATCATCAAAAGTTATGTAAACGACTCAAAACGACGTTTTCATTACGTAAACCAACTTTTCAACTTAACCACCAAACCTTAGACCATCCCACACCAACATAAGATAGAAAATACATAAACAAACATCAAGAAACATTACCTTACTACTGGAGTTAAACTTTGGGATGATTTCTAGTCAAAACAACCTATATAATCAACTTCTATGCCTTCCAAGAACCCTTAAACTTAACTTGGATATGATGATCTTATTGTTAAACCCAGATTGTTACTATGTATTGTGTGTGTTTTGTTTACGTAAGAGAAGAGCAGAAGAGAGAAAGATAGAAAGATAGATGCATGTATGTACATATTATATGTTTAGTTAATGTTCCTAGCTTTTGCTTTAGTCAAATTAGGAGTCTTGGAAGTTTATACTTTACAGGAGGATCATTTGTCAACAAAAGGAGAATTCACAATCAATTAGTTAGCTAGTTTATTATTATAGACTAAATAGATAGTGCATATGTCGACATATAGGATTATTATAGGATTATGATAGTTTAGTTTAATTAGTAGTATAATATATCCCCTTATTTACATACCTATAATGCCTAATTATTTTATTAGCATTTATTTTTTACCGTACATTATTTCTAGTTAATTGAATGAGTCCATTATTAATAAACAGCCAAAACAATTCATGGGTGTTCACCTTTTCATAAAGGTTGTGTCGGCTTTTATCCCATTAGTACCATTATTAGCTTGGCTGCCGACACTCGGGTATAATATAAATATCTAATATCGTATATTATACTAAGGCATAGAAATACGTTTTCCCTGTTAACACAGTTACTCAATTATCGTCTATAATATATTTTCCTTATCACATATGGGCCAATATCATGGTCTTGCAACATGGGCTTAATTCTAGAAATACAATTATGACATTATAATTGGCCCAATTTATAGATAAATGAACACAATTAGGCCCAAAGTTTTCGTTTATTAAAGTAGTTAATCAAATTACAAGTACAGTCAAACGGGTAAAAATTACGGATGTTACATTATTCCCCAGTTAAAAGGATTTCGCCCTCGAAATCTAGATTGTATCAAGTAAAAATATACTTAACTTGATTTATGCTTTGTTTAAGTGACAATTAATCTATATTAGAAGACATGGCATCTAAGTATCTGTTCTACACATAATTAACAGAAAGATACAAGGAGCACCCATAATTGATGCCTTCTACTCTCAACAGAGTAGGATGAACTCATATGATTCTAACAGAATCCTTCTACTCTCAACAGAGTAGGATGAACTTGCACACAATCCATGACAGGATTAACATTTAGAACTAGCATGCATAATATTCTACAACTTGTACTCATGAAGAAATCAACAACTTATACACATATAGTATGGATTACTTACACATCTATGGTATAGTATAGATGTTCTGTCTAGACACAAGTAAGTCTGACTAAAGCACTATATGTGATTCAAATTCACTCTCTTTTTATATTTGACCGTTAGAAACGGCTCATTTTTTAACTATATAGTAACACCATAGCATACCTTTCTCCAAACCATATCAACTTAACATTTTCTTTTCTTCAGAATCTAACCAACACCCGAAACCTATATCAAAAATGTTGAGTCCTTTCCTAATTGTGATTTACATAATTATTATAGCTTGGTTACTTATTGTGGCTCAACTTCCATTGGATGAGGCTTATCCGTGGTTAGTAGCGTTTGTTCTTGGCGTGGTTCCCTTACTGTTTGTAGCCACGTGGGTTTCTTTGTATGGTTTTTAAATATGTTGTATCCTTAATTGTTGTATTTCCTTTTAAATAATGTAACGTGTTTCACTTATATTGTACGAATAATGAAGTACAACTTTCTTTGATCCCTTTTGGGATTTGTTGTTGATTAGGGAAATTCCCCAGTTAAAAGAATTTCCCATATTCGTCTTTGATAGATTTTTATCAATACGATTTTTATACTAAGTTCATTTGTGTATTTTTAATCGTTGATCGCCCATCATAAAAAAAAATTTGATTTTCAAGTTTGAAGTTCTTTTGTCAAGACTACTATTATTCAGATAAAGAAAACGGTACATATCTTTGTTTGATAATATTCAATCATTAAGGGTGCTCTACGGTTCAAAGGAGCAAATATTACATGAATCACTCCTGAAACAATAGTTTGGATCAAAGATTCATCTAGGGTTCAAAAAGGTAAATTGGCAATTGATATGGTTCTTGAAAAAGAAGTAGTGAAGAAAAATGGTGATGTGTGGAAGACGGTTATGGACTCATGTTTTCCCGTAATCCACTTCATTGACACAACACGATCTATTCATTAAGCTATTAATCAAGTTGAGGATCTTCTCGGCATAGCATGCGCTTTTGAGCAAGCTGTTCAGCGCCTCTCAACCTTGATTAAAGGGATGGTAAAGTTTAAGAATTTATCTTTAGTAAAAAAATAAAATCAATTATTACTAATTATTGTAACAATGATTGTTAGTCATTATAGATTTACTGTAGCTTTTGGACACCTGTCTGTTCTTACAAGTCACACTCCGTCTTCCTTTCCTTATAATAGAAACGCGTTTTGTGGAATAAAAATACATACTAAATCTTTCTTCCATATCTCTTTAACTCACTTAGTTCTTCTTCTGATAATTTGTTGTAAACCGCTCATAACCAACTTGTGTGTATTTCAAGATCTACAACATTTTCTTTGGTATGTTATCCTTTGTCCTTTTACTCATTTTAAATGATATGGTGACTATTTATATGTTTATATAAAATATTGGTCTTTTAATTTATGATTGCCTAGCTAATGAAATTGTTACACCAATGGTTAATACTGTTTGTTTATCATAAGACAATGAAAAACTCCGGTGCCTCATCTAGTGATCCAAAAGGCAAAAGGCCAATGACTCAAGATGAACTTGAAAATCTTGAAAAAGTAGCCACGGAAAATAATAGGGTTAAAAGTATCAAGCAGGAGGCCGAACTGGTAGGTATCCCGTATGAAGACTACAAGGTGATATTGGAGATAGAGGAAGCTGATCTTGTCGAGAAACAAAATACCCAAATAACTGAAGATGAAACATTGTCAAAAGTTTTATCTCAATTTTTAGAAGAGGAAGAATTCATTCTCGTTAACCGCCAAATAAATGATGATGAAATGTTGGCAAAAGCTCTAGCTCAGCAAGAAGAAGATAATCTCTCACAAAGGGAGAAGTCCATTTTCGCCATGTCATCTGAAGAAGAAGAAGATGAAGATCCCAATATTCCACCACTTAAGAGAAGAAAAAGAGATGTTGTCGGAGGAAGCAACATTCCGGGATCGAGCTCTCACAGAACTCCCAGTGCTTGAAGTCGAGAAGGATTTTGTAGAAATGTCTTGATTTCATTATAAAGTTTTATTTAATAAGTAAAATCTTAAGTTGTTCAGGATAGTATTGTTGAGAATGTTTTACTATCTTTTGTATTTGTTTGTAAATGTGTGGAGATTATATGCTTGTATTATATTGTGTGTATGTTCATAATTTAATAAGTTGGATTCACTGAGTCCAACATGTTCATATAGTTTATGTTCTACGATAATTCCACTGTGTGCTATATAATTTTCGTAATACTTTGGGGTGTTACATTATTTCATTTCATCATCAGTTTATTTCATATAGTTTATGTTCATATAGTTTATGTTCATATAGTTTATGTTCATATAGTTTATGTTCATATAGTTTATGTTCATATAGTTTATGTTCATATAGTTTATGTTCATATAGTTTATGTTCATATAGTTTATGTTCATATAGTTTATGTTCATATAGTTTATGTTCATATAGTTTATGTTCATATAGTTTATGTTCATATAGTTTATGTTCATATAGTTTATGTTCATATAGTTTATGTTCATATAGTTTATGTTCATATAGTTTATGTTCATATAGTTTATGTTCATATAGTTTATGTTCATATAGTTTATGTTCATATAGTTTATGTTCATATAGTTTATGTTCATATAGTTTATGTTCATATAGTTTATGTTCATATAGTTTATGTTCATATAGTTTATGTTCATATAGTTTATGTTCATATAGTTTATGTTCATATAGTTTATGTTCATATAGTTTATGTTCATATAGTTTATGTTCATATAGTTTATGTTCATATAGTTTATGTTCATATAGTTTATGTTCATATAGTTTATGTTCATATAGTTTATGTTCATATAGTTTATGTTCATATAGTTTATGTTCATATAGTTTATGTTCATATAGTTTATGTTCATATAGTTTATGTTCATATAGTTTATGTTCATATAGTTTATGTTCATATAGTTTATGTTCATATAGTTTATGTTCATATAGTTTATGTTCATATAGTTTATGTTCATATAGTCATTATTAATATAATGATTTAATGATTGAGTGTCAACTGTCCCTTTATTACCGATACCGTGTTGACATGAGACATATAGTTTATATAGTTTATGTTCATATAGTTTATGTTCTACGATAATTCCAATGTATGTTCATAATTTAATTTGGCATTCCACAACTCTATAATCATTCCCCCTCCCTTTTAATAATAAATCTCAAGAACTACTCAAAGTTCTAAATAAAGCAAGGTTACTTTGCAAGAAAATTGTCAAGTGAAGTTGTTATTGAGAATTCCCTCAAAGATCTTCAAAAGCCTAGTTATAATGACCACATGAAAGTTGGTCTATAACATCATTTTCTCAAGATTCAAGACCAACTCTTAGTCGATCTCATTAAATCTTCTTCGGTGTTCATTCATATATCGTTACTTTGATCCTAGAATTTATAATTCTCCAAGCTGGTAAGTGTTTCTATGAAACCTTACTATACTTTATGATTATATAACTATATGTTATGTATTGAAATGCTTGTCAACTTACTTTTATACTCAATTAATACATACTTGCATTTAAATACAGTAAATATCCTATTAACAGTATTCACCATCTATGAATTATTTCGTATTCTTGAGATTCTTGGTTTTGGATAGAATATATCCTTAATACACTTTTAACCGTATTATATTTCTAAACGTGATTGCCATTGACCTTGGGCATCTCTGGGGTATACCAGCGGAGCGGATTGTAGTTCACAAACGGTTTGCGATTCGCATTCTAAACGCAACTTGGTTCACCGTCAGGATACTACATGACCCACGTTAACCCTAACACAACTTGAAATAAAATACTGGTTTTTCCTGCCATTTAAGGTATCTCTTCATTATATAATTAATACATTCCTTTCGTATTGATTATAATACATACTATTTAAAGTATCTCTTCGTTACTAAATTAATACATTCTTTGTATTAATCTTACTATTTAAAGTACATATATCCTACGGATACGTATTACATACGGAAAGTTACATTTTTACCCTACAGTTTCAAAGTTATCATTTTCAGTCCTTATAAGTGTGACATTTGACAATTTAGTCCCTCAAGTTTCAAGAATGACAATTTAGTCCCTCAAGTTTCAAAAATGACAAATTAGTCCTTTAAATTTTTATAACATAAATGAGGTTTCATTTACAAAATACTTTAAAGGATTCTTAAAGATAAATTCAAATACCTATAAAAGCTCACAAAGTAAATACGTTGACAAGCGTATTAATGTAGATGCAGATTTGTGTGACAGTAGCAACGTAGATTTGATTAACGTTTTTGTTCTTATGAATATCTGTGTAATCGTTTAAATAATAAGTCATTAGGACTTACGTTTGTATTTAATGATTACGTTTGAACTTTAATATATGATCATGTTATGTTTGTGTGTTATATAATTGTTTTGCAGGTACAAGAATGTAGAGCCAAGGTTTATAAGTGTCATAGAATACTTAAACGATGGTTGAACGTTATGTAAAATGCAAAATAAAGGATCCAAGAGGACGCACCTCGTGCTGACGTCATCAGCACGTTATAGTGTCTTCGTGCTGACGTCAGCGCGAGGGCAGGAGCATTTTGATGGATCGGGCTCGATTCACTTCGTGTAAAGCCCAAGCCCATACGAACACAAACCCTAGTAGTATAAATACATATAATTTTAAGCATTTCGCAACGAATTAAGAACCTAGAAGTCGAATTGTTGCTCGTGTGACCTCCTACACGAACTAGCACTTCGTGTGTGACCTTAGGTTGGTTAATTACTGATTAATCAACGAAAGGCAGTAGCAATCTAGTTATCTCAAGAGGATTCCACACTCTTGACATAACGAATTACGTCTTATTTACGATCCATTCAACGGTAGGGACTTACAAGTGGTATCAGAGCCAGGTTGCAGCTAAGAATGTTAAGGCTGCACTTCAAGATCCTTTTTGGGTTGCAGCTATGCAAGAAGAAATTAGCTCAATTCGAGAAACTTGGAGTATGGGAGTTAGTAGATGTGCCTAGAGGTAAAGAACCGATTGGAACTCGTTGGGTATTCAAATGCAAGCGAGATGAGAAAGGGATCGTTACAAGGAATAAGGCACGTTTAGTTGTTCAGGGGTTTGTACAACGGGAAGGATATGACTATAACGAAACTTTTGCGCCAGTTGCCCGGATTGAAGCTATAAGGTTATTTTTAGCCTATGCAAGCCTTAAAGGTATAAAGGTGTATCAGTTAGACATTAAGAGTGCCTTCTTGTATGGTGAAGTTAGAGAGGAAGTGTATGTTTTTCAACGACCGGGGTTTGAAGATCCTAATTATCCAAGACGGGCATATCGACTTGATAAGGCTCTTTATGGATTGCATCAAGCACCCAGAGTGTGGTATGAAAAGTTGTTGACACATTTGTTGACAAATGGTTTTACAAGAGGATCGATAGACAGCACATTGTTTATCAAATGGCAGAAGCAAGATTATTTGATTGTACAAGTTTACGTTGATGATATCATTTTTGGTTCATCTAATGTAAATATGTGCAAAGAATTTGAAATGAGCATGAAAAAGCAGTTTGAAATGAGTGCTATGGGGGAACTACAATTCTTCCTTGGACTGCAGGTTGATCAGAGGAAAGATGGATTTTTCATTCACCAGTCTAAGTATGTCGATGACATCTTGGAGAGGTTTCAAATGTTAGAATCCAAGACATATGGTACTCCTATTCAGCTAAATCGTGGTTTAGGGGTTCATGATCCTAAAGATATGCCTGTTGATGCAACTTATTATCGTGCTTTCATTCGCTCATTGTATCTGACAGCTTCGCGACCGGATATTATGTTCGCTGTTTGTCTTTGCGCTAGATTCCAAGCAAGTCTGAAAGAGTCACATTTAGCTGAAGCAAAGCGTATCCTACGTTACTTGAAAGGAAACCAAGGGCTTGGTGATATGGATTCGTATACCAGCGAACGCTAGAATCCTAGCGTGATAACCTGCCGTCGAAGACCCGAACGACAAAGAACAAAACAATTGTTCAAAAGAAATTCTTATTATAAAAAAAAGACCTGACAATCCAACCAATGGTACAGGAGTTTAAATACGAAAAGGAAATAAGAGGATAAACATAAAACCCACAACTAAAGGAACTAAATAAACGATAACTATTAATACGAAAGTTTGATAAATGACAGACTCTTTGGTTGGATTGGATCTGTATTCAAACCGGGCCTTCTTCCTAGCCACGAACAGATGGGCCCGCCTTCTGACTTATGTCGCCTGGTTCTTCTGTATGCGCCTGACCCGTATCATCCTCCCCCTCTAAAAAACGACTCGACCCCGAGTCATCATCAAAATCGTCCCCCGGAGTATATGGAGCAAGATCAGCGACGTTAAATGTTGCAGAGACATTGTAGTGACCGGGTAAATCAATTTTGTACGCATTATCATTGATCTTTTTAAGAACACGAAATGGGCCATCGGCTCTCGGGTGGAGCTTCCCATACCTCCCTTGAGGAAAACGCTCTTTCCGTAAGTAAATCCAGACAAGATCCCCTTCGTTGAAGACAACCTTACGACGATGTTTATTGACCCGCGCTTGATATTGGAGATTATGTTTGGTTATTTGCTTTCGGATTTTTTCATGCAGTTGCTGAATTTGAACAACCCGCTCGTCGGCCTCGGTACTAAAGGTGATAGGATCTGCCAAAGGAGCTAAGTCAAGTGGCGTAAATGGATTTCTTCCATAAACAACTAAGAAGGGACTTCTCCCGGTGGAGCTATGACTTGAACGATTATATGCAAACTCTGCCTGTGGCAAGGCAAGATCCCATTGCTTAGGATGATCCCCTACAAGACAGCGAAGAAGATTACCTAGGCTTCGGTTGGTAACCTCTGTCTGCCCGTCGGTTTGCGGATGATGTGAGCTACTAAACTGTAATTTGGCTCCTAGCTTCTTCCACAACGTGCGCCAAAAATGACTAACGAACTTAACGTCGCGGTCAGAGGTAATAGTTTTTGGAACCCCATGCAACCGTACAATCTCGGCGAAGTATAACCGGGCAACTTGTGAAGCATCAAACGTTTTTGCACATGGGATAAAGTGTGCCATTTTTGAAAAACGATCCACAACGACCATAATGGAATCTTTCTTTCGTTGTGTTAAAGGTAATCCGAGAACAAAATCCAAACTCACATCTTCCCACGGTCTTTCTGGAGTTGGTAACGGGGTATAAAGACCTTGATTTGTGTGATGTGTTTTTGCAATATGGCATATACGACATCGATTAAGAACTTTGATCACATCCTTAACCATCTTTGGCCAAAAAAATCGTTCGGCCACGAGCAGTAGTGTTTCTTCTCTTCCAAAGTGACCGGTTAACGCACCTTGATGGCATTCAAGTATAATGGCTTCGCGAAACGACGATATCGGTACACACAACCTTCTTCCTTTAAACAAAAGACTGTCTCGCCGAAAAAAGTCCCGAAATGGGCTGTTTGTTGTCTTCGACCAAATGTCACAGAAATCTGGGTCATCTTTATATAGTTGGGAGAAAGAGTTAAACCCGGTGACACTGAATTTGGTTGAAGTGACGAGCGTGTGTCGCCTACTCAAGGCGTCTGCTACTGAATTTGCGGAGCCAGCTTTGTGGCGAATAACAAATGAGAAGTCCTGTAACGTTTCGACCCACTTAGCATGGCGGGGGTTGAGCTTAGCCTGGCCTTGTATGAACTTGAGAGCTTGATGGTCGGAGTACAAGATGAACTCGGCCGGTAACAGATAATGTCGCCAATATTCGAGGCTCCGGACTATAGCATAAAACTCCTTGTCATAGGTACTATAGCGTTGTCTCGTATCAGTTAACTTCTCACTAAAGAAGGCAATTGGTCTGTTTAACTGACTTAAAACACCGCCGATACCTACACCCGACGCATCGCATTCCACTTGAAAACAATGTTCAAAATTCGGTAGTGCTAGAACGGGCGCCTCTGTAACTACTTGTTTTAATCGTTCGAATGCTGATTGAGCGGCTTCGGACCAGGCGAACTTACTATTCTTTAAGCATTCGGTAATCGGGGCGACAATGGTGCTAAAATTACGAATGAAGCGGCGGTAGAAAGACGCGAGACCATGAAAGCTACGAACCTCATGTAACGACTTTGGTGGTGGCCATGTGGTAATTGCGGAAATTTTACTAGTATCCATGCGAATTCCGCTTCCTGAAATCAAGTAGCCCAAGAAAATAACTTCATTTGTCAGAAAGTGACATTTTTGTGCATTAGCAAACAACTTTTGTTCTCTTAACACCATGAATATATCCCTTAAATGTTTAAGATGTTCCGCCACATTATGGCTAAAAACTAAAATGTCGTCGAAATAAACGACGACACACTTTCCAATAAACGGCCTGAAAATATGGTTCATAAGACGCATGAACGTGCTTGGAGCATTAGACAATCCGAACGGCATAACCATCCATTCATAAAGACCATCGCATGTTTTAAACGCCGTTTTCCATTCATCACCCGGTCGCATTCGAATTTGGTGATAGCCACTCCGTAAATCAATTTTTGAAAAAATTTGTGCCCCATGTAAGTGGTCTAACAAATCATCGAATCGAGGAATAGGAAAACGATACTTGATTGTTATTTTATTGACGGCTCGGCTATCAACACACATCCGAAAAGTACCATTCGGTTTGGGTATGAGTAGAGCCGGCACGGTACAAGGACTCATACTCTCCCAAATGAGGCCCTTTTCCAAAAGTTCTGTTACTTGGCGGTGTAATTCCGCAAACTCCTTCGGATTCATTCGATAAGCGGGCTTGTTTGGAATACTTGCACCTGGAAAAAAATCTATACAATGTTGGATTTCCCGTATGAGCGGAAGACCAGCAGGGATGTCGGTAGGAAAAATATCACTAAACTCGGTCAAGAGTGGTTGGACTTCCTGTGGAACTTGCGGTATGGTGGGGTTTTCTTCAGCAATCAACATACCAAAAATAAGATGATTTTTATTATTAGTGGTTAGGTATGTGAATTCTGATTTGGTTACCAACATTGACGTGGAGTCCTCCTGTTTAGGATTAATTGGTGCCAATGTTATATTAAGACCATCCTTCTTGAAAGTGTAAGTATTACGAAACCCATCGTGTTTTACTCGACGGTCATATAGCCATGGGCGACCCAATAAAATATGACATGCGTCCATCGGAATAACTTCACACCATAGTTCGTCTATATACTTATTACCAATAGAGAAAGGAACCAAACACCGATGAGCAACTTTAAGAAGATTGCCCTTTTTCAACCATGTAAGTTGGTACGGGTCGGGGTGGTCTTGAAGCGGTAATCTGAGTTTTTCCACCATGGTACTTGCCACCATATTTTCACAACTGCCCCCGTCAATGATAAGGGTACAAACCTTGCCTTTAGAGGTACACTTTGTGCGGAAGATGTTGTTACGAAGCCATCGTGTGTCATCATCCGTATCAGCAATAGTAGTGTTTAAAGCTCGTTGAATAACAAGAGCTTCGCCACGATCAGGATAAAGAACTTCTGAAGGGACGTCCTTGTCATCTTCGGGTTCAGTATCATAGATTGGTGCCACGTCCTCAACTAGAGCAAGCACCTATTTATTTGGGCAGTCTCGTTTTAAGTGCCCGATGCCTTGACATTTGTAACAACGAAGAGTATTACCTGCAGAACCTGATGGAATAACTGGTGGTGTAGGTGGGTCGGCTTTGAGGGGGTCGACCCGAGACTGAGAATTTGTTGCTACCGGTGCACGGTAGGAACTAAACTTTGGAGTCGGTTTTGTTTTGGCTGTTAATTGTTTCTCCACCCGTTTAGCCAACCTACAAACATCAGAAAAAGACCAATATTGTTGCAACATGACGACATCGGCTATATCTGATCGAATCGCCCCTAAAAAACGGGCAATAATCTGTTCGTCATCTTCTTCAATCCCACACCGCATGCGCAGTTGTTCAAAAGCAATGATAAACTCCTCCACCGAAAGTGAAGCCTGTTTTAAATTATGGTACTCCAAGAACGAATCTTGCTTATGATTAACTGGTAAAAATTTCGAACGCATCAAGCGTTTCATCTTGTCCCACGTCTCAACCTTATGTTTACCCTCCCGATATCGTTGATTCTTAACATGTTCCCACCATAAAGATGCATATTTGCGTAAACGAATAGCAACGAGTTTTACCTTTAAGTTTTCTGGTACTTGGCGAAGATCAAATATTCGTTCGACTGTTTGAAGCCAGTCGATAAAATCATCTGGTTGCATGTGACCCTCAAACTCGGGAATTTCAGTACGAATACCCAAGGCTCTGATTGGATCAACAGGTGGCGGCGTTGACGGTGGTTCTGGACGACGGTCCCGGCGGGCAAAAACATTATGGAACCCGTCGTCATCGTTGTAATCATCCCAGATTACTGAGTCAGTGGCTGAAGGGTCGTACCGGTCGTTTGGAAAGCCCCGGTCATACCCATGGTGTTGTTCAAACTCGAGGTCACGAATCCGTTGTTGTAGACGTTGAATCTCGGCGTCACGAGGATCACGTTGTTCAGGGCCGCTGCCTCCGGCGGCGAATCTGCGGGGTTGCTGACGACGATCTCTCCACTCTGACATCTTGAGAACCTGAAGCTGCTGATACCACTTGATACGGATTCGTATACTAGCGAACGCTAGAATCCTAGCGTGATAACCTGCCGTCGAAGACCCGAACGACAAAGAACAAAACAATTGTTCAAAAGAAATTCTTATTATAAAAAAAAGACCTGACAATCCAACCAATGGTACAGGAGTTTAAATACGAAAAGGAAATAAGAGGATAAACATAAAACCCACAACTAAAGGAACTAAATAAACGATAACTATTAATACGAAAGTTTGATAAATGACAGACTCTTTGGTTGGATTGGATCTGTATTCAAACCGGGCCTTCTTCCTAGCCACGAACAGACTGGCCCGCCTTCTGACTTATGTCTCCTAGTTCTTCTGTATGCGCCTGACCCGTATCACTTGGTCTATGGTATCCTATGGGAGGATCGTTTGAGTTTGTTGCATATACTGATTCGGACTTTGGCGGTTGTAACAACGACAGGAAGTCTACAACTGGAGGATGTCAGTTCTTAGGAGGGAGACTTGTATCGTGGCAGTGTAAGAAGCAGACATCAGTTGCTCAGTCTTCATGTGAGGCAGAGTATATGGCTGCTGGTAGCTGTTGTTCCCAGGTATTGTGGATTCAGCAACAACTACGTGACTACGGTATGGATTTTCTTGATACTCCTATTAGAATAGACAATAAGTCAGCTATAGACATTACTAATAACCCTGTCATGCATAAAGTCACCAAGCATATTGATATTAGACATCATTTCTTACGTGACTGTGCCCAAAAGAAATTAATTCATTTGGAAAAGGTTATAACTGATGATAATCTAGCTGATTTGTATACTAAAGCATTTGATAAGACTCGCTTTGAAAAGCTGATTCTTCTCAATGGTATGAAGAATGCTGATTCATATTAGATCTCTCAAAGAACTATTTTTGTATATTTTATATTGTGTCTTAGTTAAGTCTGTAAATAGCTAGAGTCATAAAAATACAAAAAGAGTGTCTAGTTTAAGTTTGTATATACTTAGTGTCATAAAAATATAAAAAGCTGAAAAATGAGAAAAACAAAATAAATAAATAAGATAGAGATTTAAGTTGATGCATTCAGATGATTAGAAGTGAGGATACTTTAGCTTTTAAGCCTGCTTAATCGTAATATAACTGCTTAGTTCAGTGATTACAATTTAGGATGTATCGGTAGACACAAAGTACCAAGGTTTCCTTATAATCCGAACTTAATTTATACAATGTCCTTGTGGGAAACGTATTCAGATATATGGCTGAGAATGCTTGTTCTTAAAAGAGACAAGTCCTTTAAATCTTATGAAAGATCTTGCATTGTAATTATGTATATTTGGTCTTTAAAAGGAAGGTCTCGGGTACATATATGTGTATGTATTGCTTTTTTGGATGTATATTTGTGACAAGATATGCAAATATCTAATAAAACTATAAATCTGTTGAAAATATGAAGCTAATGTGGCCTTTGAGATTCGAACAAGTAAGTCCTCGGGGTGTCTTTGTATACCTAGCCTACCTAAAGCTTCCAACTTGGGATAGGTTGTCAGAAAGTTCGCTACACGGGTCTCATCGAAAGTCACGGGTTTTCATAAGTGCTTAAAATAAATGTCACAAATATGCAAGTACTTGGCATTATGCAATGTTGAGTATATTTCCGTACGTGAGTCAAGTTAAGTCGCTTTGCGTGTGAGGAATCACCGACCTGTCACCGCTGACTTGATTCTTAAAGACTTTCTTACCTTACTCACCAAATGTCTTAATTTTAGTGCTTGTGTCGATTGTGAGAGTGTATCTGAATGTGGGTCACATAAGTTCGCAAACTAAAATTGTGGCATGAGTAACTTACTAGGTTACATGGTGACTGTCCTTGGCTCAAGTAATACGAAAGTGCCACAACCCAAAGGAAACTGGAAGTACCGAGTGTTTAAGAGGACAAACATACCGGTAATCGTGGTTGAATCATTGTTCATAACTAATAATAAGAGAATTATTTCTCACCCGCAGCTTATGTAAGCTAATGTGGCCTTTGAGATTCGAACAAGTAAGTCCTCGGGGTGTCTTTGTATACCTAGCCTACCTAAAGCTTCCAACTTGGGATAGGTTGTCAGAAAGTTCGCTACACGGGTCTCATCGAAAGTCACGGGTTTTCATAAGTGCTTAAAATAAATGTCACAAATATGCAAGTACTTGGCATTATGCAATGTTGAGTATATTTCCGTACGTGAGTCAAGTTAAGTCGCTTTGCGTGTGAGGAATCACCGACCTGTCACCGCTGACTTGATTCTTAAAGACTTTCTCACTTTACTCACCAGATGTCTTAATTTTAGTGCTTGTGTCGATTGTGAGAGTGTATCTGAATGTGGGTCACATAAGTTCGCAAACTAAAATTGTGGCATGAGTAACTTACTAGGTTACATGGTGACTGTCCTTGGCTCAAGTAATACGAAAGTGCCACAACCCAAAGGAAACTGGAAGTACCGAGTGTTTAAGAGGACAAACATACCGGTAATCGTGGTTGAGTCATTGTTCATAACTAATAATAAGAGAATTATTTCTCACCCGCAGGCTTATGTAATTGCTAATCTGATCTAATCAGCAGAAACTTAGAATTTCTTGTATATAAATAATGTAGTTTAGATTTAAAGTGTTTAATTTTATTTTTATTTTTTTTTGGATGTATATTTGTGACAAGATATGCAAATATCTAATAAAACTATAAATCTGTTGAAAATATGAAGCTAATGTGGCCTTTGAGATTCGAACAAGTAAGTCCTCGGGGTGTCTTTGTATACCTAGCCTACCTAAAGCTTCCAACTTGGGATAGGTTGTCAGAAAGTTCGCTACACGGGTCTCATCGAAAGTCACGGGTTTTCATAAGTGCTTAAAATAATGTCACAAATATGCAAGTACTTGGCATTATGCAATGTTGAGTATATTTCCGTACGTGAGTCAAGTTAAGTCGCTTTGCGTGTGAGGAATCACCGACCTGTCACCGCTGACTTGATTCTTAAAGACTTTCTTACCTTACTCACCAAATGTCTTAATTTTAGTGCTTGTGTCGATTGTGAGAGTGTATCTGAATGTGGGTCACATAAGTTCGCAAACTAAAATTGTGGCATGAGTAACTTACTAGGTTACATGGTGACTGTCCTTGGCTCAAGTAATACGAAAGTGCCACAACCCAAAGGAAACTGGAAGTACCGAGTGTTTAAGAGGACAAACATACCGGTAATCGTGGTTGAGTCATTGTTCATAACTAATAATAAGAGAATTATTTCTCACCCGCAGGCTTATGTAATTGCTAATCTGATCTAATCAGCAGAAACTTAGAATTTCTTGTATATAAATAATGTAGTTTAGATTTAAAGTGTTTAATTTTATTTTTATTTTTATTTTATTTTTTTAATACAAGTTTCAGGTAACGAGTATCTACAGGTTTATGTTTTCTGGAAATTTTGTAATTTTTCCTTGTTGAATTTTCTGGAAAAATTGACGAAATTTGAAGTGTGCAGCTCGTTCGTGTTTAAAATTTAAAGCTCGTGCGTGCTGACGTCATCAGGGCTCGCGCTGACGTCAGCATGAAGCTCACGAAGAGGGTATTCAGCCCGGCCCAAGTTCAAGTGGATATAAATATGGGTTTAACTTTAATTTTTTACTTTAATCGAAAATTAACCCTAAAATTAACCACACGAACTTCTCTCTTCGCGCGAACTGTTCATCCGTTCCTTTTCGATCGATTTTATCTCCTTTTTCGTGATAAACATCCAGATTTGTTGGTAATATTATGATCTAGGATAGTTTATTGATACTTTGACTTTGAAATTCATTGAATTTAAACCGTTATAATGCCCAAATTTTGAATTTCCCTTCGCGTGAACAGTAATTTGGACGAACTGAATATTGAATCTTTAATTTCTGATGATTTAAGCTAAAATTGGACTTAAAATTGGATTAAGTGAATGTATTTCATGTAAGTTTGCTTTTGTTAAAAGTTAAACATCAATGAAAAATGATCGATTTTATGTCAAGATTATAATGTAAGATTAAATTTATACATTATTTTGATGACATGTTAGTATGGATGATTTGTGGTTAGATTACATATTCGAGCAGATACAAGTTTCAGGTAACGAGTATCTACAGGTTTATGTTTTCTGGAAATTTTGTAATTTTTCCTTGTTGAATTTTCTGGAAAAATTGACGAAATTTGAAGTGTGCAGCTCGTTCGTGTTTAAAATTTAAGCTCGTGCGTGCTGACGTCACCACGAAGAAGATCAGAAATTTTTTAATTTTTACTTCTTTTTTTTTTTTGTTTTCTTTTCGTTTTCTTTTTGATTTGTGCAGGTATGGCAAGACAAGGTGCTGCTGCTCGTGTTTTTGTTAAGGAGCATAATGCTGCTATTGATCTCAGCATTACTCAGCAAGGATGCACAGCGGAATTTCACGGTGTCTTACAGTATCTAGCAAGATCACGTATTCGTTTTGCATTGACCGAGAATCCTCCATTGGTCATAAGTCTTCTTACTCAGTTCTGGAACTCTGCAAGATTAGTGCAAGTTGGTGATCATACTTTGATTCGCACTACGGTTCAAGGACGTAACATTGAGTTTACTGCTGGAGACTTAAGGACTATTTTGGACTTAGGTAGCGTCGAAATGGAGCAAGGTCTTACAGAGTTTGAAGAAAGCTTTGTTGACGGTGCTATTAGACGTATGGGGTATGTGAATGAAATCAAGCATCCATATCCTAAAAATCGCATTAGAGGCAAATGGAGATTGCTTGCCTACTACTTGTTGAGGTCTATAAGTCATCGGAGTGCAGGTCATGATCAAATGAATATACAGACTGCTTCACAGCTGGTTGCACTTGTATTGAACAAGCCTTACAGCTTTTCTCAGTACATATATGACAGTTTTGTTAGGCAGTTGAGAGCGATTGGAAACGAGAAGAAATTCTTTCTTTTTCCAAGATTTGTTATGATAATCATTCGGCATAGAGCAGCTGATATACCTTTTGATGGTCCTACGTTTAATTTGGGTCGTCTTACACATCGAGTGTTTGAGCTGCTGCTGCTGCTGCTGCTGCTGCTGCTGCTGCTGCTGCTGCTGCTGCTGCTGCTGCTGCTGCTGCTGCTGCTGCTGCTGCTGCTGCTGCTGCTGCTGCTGCTGCTGCTGCTGCTGCTGCTGCTGCTGCTGCTGCTGCTGCTGCTGCTGCTGCTGCTGCTGCTGCTGCTGCTGCTGCTGCTGCTGCTGCTGCTGCTGCTGCTGCTGCTGCTGCTGCTGCTGCTGCTGCTGCTGCTGCTGCTGCTGCTGCTGCTGCTGCTGCTGCTGCTGCTGCTGCTGCTGCTGCTGCTGCTGCTGCTGCTGCTGCTGCTGCTGCTGCTGCTGCTGCTGCTGCTGCTGCTGCTGCTGCTGCTGCTGCTGCTGCTGCTGCTGCTGCTGCTGCTGCTGCTGCTGCTGCTGCTGCTGCTGCTGCTGCTGCTGCTGCTGCTGCTGCTGCTGCTGCTGCTGCTGCTGCTGCTGCTGCTGCTGCTGCTGCTGCTGCTGCTGCTGCTGCTGCTGCTGCTGCTGCTGCTGCTGCTGCTGCTGCTGCTGCTGCTGCTGCTGCTGCTGCTGCTGCTGCTGCTGCTGCTGCTGCTGCTGCTGCTGCTGCTGCTGCTGCTGCTGCTGCTGCTGCTGCTGCTGCTGCTGCTGCTGCTGCTGCTGCTGCTGCTGCTGCTGCTGCTGCTGCTGCTGCTGCTGCTGCTGCTGCTGCTGCTGCTGCTGCTGCTGCTGCTGCTGCTGCTGCTGCTGCTGCTGCTGCTGCTGCTGCTGCTGCTGCTGCTGCTGCTGCTGCTGCTGCTGCTGCTGCTGCTGCTGCTGCTGCTGCTGCTGCTGCTGCTGCTGCTGCTGCTGCTGCTGCTGCTGCTGCTGCTGCTGCTGCTGCTGCTGCTGCTGCTGCTGCTGCTGCTGCTGCTGCTGCTGCTGCTGCTGCTGCTGCTGCTGCTGCTGCTGCTGCTGCTGCTGCTGCTGCTGCTGCTGCTGCTGCTGCTGCTGCTGCTGCTGCTGCTGCTGCTGCTGCTGCTGCTGCTGCTGCTGCTGCTGCTGCTGCTGCTGCTGCTGCTGCTGCTGCTGCTGCTGCTGCTGCTGCTGCTGCTGCTGCTGCTGCTGCTGCTGCTGCTGCTGCTGCTGCTGCTGCTGCTGCTGCTGCTGCTGCTGCTGCTGCTGCTGCTGCTGCTGCTGTTGCTGCTGCTGCTGCTGCTGATGCTCAAGATCAAGATGATCTTCAAGAAGAGAGAACTGATCAGTTTGAGGGATTGAATGAAGTTCCTTTGTTTACTGATGTTCCGGAAGATGATTCGGAGATGGATGCTCTAGAGGAAGATATTGATGATCCGGCAAATCTTGTGATGCCGACTACTGGGTTTCTAATTCTACCTCTGCTCTAGTAGATGTTGTTGGTCCTTCTGAACCACATATTGTTGCTGTTAATGCTGATGATGGTTCAGAAACTGAAGATGAAAATGAAGATAGGCCACTGAAGCGAAGAAGAAGACAAGGGAAAGGGATTGACGCTGTTGAGAAGATTCAAGCCCTTCAGCGACCTCAGTCAGAGATTGATAGGGAGTTTGCTGAGTATCATACTGCTATGGAGATGTCTCATACACCCGGATCAGTTGATACACCATCAGTTGCTGCCTTAAGAGCCTCTGTTACTGAAGTTCCAGTTTCGGTGTCTACTACTTCAGTTGGTACTTCTGTTAGAGAGAAAAGGCCGAGAACCAAGTTCAAAATTCGGTTAGATGGTTCTCATGCTAGAGTTGTCACTGAGGCTACGACTGTTACGACTACTAGAGCTCCAGAGTCGTCAGTTCGTCAGGAGCCAGAGCCGATAGTTCCTGCTCCTAGGCCTCGTTCTACTCCTATTCAGGCGTTAGTTCCTGTTGCTACAACTATGGATCGTCTGTTGTTACCATTGCAAAGACCGCAGATGCCTCCATCAGGAACTTTTCATGCTCGTATGCCTTCTTTTGAAACTACGATGCCACCGCCTGCTTCTACATCGCACATTGCTTCTACTTCAGATTCAGCTTTGCCAATACAAGTTCAGCTGAGTCGTATTGTTTCGGAGAAGAAGTTATTAGAGATGCGAGTCACAGCGTTGGAGACACAGTTGAACCTCCAATCTGCAAAACATCAGGAAGAGATGAACATTATGATAGCACTTGTTCATTCTCTTGGTGATAAAATTGACCGATTCTTATCTCAAGGGGGAGATAAAGATGGTTGTAAGGATGATGAGCTAGCAAAGAAGCAAAGAGATGATGATCAAGATGATCAAGATCTAGCTCAAGATCCAAATCGAAGTCAACCAAAAGATGGTGAGACAGAGAATCAAGGTCAAGGTTAAAATACTGATGCTGATGCTGTGATTAATTCAGAGACTGCAAATGTTCAGGGGGAGTCTCCAAGACAGAAAGAGTTTGAGATTGCTGGTACATCTGGTGCTAGTACATCTGGGATTCAGAAAGGAAAAGATGTGATGGCTGCTGCTCCAGATGCAGATCCTGAAGATTCAGACAACTCGTCAGATGATGAAGATTCCAATTCAGGTAACTCTAATTCTAGTAAACGTCCTGATTATCCTAATCCACGGAGTGTGAGATCAGAAGAAGATAGAATAGAATGGGAGATTGCAGAGAAATTTGGAAATGATCCTCATATTCGAGTTGAGGCAGAAGCTAAAGTATGGGAAAGTCATAACTTTGAGGTTGATCAGGCTAATATTGATCTTGATAGTGATCAATGGTCAGATACAGATCGTCATATGAAAGAGAGAAAACGATTAATGATTTTAAATCCGTTTGTCTCTGGTTCTAGTTCTGATGATCCTGAAGACTCAGATTATCAACCTTAATGTTATTAATTTTTGTTGGTTAAAATAGATAAAGATTATAAGATAAATATTGATGTAATTGTTACATTATATTTATGATATAATATTATTTATTTTATCATGTTTTATGTATTTATACTTATTTTTTTTCTTTTTATATTTTTGTTCTTTTATTTTTGTTTTTTATTTTTACCTTTTTTTTTTTTTTTTTTTTTTTTTTTTTTTTTTTTTTTTTTTTTTTTTTTTTTTTTTTTTTTTTTTTTTTTTTTTTTTTTTTTTTTTTTTTTTTTTTTTTTTTTTTTTTTTTTTTTTTTTTTTTTTTTTTTTTTTTTTTTTTTTTTTTTTTTTTTTTTTTTTTTTTTTTTTTTTTTTTTTTTTTTTTTTTTTTTTTTTTTTTTTTTTTTTTTTTTTTTTTTTTTTTTTTTTTTTTTTTTTTTTTTTTTTTTTTTTTTTTTTTTTTTTTTTTTTTTTTTTTTTTTTTTTTTTTTTTTTTTTTTTTTTTTTTTTTTTTTTTTTTTTTTTTTTTTTTTTTTTTTTTTTTTTTTTTTTTTTTTTTTTTTTTTTTTTTTTTTTTTTTTTTTTTTTTTTTTTTTTTTTTTTTTTTTTTTTTTTTTTTTTTTTTTTTTTTTTTTTTTTTTTTTTTTTTTTTTTTTTTTTTTTTTTTTTTTTTTTTTTTTTTTTTTTTTTTTTTTTTTTTTTTTTTTTTTTTTTTTTTTTTTTTTTTTTTTTTTTTTTTTTTTTTTTTTTTTTTTTTTTTTTTTTTTTTTTTTTTTTTTTTTTTTTTTTTTTTTTTTTTTTTTTTTTTTTTTTTTTTTTTTTTTTTTTTTTTTTTTTTTTTTTTTTTTTTTTTTTTTTTTTTTTTTTTTTTTTTTTTTTTTTTTTTTTTTTTTTTTTTTTTTTTTTTTTTTTTTTTTTTTTTTTTTTTTTTTTTTTTTTTTTTTTTTTTTTTTTTTTTTTTTTTTTTTTTTTTTTTTTTTTTTTTTTTTTTTTTTTTTTTTTTTTTTTTTTTTTTTTTTTTTTTTTTTTTTTTTTTTTTTTTTTTTTTTTTTTTTTTTTTTTTTTTTTTTTTTTTTTTTTTTTTTTTTTTTTTTTTTTTTTTTTTTTTTTTTTTTTTTTTTTTTTTTTTTTTTTTTTTTTTTTTTTTTTTTTTTTTTTTTTTTTTTTTTTTTTTTTTTTTTTTTTTTTTTTTTTTTTTTTTTTTTTTTTTTTTTTTTTTTTTTTTTTTTTTTTTTTTTTTTTTTTTTTTTTTTTTTTTTTTTTTTTTTTTTTTTTTTTTTTTTTTTTTTTTTTTTTTTTTTTTTTTTTTTTTTTTTTTTTTTTTTTTTTTTTTTTTTTTTTTTTTTTTTTTTTTTTTTTTTTTTTTTTTTTTTTTTTTTTTTTTTTTTTTTTTTTTTTTTTTTTTTTTTTTTTTTTTTTTTTTTTTTTTTTTTTTTTTTTTTTTTTTTTTTTTTTTTTTTTTTTTTTTTTTTTTTTTTTTTTTTTTTTTTTTTTTTTTTTTTTTTTTTTTTTTTTTTTTTTTTTTTTTTTTTTTTTTTTTTTTTTTTTTTTTTTTTTTTTTTTTTTTTTTTTTTTTTTTTTTTTTTTTTTTTTTTTTTTTTTTTTTTTTTTTTTTTTTTTTTTTTTTTTTTTTTTTTTTTTTTTTTTTTTTTTTTTTTTTTTTTTTTTTTTTTTTTTTTTTTTTTTTTTTTTTTTTTTTTTTTTTTTTTTTTTTTTTTTTTTTTTTTTTTTTTTTTTTTTTTTTTTTTTTTTTTTTTTTTTTTTTTTTTTTTTTTTTTTTTTTTTTTTTTTTTTTTTTTTTTTTTTTTTTTTTTTTTTTTGTTTTTTTTTTTTATTTTATTTTTATTTTATCATGTTTTTGTATTTATTTTTTTTTATGTCTTGACTTATATATTTTATGTTCTTTTATCTTTGTATGTTTGAATATGTTAAATTGCAGATAAGCTTCAAATAGGTGCATTGGACGATATTGATGATGACATTGATAGTATCATTGATGAAGATCTGGAAGAAGGAGAATTTGTTTCTGAAGCTGATAGACAAAGGTTGATGGAAGAACCTTATGATTTCAATCGTGTCTTTAATGAAGATAGAGACATTCTGGTTGAACCAATAGCCGAAGAGGAACATTTCATGCTTAATCCGATCAGAGAAAGTCCAGATGATCCAAGAAATGCTGCAAAGTTAAGATTCAAAGTGTTTGCAAAGATAGTGCATGAAGAACATGAATATATTGTTGATCTAGGCTGGAAGATAAATGCTACGCGAGGGTTTAATATTAGAAATTTTATTATACCTCCGGCGGAGCAAGACCCTCAGTTTTGTATAAATAGATGGGTTCCAGTTTATAGAGGACGTACTGGTATGCCAATGGGTGGGTTTAATAAACCGTCGATGTTTTGGGAGTTCATCTCAGACAAGGACGCACCTACGTATTTCTCAGTGATACAGAGTTGGTTCTATGATCATAGAATTAAGCTATTTGTTATCAAGAGAAAAGAAGGTTGCCAATATATGTCAATCAGTGCAAGACATTTCCAAAGTCTTAGTGAATCTGATTTGATAGACTTAGGAAGGAGATGGTTCGTTAATTTTCAGAAGAATGGAAATGCTGATTATTATTGGCAGAGATTCCAAAGAGAAAGAATTTGGCATTTCAGTGAAAGAGGTTTGAAGCCTGAAGATAGGATGATTAAACCTAGGCCAATGAAGAAGATAACAAAACCAGATGGCACAGTTCATTTTGTTCAAAGAAAGATTAAATGTGTTAAAGAAGTTCCTGCTATCAAATGGGATCAAGATTTGCTGACAAACATGACATATTGGCAGATAGATATCAAGTCAGGCGAAGCACAGATGTTTGTTGATGACTCAAAGAAACAGATGTTGCTGCGCATGTATGATCCAATGCAAGTTGTCAATTTGTCAAGAGGTGATCAAAGAAGACTGATTGAGACACCTTGTTCAGCAGTTAGATTTTGGAGAACAGAAGTTAGACGCTATCAGAATATTCTTGGTTTTTGTTTGGTCGATAAGATTCATGCAAATAGCATAAGACTTTTGTTTGATGGTCGAGTTTGAAGTTCAAGATTAAAGAACTTGTTAAAGAAATCTAGTCGCTAATGTCAAGGGGAGTCTGTAGATGCAGATTTGTATGACAGTAGCAACGTAGATTTGATTAACGTTTTTGTTCTTAGAATATCTGTGTAATTGTTTAAATAATAAGTCATTAGGACTTACGTTTGTATTTAATGATTTAATCCGTTTGTCTCTGGTTCTAGTTCTGATGATCCTGAAGACTCAGATTATCAACCTTAATGTTATTAATTTTTGTTGGTTAAAATAGATAAAGATTATAAGATAAATATTGATGTAATTGTTACATTATATTTATGATATAATATTATTTATTTTATCATGTTTTATGTATTTATACTTATTTTTTATGTCTTGACTTATATATTTTATGTTCTTTTATCTTTGTATGTTTGAATATGTTAAATTGCAGATAAGCTTCAAATAGGTGCATTGGACGATATTGATGATGACATTGATAGTATCATTGATGAAGATCTGGAAGAAGGAGAATTTGTTTCTGAAGCTGATAGACAAAGGTTGATGGAAGAACCTTATGATTTCAATCGTGTCTTTAATGAAGATAGAGACATTCTGGTTGAACCAATAGCTGAAGAGGAACATTTCATGCTTAATCCGATCAGAGAAAGTCCAGATGATCCAAGAAATGCTGCAAAGTTAAGATTCAAAGTGTTTGCAAAGATAGTGCATGAAGAACATGAATATATTGTTGATCTAGGCTGGAAGATAAATGCTACGCGAGGGTTTAATATTAGAAATTTTATTATACCTCCGGCGGAGCAAGACCCTCAGTTTTGTATAAATAGATGGGTTCCAGTTTATAGAGGACGTACTGGTATGCCAATGGGTGGATTTAATAAACCGTCGATGTTTTGGGAGTTCATCTCAGACAAGGACGCACCTTCGTGCTGACGTCAGCGCGAGGGCAGGAGCATTTTGATGGATCGGGCTCGATTCACTTGGTGTGAAGCCCAAGCCCATAAGAACACAAACCCTAGTAGTATAAATACATATAATTTTAAGCATTTCGCAACGAATTAAGAACCTAGAAGTCGAATTGTTGCTCGTGTGACCTACTACACGAACTAGCACTTCATGTGTGACCTTAGGTTGGTTAATTACTGATTAATCGACGAAAGGCAGTAGCAATCTAGTTATCTCAAGAGGATTCCGCACTCTTGACATAACGAATCACGTCTTATTTACGATCCATTCAACGGTAGGGACTTACAATTAATAAGATATCCTTATAGTTGTATATTTATATTTGGAATTTAGCATGAATATAAATCAATTCACATTGAAATTAGGGAATACGTAACGTGGCCAGTTGACTCGCTCATCATCGTTAACTACATCAATCTCTTCTATTTTGCTGTTGAACTATCAAGAAGAAGGTGAGTTCCGTAGCTCCCTACTCAATTGAGATTCGGGCTGAAAAGTGTACATATACGTGCTTGTTTGATTGTCTGGTTGATTTGATTTACGGTTTATTGATTGTTTGATGAAATGTTTCGATTGAAATATAGAACTGATTGATTGATGATTGATGGATAGTTTTGATTTAGTGTTTGATGGTTTACGCATGTGATTGTGATATAGTAATTTATTTAGGATAAATGTACATACATCGAAGTCGGTTATGCCTTCAAAGGGTTTTAGATGTGGTAGGAAGGCTGCGGGTGACTCTATATATAAGCATCTGGGACTCGTTGAAAGTAGAATCCTCCTAAGTGTATGTATGTATAGACTGGTTTGGAGTATTGGACATATGGACTTGTTTATTGAGGATTATGTTTATTGAGATGAACATGTTGTGTGCATTGGAAACTTACACCAAGGCAAGTTGTTGAACTGTAAGGCCACATTTCGAGTACGTTGGGTACTATATGTATATGTACATCGGAGTACTTTCAAGTACTTGATGCCAAGTATTGGCCATAATTGATGATTTGATATGATTTTGAAGTACATTGCATAACATTGATACACATATGATGCACGTACTGACATTCATACGCATTTGCTACATTGCATGACATTGATACACATACGATGCATTTATTGGTAATGATAGCAATTATAGTTGATTGTATTCGAACTATCTTGTCTCATTTGTTGTTCGGTTATTTATGTGACAAGGTTGAACTATAAGTTAACCTCAATTGTTTAACAGGTGACGTACATGGGTTTGTTGTAAGTACATTGTTGGATGTTGTTATTACATATGATATTGTCATGGATGATGGTTCCTTGTGAACCATTACTACGAACTCACCAACCTAGTGTTGACCTTGTTTAGCACACTTTTCAGGAAACCAGGTGAACCAGGGCATGAACCTAGTGTTGCTTTTGAACCAGGGCATGAACCTAGTGTACTAGCAAGTGTCAACACAAGGTTGGTGAGTTCGTAGTAATGGTTCACAAGGAACCATCATCAAAATAACAACATATGAAATAATAACATCAAACAATGTACTTACTATAAACCCATCTACGTCAACTGTCAAACAATTGAGGTTAACATATCGTTCAACCTTGTCACATAAATAACCGAACAACAAACAATACAAGATAGTTCATATACAATCAAGTACAATATCTATCATTACCAATAAATGCATCGTATGTGTATCAATGTCATGCAATGTATCAAATGCGTACAAGTATCAATACGTGCATCATATGCGTGTCAATGTCATGCTATGTACCTCAACATCATCAAGTATCACAATACTTGGTCCACATCGTGGTGTAAATCATATCATATCATATCATATCATCAAGTATGGCCAATACTTGGCATCAAGTACTTGAAAGTACTCGGATGTACATAAACATATAGTACCCAAAGTACTCGAAATGTGGCCTTACAGTTCAACAACTTGCCTTGGTATAAGTTTCCAATGCACACAACATGTACGTCTCAATAAACATAATCATCAATAAACAAGTCCATATTTCCAACAAACTAAACAAGTCTATACGTACATACACTTAGGAGGATTCTACTTTCAATGAGTCCCAGATGCTTATATATAGAGTCACCCGCAACCTTCCCACCACATCTAAAACCCTTTGAAGGCATAACCGACTTCCATGTATGTACATCTATCCTAAATAAATTACTATATCACAATCACATGCGTAAACCATTAAACACTAAATCAAAACTATCCATCAATCATCAATCAATCAGTTCCATATTTCAATCGAAACATTTCATCAAACAATCAATAAACCGTAAATCAAATCAACCAGACAATCAAACAAACACGTATATGTACACTTTTCAGCAAACCAGGTGAACCAGGGCATGAACCTAGTGTTGCTTTTGAACCAGGGCATGAACCTAGTGATCAAGTGATTCACCAGGGCATGAACCTAGTGTTGCTTTTGAACCAGGGCATGAACCTAGTGTACTGCTTTTGAACCAGGGCATGAACCTAGTGTTGCTTTTGAACCAGGGCATGAACCTAGTGTTGCTTTTGAACCAGGGCATGAACCTAGTGTTGCTTTTGAACCAGGGCATGAACCTAGTGTTGCTTTTGAACCAGGGCATGAACCTAGTGTTGCTTTTGAACCAGGGCATGAACCTAGTGTTGCTTTTGAACCAGGGCATGAACCTAGTGTTGCTTTTGAACCAGGGCATGAACCTAGTGTTGCTTTTGAACCAGGGCATGAACCTAGTGTTGCTTTTGAACCAGGGCATGAACCTAGTGTTGCTTTTGAACCAGGGCATGAACCTAGTGTTGCTTTTGAACCAGGGCATGAACCTAGTGTTGCTTTTGAACCAGGGCATGAACCTAGTGTTGCTTTTGAACCAGGGCATGAACCTAGTGTTGCTTTTGAACCAGGGCATGAACCTAGTGTTGCTTTTGAACCAGGGCATGAACCTAGTGTTGCTTTTGAACCAGGGCATGAACCTAGTGTTGCTTTTGAACCAGGGCATGAACCTAGTGTTGCTTTCGAACTCACCAACCTAGTGTTGACCTTGTTTAGCACACTTTTCAGGAAACCAGGTGAACCAGGGCATGAACCTAGTGTTGCTTTTGAACCAGGGCATGAACCTAGTGTACTAGCAAGTGTCAACACAAGGTTGGTGAGTTCGTAGTAATGGTTCACAAGGAACCATCATCAAAATAACAACATATGAAATAATAACATCAAACAATGTACTTACTATAAACCCATCTACGTCAACTGTCAAACAATTGAGGTTAACATATCGTTCAACCTTGTCACATAAATAACCGAACAACAAACAATACAAGATAGTTCATATACAATCAAGTACAATATCTATCATTACCAATAAATGCATCGTATGTGTATCAATGTCATGCAATGTATCAAATGCGTACAAGTATCAATACGTGCATCATATGCGTGTCAATGTCATGCTATGTACCTCAACATCATCAAGTATCACAATACTTGGTCCACATCGTGGTGTAAATCATATCATATCATATCATATCATATCATATCATATCATCAAGTATGGCCAATACTTGGCATCAAGTACTTGAAAGTACTCGGATGTACATAAACATATAGTACCCAAAGTACTCGAAATGTGGCCTTACAGTTCAACAACTTGCCTTGGTATAAGTTTCCAATGCACACAACATGTACGTCTCAATAAACATAATCATCAATAAACAAGTCCATATTTCCAACAAACTAAACAAGTCTATACGTACATACACTTAGGAGGATTCTACTTTCAATGAGTCCCAGATGCTTATATATAGGGTCACCCGCAACCTTCCCACCACATCTAAAACCCTTTGAAGGCATAACCGACTTCCATGTATGTACATCTATCCTAAATAAATTACTATATCACAATCACATGCGTAAACCATTAAATACTAAATCAAAACTATCAATCAATCATCAATCAATCATCAATCAATCATCAATCAACTATCCATCAATCATCAATCAATCAGTTCCATATTTCAATCGAAACATTTCATCAAACAATCAATAAACCGTAAATCAAATCAACCAGACAATCAAACAAACACGTATATGTACACTTTTCAGCCCGAATCTCAATTGAGTAGGGAGCTACATAACTCACCTGAAATTAGATCAAATCCAAGTGCTAGTACAAGTATGCGTACTAATAAGTTCACACGTGATTCAACGTTCAAGCTTATTCCAACCTAAGATCATCAAATATATTTTAGAAATCTTTGCTCTATTCGAGAGACTTCTTAGTGTAGTTGCAAAGTGTTTCAAGACATAACCCTTTTACAACATCTAGTTCTATATCTTAAGAGTATTCATGAATTTTTTTACAGAATTTTCCAATATTCCCATTTCGTTCAAAAGGTCACCTAAGTTCAGTTATTCGGTTTTCGTCCAGATTCTGACCCTTTCAGGAAAACAACATTTTTGGGAGATAAGGAGACCAAATGCAACAAAACTTTGTTCTAGTCGTATTTTGTATACACATAGGTCTTTTCAAAAAGTTAAGGTTCAACCTTTTTCGATTTATAACGAGTGAGATATGATTTTTTTTTTTTTTTTTTTTTTTTTTTTTTTTTTTTTTTTTTTTTTTTTTTTTTTTTTTTTTTTTTTTTTTTTTTTTTTTTTTTTTTTTTTTTTTTTTTTTTTTTTTTTTTTTTTTTTTTTTTTTTTTTTTTTTTTTTTTTTTTTTTTTTTTTTTTTTTTTTTTTTTTTTTTTTTTTTTTTTTTTTTTTTTTTTTTTTTTTTTTTTTTTTTTTTTTTTTTTTTTTTTTTTTTTTTTTTTTTTTTTTTTTTTTTTTTTTTTTTTTTTTTTTTTTTTTTTTTTTTTTTTTTTTTTTTTTTTTTTTTTTTTTTTTTTTTTTTTTTTTTTTTTTTTTTTTTTTTTTTTTTTTTTTTTTTTTTTTTTTTTTTTTTTTTTTTTTTTTTTTTTTTTTTTTTTTTTTTTTTTTTTTTTTTTTTTTTTTTTTTTTTTTTTTTTTTTTTTTTTTTTTTTTTTTTTTTTTTTTTTTTTTTTTTTTTTTTTTTTTTTTTTTTTTTTTTTTTTTTTTTTTTTTTTTTTTTTTTTTTTTTTTTTTTTTTTTTTTTTTTTTTTTTTTTTTTTTTTTTTTTTTTTTTTTTTTTTTTTTTTTTTTTTTTTTTTTTTTTTTTTTTTTTTTTTTTTTTTTTTTTTTTTTTTTTTTTTTTTTTTTTTTTTTTTTTTTTTTTTTTTTTTTTTTTTTTTTTTTTTTTTTTTTTTTTTTTTTTTTTTTTTTTTTTTTTTTTTTTTTTTTTTTTTTTTTTTTTTTTTTTTTTTTTTTTTTTTTTTTTTTTTTTTTTTTTTTTTTTTTTTTTTTTTTTTTTTTTTTTTTTTTTTTTTTTTTTTTTTTTTTTTTTTTTTTTTTTTTTTTTTTTTTTTTTTTTTTTTTTTTTTTTTTTTTTTTTTTTTTTTTTTTTTTTTTTTTTTTTTTTTTTTTTTTTTTTTTTTTTTTTTTTTTTTTTTTTTTTTTTTTTTTTTTTTTTTTTTTTTTTTTTTTTTTTTTTTTTTTTTTTTTTTTTTTTTTTTTTTTTTTTTTTTTTTTTTTTTTTTTTTTTTTTTTTTTTTTTTTTTTTTTTTTTTTTTTTTTTTTTTTTTTTTTTTTTTTTTTTTTTTTTTTTTTTTTTTTTTTTTTTTTTTTTTTTTTTTTTTTTTTTTTTTTTTTTTTTTTTTTTTTTTTTTTTTTTTTTTTTTTTTTTGTGTCAAAAAGCTTTAAGATCTTCAACTTTATATGTTTATAGATAGATAGATAGATAGATAGATAGATAGATAGATAGATAGATAGATTAGATTATAGAATAGATTAGATATAATATAGATACTTATGTACGTATATGTGAATGCATGCAATGTTAAACCTTATTTCCAAAGTCAACAAATGGTAGTTTACTATCTTCCAGGAAACTCACTTCAATTATTAGATAGATAGATAGATTAGATTATAGAATAGATTAGATATAATATAGATACTTATGTACGTATATGTGAATGCATGCAATGTTAAACCTTATTTCGAAAGTCAACAAATGGTAGTTTACTATCTTTCAGGAAGCTCACATATTGAATATAGATATAGATTAGATGTCGACACATATATAGATATTTTAGGATAGTTAGTAATATAATATATCCCTTAATTTACATACCTATAATGCCTAATTATTTTACTAGCATTTATTTTAATCATACAATATATCTAGCTAATTGATTGATTTCGAAATTAATAACACAAACAAAAATAATCACGGGCGTACAACTTTTTATAAATTATTATAATAATAAATCCAAAATATGGATAAATCATTTCATATAATATAAAGGTTGTGTCGGTTTTTGTCCTACTAGTACCATTATTAGTTATCCGCCGACACTGTTTGAAACTGTACATTATACTAAGGCTTCTTAACATGGGTCTAATCACAATAGCCCAATCAAGACATAGAATCCATCCTCATATTTCATTTAGTCCAATCACATGAACAGAATGTGAGCAAAATCACATTGGTACTATAAATTCCATACAAAATATAGTCACAATAAAAATGGCCTCACCATATGGGCCTCATCATATCAATCCAGTTTCAATTCATTATCATATTGTTATTAGCCCAACACGTACATATATATAAAGGCAAACATACATACTCAAAGTCTTTCATAAATTCGTAAAGTTTGCTTTTATTATTTTCGACAATTAATGGACCAAAAATGACAATTGTTACATTATTCCCCAGTTAAAAGGATTTCGTCCTCGAAATTCAGATTATATCGAGTAAAATATACTTAACTTGGTTTATGTTTTGTCTCAGTGACAATTAATAGATATTAGAAGACGTGATATCCCACATACACATTTACACACATAATTAAAAGCCAGGTTTAGGGAGCATCACACTTTATTCTCAATCAGAGTAAGATGAACTCATTTGACTCCAAACTGAACCCTTCTACTCTCAACAGAGTAGGATGAACTTGTACACAATCCTCGACAGGATTAACATTTAGAGATAGCATATGTAAACATTCTACAATTTGTACATACTTAATAACCATCAACTCGTATACCTATAGTATAGCATAAATGATTTGTCTAGACACATGTAAGTCTGACTAGAACACTATGCAGAACTCAAATTCATTTCTCTTTCCATATTTGACCGTTAGAAATGGCTCATTTTTAAACTATATAATAACGCTATAGCATACTTTTCTCCATACCATATCAACTTAACATTTTCCTTTCTTCAAAATCTAACCAAAACCAGAAACTTATATCAAAATGTTGAGCCCTTTCCTAATTGTGATTTACATAATTATCATAGCTTGGTTACTTACTGTGGCTCAACTTCCATTGGATGAGGCCTTTCGGTGGTTAGTCGCATTCGTTCTTCGCGTGGTTCCATTACTCTTCGTAGCCACGTGGGTTTCTTTGTATGGTTTTTTGAGTGTACTATAGTTTTAATTGTCGTATTTCTGTTTAAATAGTGTAATGAGCCTCGTTCAATTTGCACTGGTGATGAAATACAACTTTCTTCCTATTGAACATGTTATGAAATTTGAGTTGTAGACAACTATGTTATCTATTATAGACTCTTACTTAACTGCTCACTCTCTTATACTGTTTCTGTCAGGTAGGGAAATTCCCCAGTTAAAAAGAATTTCCCCAAATTCATTCTGACTGATTGCATCGTGATTTAAGGACGACTACAAAATTTAAAATTTTTCTCACTGTCGCAATAATTATAATGTACTATAGTTTCCGGACACCTGTCCGTTCTTCCAGGTCACACTTTATCTTTTATTCTCTATATAATAAATACGTTTTGGGGAGGAAGAAGACACTAAATCTTTCTTCTCTATCTTTTTGCTTTTCTTAGCTAATTCGTTCTAAATCAGCTGCTAGTGTACACTCAGAGGATCTACGACATTCTTTTGGTAAACTATTCTTTACTTTCTCTCATTAATTGATAAGCTGACTATTTGAAACGAACCTTAAAATTTGATCTTTTAATGTATGTTCGCATAGTCTGGGGATTTATTTAATCAATAGTATTGTTAATTATTTGAATAGCCACCTTGAATATATTATGGTTATGATTAACACTACAGTCCTGACAATTTTTAACTGTCGGTGAAGTTATTTCATCATAGTAAAATGAAGAACACCGGTGCCTCTTTTAGTGACCCAAAAGGCAAAAGGCCAATGACTCAAGAAGAACTTGAAATTCTTGAAAAAGTAGCCACGGAAAATAATATCTATTAATTGTCACTGAGACAAAACATAAACCAAGTTAAGTATATTTTACTCGATATAATCTGAATTTCGAGGACGAAATCCTTTTAACTGGGAATAATGTAACAATTGTCATTTTTGGTCCATTAATTGTCGAAAATAATAAAAATATGTAATACAACGTCACATAAGGTACTTACAACAAACCCATGTACGTCACCTATTAGACAATTGAGGTTAACATATCGTTCAACCTTGTCAAATAAGTAACCAAACAACAAATGATACAAATAGTTCGTATACAATCAAGTACAAATGGTATCATTACCAATAAATGTATCGTATACATGTCAATGTCATGCAATGTATCAAATAGGTATAAATGTCTATACGTACATTATATGCGAGTCAATGTCATGCAATGTACCTCAAAATCATCAAGTATCAACAATGACAAATTAGTCCTTTAAATTTTTATAACATAAATGAGGTTTCATTTACAAAATACTTTAAAGGATTCTTAAAGATAAATTCAAATACCTATAAAAGCTCACAAAGTAAATACGTTGACAAGCGTATTAATAAGATATCCTTATAGTTGTATATTTATATTTGGAATTTAGCATGAATATAAATCAATTCACATTGAAATTAGGGAATACGTAACGTGGCCAGTTGACTCGCTCGTCATCGTTAACTACATCAATCTCTTCTATTTTGCTGTTGAACTATCAAGAATAAGATGAGTTCCGTAGCTCCCTACTCAATTGAGATTCGGGCTGAAAAGTGTACATATACGTGCTTGTTTGATTGTCTGGTTGATTTGATTTACGGTTTATTGATTGTTTGATGAAATGTTTCGATTGAAATATAGAACTGATTGATTGATGATTGATGGATAGTTTTGATTTAGTGTTTGATGGTTTACGCATATGATTGTGATATAGTAATTTATTTAGGATAGATGTACATACATGGAAGTCGGTTATGCCTTCAAAGGGTTTTAGATGTGGTGGGAAGGCTGCGAGTGACCCTATATATAAGCATCTGGGACTCGTTGAAAGTAGAATCCTCCTAAGTGTATGTACGTATAGACTGGTTTGTAGTATTGGACATATGGACTTGTTTATTGATGATTATGTTTATTGAGACGAACATGTTGTGTGCATTGGAAACTTACAACAAGGCAAGTTGTTGAACTGTAAGGCCACATTTCGAGTACCTTGGGTACTATATGTATATGTACATCCGAGTACTTTCAAGTACTTGATGCCAAGTATTGGCCATACTTGATGATTTGATATGATTTTGAAGTACATTGCATAACATTGATACACATATGATGCACGTATTGACATTCATACGCATTTGATACATTGCATGACATTGATACACATACAATGCATTTCTTGGTAATGATAGCAATTATAGTTGATTGTATCCGAACTATCTTGTATCATTTGTTGTTCGGTTATTTATGTGACAAGGTTGAACGATATGTTAACCTCAATTGTTTAACAGGTGACGTACATGGGTTTGTTGTAAGTACATTGTTGGATGTTGTTATTACATATGATATTGTCATGGATGATGGTTCCTTGTGAACCATTACAACGAACTCACCAACCTAGTGTTGACCTTGTTTAGTACACTTTTCAGGAAACAAGGTGAACCAGGGACGTGATGATTGAATTTTGTTGCTTTTGAACCAGGGCATGGACTTAGATGGATCAAGGATTCATTTGCCCAACTATTGCATCATGTTTAGAATTTAATACTATCTTTTGTATTTGTTTGTAAATGTGTGGAGATTATATGCTTGTATTATATTGTGTGTATGTTCATAATTTAATAAGTTGGATTCACTGAGTCCAACATGTTCATATAGTTTATGTTCTACGATAATTCCACTGTGTGCTATATAATTTCTGTAATACTTCGGGCCCAGCTCGGGGTGTTACAGAATGTAACATTTGCCATTTTGGTCCATTAATAAACATGGCAAACTTTTATGGATATATATGTAAAACATTGCTTTTTCGATCGTTTCTTTCTCGAATGAACTTAAGACTTCCTAGAACCTAATATCTAGTGTTTTAACACTTTGATATGGCCATAATCTTCCAATAAACTACTTCATTAAAACTTAAATACTTCTTAGAAACATATCCTAAAATCTTGTTTAAAAACTCAAAGGAATGAACCCGAAACGACTGGTAACATTTGAGGAAACAACTAGGAAGTTGTCAAAAGTGAAAAGACTAAAATGCCCTTTCAAAAATCTGCACCTTAAAGTCTCCTAGCCCATGGTATTGCAAAACCATCAACTTTGCCCATGGTATTCATTAACTTAACTATGATTACTTATTAACTAAACTAGTAATAATGCTTAAATTTTACCTATAAATACTAAGCTTAAGTCTTCACAAATACTTACACCTCCCATCTCTTTCTCCCTCAATTTGGCATTCCACAACTCTATAATCATTCCCCCTCCCTTTTAATAATAAATCTCAAGAACTACTCAAAGTTCTAAATAAAGCAAGGTTACTTTGCAAGAAAAATTGTCAAGTGAAGTTGTTATTGAGAATTCCCTCAAAGATCTTCAAAAGCCTAGTTATAATGACCACATGAAAGTTGGTCTATAACATCATTTTCTCTAGATTCAAGACCAACTCTTAGTCGATCTCATTAAATCTTCTTCGGTGTTCATTCATATATCGTTACTTTGATCCTAGAATTTATAATTCTCTAAGCTGGTAAGTGTTTCTATGAAACCTTACTATACTTTGCTTTATGATTATATAACTATATGTTATGTATTGAAATGCTTGTCAACTTACTTTTATACTCAATTGATACATACTTGCATTTAAATACAGTAAATATCCTATTAACAGTATTCACCATCTATGAATTATTTCGTATTCTCGAGATTCTTGGTATTGGATAGAATATATCCTTAATACACTTTTAACCGTATTATATTTCTAAACGTGATTGCCATTGACCTTGGGCATCTCTGGGGTATACCAGCGGAGCGGATTGTAGTTCACAAACGGTTTGCGATTCGCATTCTAAACGCAACTTGGTTCACCGTCTGGATACTACATGACCCACGTCAACCCTAACACAACTTGAAATAAAATACTGGTTTTTCGATACACCAGAACCGACATTCCAGTTGGAATCAACATTCCAACCCGAACCAACATTCCAACCAGAACCTTGTGAGAAGAGTAACAGGGCACCAGGAAAACGACCAATGTCAGACTTGCCCACACTATCCCCAAATCCAATTAGTGACACATGTTATGAGGTCTCAACCTCGAACATGGTAGGACCGATTGATACGATAATGAATCACGGACCAGAGTTTGAGAAGCTCGTAGAAGACTCATGGGCTTATATTTGCGAGCTTTATAGCCGTAAGAAAAAGTCCGCAGAAGTATCATCCTCGAAAGCCCAAAGAAATGTAAGGTCGAGAAGGTCTTACCAGTTTGTGAAACCTAATACTACTTTGGTAGTATTTGGAGAAGAAATGAACATATCAGAGATGCCAACACCGATATGCTCATGCACAGGGATACCTAGGACCTGTCACGAGTGGAGTACAGAGGGATTGACCTCCTCTTGTTGTACAGCTGCTCTTTCCATGTATCCGTTGCCAACATATGTCGGGCCAAGTCGTATTGTAAGGTTTCCGGGGAGAAGAATGGGTTGTAGTACATTCTCAAAGGTCATAGAGAAATTATTGTTAGTAGAGTACGATCTCGATTGTCCAATTGACTTGAAGGATCATTGGGTTAAACATGGGACTAACAAGTATGCATTGAATAGATAAATGTGTGATCTTCTTAGATTCAGGAATTTGGCTACTTAAACTATAAAGTAGGATTACATAAACAGTTAGTGATTTTCGTATGTCTATTTCCCTCTTTTCTTTATTGCGAAATTTATATAAAATTTGTTTGTTAAAAGTATCAAGCAGGAGGCCGAACTGGTAGGTATCCCGTATGAAGACTACAAGGTGATATTGGAGATAGAGGAAGCTGATCTTGTCGAGAAACAAAATACCCAAATAACTGAAGATGAAACATTGGCAAAAGTTTTATCTCAATTTTTAGAAGAGGAAGAATCCATTCTCGTTAACCGCCAAATAAATGATGATGAAATGTTGGTAAAAGCTCTAGCTCAGCAAGAAGAAGATAATCTCTCACAAAGGGAGAAGTCCATTTTCGCCATGTCATCTGAAGAAGAAGAAGATGAAGATCCCAATATTCCACCACTTAAGAGAAGAAAAAGTGATGTATTGTCGAGAAGGATTTTATAGAAATGTCTTGATTTCATTATAAATTTTTGTGTTATTTAATAAATAAAATCTTAAGCTGTCTAGGATAGTATTGTTGAGAATGTTTCTTGCGTATTTATTATGTCAGTTGCCTGACAAATTTTTATTGTAGATAAAAAGAACTCAAGAGAATTATGGACGCATGGCAAAACCCGATGATTGGTACTAGTGAATGGGGAACATCAATTGATGACTTTTGCCAAGACTGGCTTCTCCAAAATACAGTACCAACATCACAGCTAGAACCCTCAACAGAAATAACATCTCATCATTTCATAGTCACATAACATAATCATCTCATCATTTCATAGTCACATAACATAATCATCTCATCATTTCATAGTCACATAACATAATCATCTCATCATTTCATAGTCACATAACATAATCATCTCATCATTTCATAGTCACATAACATAATCATCTCATCATTTCATAGTCACATAACATAATCATCTCATCATTTCATAGTCACATAACATAATCATCTCATCATTTCATAGTCACATAACGTAATCATCTCATCATTTCATAGTCACATAACATAATCATCTCATCATTTCATAGTCACATAACATAATCATCTCATCATTTCATAGTCACATAACATAATCATCTCATCATTTCATAGTCACATAACATAATCATCTCATCATTTCATAGTCACATAACGTAATCATCTCATCATTTCATAGTCACATAACATAATCATCTCATCATTTCATAGTCACATAACGTAATCATCTCATCATTTCATAGTCACATAACATAATCATCTCATCATTTCATAGTCACATAACATAATCATCTCATCATTTCATAGTCACATAACATAATCATCTCATCATTTCATAGTCACATAACATAATCATCTCATCATTTCATAGTCACATAACATAATCATCTCATCATTTCATAGTCATATAGCATAACATTTCATCATTTCATAGTCACATAACATAATCATCTCATCATTTCATAGTCACATAACGTAATCATCTCATCATTTCATGTGTCAATATATTCATTTCATCATTTCATAGTCACATAACATAATCATCTCATCATTTCATACGTATATACTTACCTCATACCTTTGCAACCTGCATAAGCATGTTATACATCACAAACAGTAAGTATAATGTCCCTTTGCAACCTCCCATAGTTACCCAAAAACATAAAACATGCATTCGTATTCAATTGAAAGGTTTAATGTAAGTCCCAACTCGTTAGATGGTACTACTGAAGACACCTCTATGTCGATGGTGGAGTTACTTTGCAATATATGCACTGAACTGGAGACGACCAGTTGCAGTGTGTATATACCAAGTTCTAGATAGATTACTTATATAAAAGACAATAAGTAAAGAACAATGCAATAATACAAATAACTTGTAAGATAACTTGATGAGACAATATGTATTTTTCAATGTGTAATTTATTTATTGATATTAAACAAATTACAAGGTTGATGCGGAACCAAGATAATACACGAATGTAAATATCCTAACAACTTATGAAATACAATTGATCTATACTCGGAATTTCTCAAGACAATCGAAACACTTAAAGTTGTGAAATGTTCCTTTTAGCGATTGAGAGAAGATTGCACAAGTTCACCAAGAATATTGCAGGTTTGCAAAGTGTGAATTCTATCGAAGTTTATTCGAAGAAGTAATATTCTTGGTTGTGCAATGACTTGTATTTATAGGCAAATTTAACATTGGAATGTTAACTTTAGCCGTACAAATGTGGTTGGGAGCATTTAAGGAATATCATTTAATTCCTTAAAAAGCAGTGTAAAGTCGCATGTTAAAGTGACTTTACATAACCACCTTTATGTACCTTTTAATACTTAAATAATAAGATAAGGCTTATTATCCGGGTAAAGGTACATAAAGCATACAAGTCAATTCCTCGTAATCAGTGTAAAGCTTTGTAAGGGCTTTCTACTGATGGTCTCCAGTTTGTAACTGACTAGAATGCCAACTGGGCTTCGCTTCCATTGTCATTCTCTATCTTCCATTTGTTGTCTTTGACTTCAACTGGAATGCTTCTTCAACTTGGTCAGTTCTCAACTGGAGGAAGTCTTCAGTTGCGTTAACTGTACGGTGCAACTGGACTTCAATATATTTCTCGACAAATCATCTTGGTCACCAGTTCACTAGTCTCCAGATGCAACTGGTGACTGGTCAGTGTGAACTAGTGACTGGCCAGTTCCAGGTGAACTGGTCCTAACAAATTCCCCCTATTTGTCTAGAAATATAGTCTAAGTCTTTTCTAGTTCTTGTATCTGTACAAGTGTGAACTGGAAGGACTTGTTCGATTTAAATCTATTTAAGTTATCTAAGGCATTTTTATAGATCAATAAATGCCTTAGGTTTTTCTTTTAGGTTTGTTAGATTTTAATCTATTATCTACCTTGTGGTTACAAACTGGTAACTTCATTTATACAAGGGAATGAAATTTATACAAGTTACAGAATGTAAATACAAATTACAAGTAGATAACTGAAGAAAGAACTTAATGAGATGGCCCTTCGCCAGTTCTTCTTCTTTTGGCAACTGAAGAGATAGGCTGAGTATCTTCAGGGTCAATATTCAACTTTTGCTCAAGATTTTCTTTATGTTGAATCTTCCCCCTTAGAAAGTTTACCCATGCTTTCTCGAACCTATTCTTTTGTGCCTTAGCATCCAAAACTTTCACCATCTCCACCCATTCGCTGAACCCATATTGCATGGCACCAGGATCATCAGTTCTAACCAGTGGCCCACCAGTATACTTAACTTCGATTTGAAAAACCTTGGTGCCTGGCTTGATTGTAACATTGACACTACTAATAGTACCACCATGTCTTCTGGTTTACATGATCTGGGAGTAGTAATTTCTAGCTTCAGATTCATTTGTGATTTTTATACTCCCAGCACCAGCAGCCAGTACAGCGGACTTAATGTCTTCATTTGAAACTTTCTCCAGTTGGTTCAATGAATGTGCTAAGGTCAGCATCCCTTGCATCTTTTGTCAGTGGTCTTCTTGGTTGTGGAATCCTTCTCCTTGGTGGATTCAAAACATCCTTCACAACCTTTTTGACATTTGCAATTCTCTTCAGAATCCCACTGGCCCTCATTTCTTTAGCCTTCTCCACTGAAATGTTTAAACTTCTGGCATCAAATTCTGCCTCATCCTCAGCATAGTGTCTATCCAGTTCTACATCTAGCATTTCATTCAACTGGTCAACTATCCTGGGATCATTTTTAACCCTAAGATACTCCTCCTTAGTGATACCCAACAGATTGACATCACTCATATCAAGCAACTTGATTTGAGCAAGATGTGCCCTGGCTTCCACTTGGTTTCTTTGTTTCATTTTCTTCTTTTCTTTAATGTCATTTCCAAGTCTGGCCAGTCTTCCGCTATCACTATCTGAAACTGGAGGAAGTATGTCAGTACTTCCAGTTTCTAACATTTCATCAGTGGCCGGCTGGGCAGATGCTTCAACAGCTAAACCTTTACCTTTATCCAAACCAACATTCCCCCTATCTCCATTACCACCAGATCCACCTACCCTTTGCTCACCAGCTTCAGTACTGGTAGCTACAACCAATTCTCTTCCAGATCCAGATGGAGTCCTTCCAGGTGCAACTGGTCGTGTAAGGACTGAACTTCTTTCACCCTTGGCAGCATCTAGACCTGCCCTAATTGCTTCCCATTCAGAGGGGTGAGATGGCAACCGGTCAAGAGGCTGCCATGACTGCAAGTCCTTACACTCTTTGAAGATGCCACACATCATCCTGAAGGACCTCCATAAATGGTTCGTCTCCTTGGACTGGGTCAAGACATTTGCAAGAACTTGGTCTTGACCAGTTTTCAATTCATTCAAGGTCTTTGAGTCTTCATCCAACCCAGAGACAACCCTTTCCTTCACATCCTCATCATTCTTCTTCATATTCTCTACTTCAGTGGTCAGTTTATTCAATGATTCAGCATGTAGAGATACTTGGGTGTTCAAATTTTCAATGTGCCCCTCAACTGGTTGATCTCACTGGAGAGTGGGGCCAGATCAACCTGAGGAGTGGCCAGCTTGGTGATCTCAGACATCACCCTTTCAATCAAACGTTCTTCTCTAGCACCCAACGTATCTTCTATCTTCTAACCAACTGAAGACATCAACTGCTCTCCAAGGCCAGTTACATCTAGGCCAGGTCTTTCAATAAGTTCTTTAACCTGCCTTTCAATCTCTCTCAAGTCAACCTCTGAAGTTCTGACAGTATTTCCTAGCAGGTTGGAGATTGAACTGGTGACCTTGGAGTGAGTTAGGTCAAAGGCTTCTTTTAGAGTACCAGCCAGATTGTTGCAGCCAGTGACCAACTCATTAAGCTTTCCAAATACCAAGTCTTCATTAGAAGAAAACTTGTTTATCCCCAGATCGACCACCTTGATGTTTGTCAAAGAGTCCTTGTGGTATCTGGAGAAAGACTTGGTGTTCTTGTCAAGTGTCTTCTGAATCTCCTCCACCCTGGTTAGAAGGTTTTGGAGATCGGCTTGAATAGAGACAACTTGACTGTCCAGTGACAAAGGAGAAGGTGTCACTGGACCACTTGCAGTTACTACTGGAGCAACTGGAGGAGGCAAACTGATGGAAGTCTCCCCAGTTGTTCATGCTGAGAATGCTCAGGTGTGAACAACGGCGACGGTGGTGGGGGCATTTCTCGAGCAAGTGAGAATTGCCCAGTTGGTAAAGGAGCGGAATATATTGGTAAGGATGTATCAGTAGGAGTATTTACTTGAGGGGGTGAAAATGAAATTAATGCTTCTGGAGGTAAGACTGGAGATGAAGGGTCTTGTGCTTGTACAGAAGCATCAAGAATCTCCTGGTCTGTTTCAGTACCTTCAGAATCCGAAGATTCTATAAGGATTTCCTCGTCATTAACACTCATGTCCAGATCCATGAATGTGACAGAGGGCTGTTCAGTACCTTCAGAATCCGAAGATTCTATAAGGATTTCCTCGTCATTAACACTCATGTCCAGATCCATGAATGTGACAGAGGGCTGTTCAGTTACCTGGACAGTCTCCAGATGACCTTCCCAGTTTCCTGGATGGGTACATCTGTTGGAGGATCAGATACCGAAGTATCTTCACCAGGGATAGACGTGATTGGAGTTGCTTCAGTTATGGTTGCTCTATCCTCAACCACAACTTGAGACGAACTGGAGGGTCCCTCATTATTTTGAGGCCCGCCCAATTGTCTTTCTGATTCACTTTCCAAAGGTGCATCAGTTTTATCAAATGCCAGTAGCATTCGCTCTGGAATTTCGACCTTTCCAGCTTCAGATACCAGAGAGTCTAGATTCCTCAACATATCTGGCCTTGTGTACGGTGAATCTGTACTTTTATACTTTTCATGGCCCAGAATTTGTTGAAAACAGAGAGAGAGAAACCTTGAAAAGGGGATACACACACCCCTGGAGCCTTTCAGTTTTTGTACTAGGCTTCTATACAAAATATCTGCAAAGTCCACTCTCAATCCGTTCCACAAGCAGTAACCCATCTCTGCTTGCGAGGAGTTAATCTGGTCAAGTCCACCAGAACTCCCACCCATGCTCTCCACCAGGTGGATGAAAAAATACCTCCATGAAGGTGTAAGGCCCTTCATGGTCATCGCACCTTTTGTCTTCAACACCCCATTCTCCAAACACTCCCTGTGTCCCATTTCCAGGAGTACTTGGCGAAAGTTTATATTAGGGGGCAAGACGACTGGAGATTCACCCTCTCTCCAGTAATTAAGGCGTAAGGCATCCCTCAATGTATCAGCTGACAAGGTACACTGGATTGTTCCATCCTTTAATGTGAAACTGATGGAGGAACAATCGGAAGAAAGAACGGCAGTGTACCAAAACTCACATAAGTAGTTGTGAAATATCTTACGTGGGTTTAGAGAGAATGAGGGTCCTATTGGAGAATTCTTCAAAAACTTTTGAATTCTACCAATAAGGGTATCGGACCCTTGAGATCCTCGTAGGCTGGCCATAGGATTATTTGGATTTAGTTTTATGACCGAAGCACTACTAGGGCACCAGGTGCCTGTGTGACATCTGGTGAGGGATTATATGGAACAGTCAAGAGATTTACATCTCTTGAACGAGATGATCTAGGAGCCATAGAAGAATGAAAATGAAATTTGGGATTTAGGGTTTTTGATTTGTGAAGCAAAGAGAAGAATGAAGCAATATTGATGATTGGAAGTAAATGAAGGAATGTAAGAGAAAGAAGTAAATGAGTTCGAAGTAAATAAGGGTATTTATAAGGATTCAAGATCCCAATATAACACCAAAATTATATTTTAATAAACAAAATCCCTTTTTGAAGATATTTTCACAAAAGTTGGTTTGAATTTTGAAATAAAATAATAATTTGCCATGTAAACATTAAATGCTTCCATGTCAGCATTAAATGCTACGACGGCTTATCTTACCCACGTGCCCACTCACTTTTGTTTTCCCAATACAAACAGTTGTCAAGTACTAAAATGGTTTCAAACACGTCAGATCACGATATCAAGTGGTTTAAAACACTCGAGTATCATCACGTGTCACACATATTGACCAAGTATTTGTAACGTTATAAAAATTTAGACAAAGACTGAACCTGGTAACTGGATGATCAGTCCAGTACCAGTTTCCAACTGAAGAGTTCTCCAGTTGCATTTTCAACAAAAACGAATTTTAGTCAGAAAATTATTTTGAGTCTTTCCCCCTAAAATGATGATCCAAAAATCGATTAGTGCCAAGATAGTATCACAAAGGCGTTCGATAGCCTGGCGAGCAAAGATTATCTGGACCTCCTCAACTGGAGAACTTCATCAGTGTCACTGACGCGTTCAATAACAAAGAAAGCTCCAGTTAAGGGTTTAACATTCCCAGTTCGCTGATGAGATGTTTAAAGGTTTTCTCATCGAGAGGTTTAGTAAAAACATCAGCTAACTGTTTGTCAGTGGGGATGAAATGAATTTCAATATCTCCTTTCATAACATGATCTCGAATGAAATGATACCTGATGTCAATATGCTTTGTTTTGAGTGCATCACTGGGTTGTGAGATATAGCAATTGCACTGGTGTTGTCACAAAAGATTGGGGTCTTGGTATACTTCTGACCATAATCTAGTAACTGGTTCTTGATCCAGAGAATCTGGGCACAACAACTGGCCGCAGAAATGTACTCTGCCTCAGCAGTGGACATAGAGACTGAAGTCTGCTTCTTGCTGGTCCAACTTACCAGTTTTCCTCCAAGGAAATGACAACCACCAGTTGTTGATTTTCTATCTATCTTACAACCTGCATGATCAGAATCTGAATAACCCATTAGATCTAATCCTAAGCCTTTGGGGTACCAAAGACCAAGATTAGGACACCCTTTCAGGTATCTAAAGATACGCTTTACAGCGTGCAAATGTGATTCTTTAGGGTTAGCCTGAAACCTGGCACATAAACATGTTGCAAACATTATATCTGGTCGACTGGCAGTTAAGTACATCAGTGAACCAACCATACCTCTATAGTCAGTTATGTTAACTGGTTTGCCAGTTGGGTCAGAGTCCAAATTCAATGGTGCTGCAATAGGTGTGTTTTTTGATGGGATTGAATCATATTTGTATTTTCTTAACAAATCTCTGACATATTTTCCTTGGTTTATGAAAATTCCATTTTCAGTTTGCTTAATCTGAAGACCTAAGAAAAATGTTAATTCACCCATTAAACTCATCTCATACTCAGATGACATGATTTTAGAAAACTTTTTACACATTGCATCATCAGTTGAACCAAAAATAATGTCATCAACATAAATTTGTACCAATAAGATATTACCTCTTTCTTTCAAGATAAACAAGGTATTATCTATTGCACCTCTTTGAAAGCCATTTTTAAGAAGATGTTTAGTTAAAGTGTCATACCAGGCTCTGGGGCTTGTCTTAGACCATACAATGCTTTGTTCAGTCTATGAACCCAATGAGGATGCTTCTCATCGATGAAGCCTGGAGTCTGCTTAACATAAACTTCTTCTTCCAATGTTCCATTAATGAACGCACTTTTGACATCCATCTGGAAGACCTTGAACTGCAGATGGGCTGCATAAGCCAAGAATATTCTTATGGCTTCAAGTCTTGCAACTGGAGCAAAAGTTTCATCAAAGTCAACGCCCTCTGCTTGACAATAACCCTGGGCAACTAGTCTGGCCTTGTTTCTTACAACATGGCCATCTTCATCCATTTTGTTTCGGTAGACCCATCTGGTACCAATAGGTTCTTTCTTTAACCCTGGTGGACAAGGAACAAGCTCCCAAACATTGTTCCTTTCAAACTGGAGGAGCTCTTCTTGCATAGCTTCCACCCAGCTTGGGTCTCCCATAGCCTCGTCAATCTTCTTTGGTTCAATTAAAGATAAGAAGGTGACGTTTAAGCATTGCTCACTGGTGGCTCTTCTAGTCTGAACCCCACTAGTTGGATTACCCACAATCTGTTCAATTGGGTGGGCTTTAGTCCATCTAGTGTATTGACTAGGCTGGTGAACTACAATATCAGTGCAAGTCACCTGGCGATCTTCTTCAGTTGCAACAGCTTCTGGAGAAGGATCAGTCCAAACAACTTCTACATCCTCATCAGAGTCAATGAGGTCTCGATTAGCATCATGAAATTCCTCAGTTGAAGGTATTTCTTGAGTAACTGGAGAAGTAGGTGCTTGAACTGGTGCTGATATTGGAGTGGCACGTACATCTGATCCAATCACCAATTCTTGTGGTAAGTTAAAATTGATGGAGGGATAAAATGATGTGTCACTGGTGCTTTTCTTCTTATTGACTGGTTCCAGTTTGTTGTAACTGGAAGCATTTTCTGGTGAAACAACTGACCGATGAACTTGGTCAGTTTCACCAAAATTGATTGGAATGACTGGAGAAATATCAAGGCTTGGTCTCTTGTTGATTGCTTCAGTTGATTCATCGAATGTGACATGAATTGTCTCATGCACCTTTTTTAGTCTATAATTATAAACTCTAAAGGCCTTTCGAATATCTGAATAGCCTAAAAATACCCCTTCATCAGCTTTTGCATCAAACTTTCCAAGCTGACTGGAATCGTTCAGTATATAAACTGGACAACCAAATACATGGAAATATCCAATATTTGGTTTACGATTCCTGAGTACTTCATAGGCAGTCTTCTTATGTCTCTTGATGTAGACTGACCGGTTTTGGGTGTGACAAGCAGTTGCAACTGCCTCAGCCCAAAAACTGGTGGGAAGACCAGATTCAGATAGCATACTTCTGGCGGCTTCTATCAGTGTACGATTCTTTCTTTCAACAACTCCATTTTGCTCTGGAGAGTGAACTGATGAGAAGTTTTGAGAGATGCCAGTGTCATTGCAAAATGTTTCAAGTACCTTATTTTGGAATTCAGTACCATTATCACTTCGCAACTGACAAACTTTTCGAGTATACTTGAGCTCAATTCTTTTGATAAGAGAGATGATTTCAGCAGGTGCATCACTTTTGGATCTGATGAATACCACCCAGCAATATCTGGTGAATTCATCAACCACAACTAGAGTGTATTTCTTTCCAGCTCTAGTTTGAACATTCACTGGACCAAATAGATCCATATGTAGCATGTGAAGAGGTTCAGTGATGCTAAAATTTTGCCTAGTTTTAAAACTGGCTCTCTTCTGCTTACCCATCTCACACCCTGGATATGGCTTTTCCTTATTGAAGGAAATCTGAGGTATCCCATCAACCAGTTGCTTGCGAGACAACTTGTTAATGTTTTTCAAATTAAGGTGGGATAACCTTTTATGCCATAGCCAGTTGGTGTCCTCATCAGCTTTGATATAGAAACATTGCTCTTTTGGAGCTGGTTCCATATCCATGATGTACACATTTCCTTTTCTTGGTGCAATCATCACCACTTTCCAATCCTTGTTAAATATGGTGCCTTGTGCAATATCGAACAATACTCTGAAGCCATCATCGCAAAGTTGGCTTACACTGATCAAGTTATATTTCAAACCATTCACAAATGCAACTCTTTTGAATTCAACTTGTCCATTATTGAGCACACCATATCCTTCAGTCTTTCCAGATTGATCGTTACCAAAAGTCACTGTCGGTCCATCTTGGACAGTGAACTCTTCCAGTAGGGGCTTACATCCGGTCATAGTCCGGCCAGCAGCGCTATCTAGATACCAGATATTTTTCTTTCGATCGCCCTACACACACACAAAAATCATTAGTTCTTTTTGTGAACCCATCTTTTCTTGATGGGTCCACTGGACTTCTCTACAGAAGCCACAGTTGATTGTTGAGGTGTTGAACTGGAGGCTACATCTGGAGCATTATCACCAGCTCCAGGTGCAGGAGTAAAAATAATTGGTATTTGATACTTACTCCCTTTAATTTTACCAGATTTTGTTCCAGAAGGAACATTCTTTAGTTTAGGTACAGAAGGGAGTGGTTTAATATTTTGTTTGAAAACTGGAGGTGATAAACCTCCTTCCAGATTGTTAATCCGGGCAGTACAACTCTGAACCTGCCGAGACAAAAGTTGGAGTTGTCTTTCCAGATTAACCAAAATATTATTTTGATCAGGCAGTTGAACCTTGGACCTTGGTTCAACTGGTGCTTTAGTCTGTCGGGTCTTGGGCTCCTTAGACTTTTGAGGTAAAGGCTTGTTACCAGTGGCCTTTTTGACTGGAGCTTTAGCCTGTTCGGCTCCAGTTTTAACCTCAAAGGGGGTGGTCTCAAAGGTTTTAGTTTCAACAGCTTCAGGTTGATCATAAGGTGTTTCAACCTTGAGAGCTGGAGGCAATGCATGAAGATCTGGTATAAGAGCTGCCATCTCCAGATCTTCAGATTTCCATGCATTTTTCTGGGCATCGATAGTTCTTGAAAATGCATCGTAGTTTTTGCCAGATGCTTTTACCCATGACTTGATAATCTTTTGTGCTTTTTCAAAATCAGAAAATAATTTTTGATTATCAAGTTCTAAAGCCTCAATCTTTAAAACTGACTCCTTGAGAGCCAACTGGACACTTTGCAAATCATTTAGTTGTGGTTTAACATTGTTCAGTTCAATTAAGATAGTGTCAAGATATCTTTCACTATCAGCTCTTACAGTTTCCACAAATGCCAAATCACCACTTAATGATTCAGCCAAGTCCAGTTTTAGTTCAGGGTCAACCTGGTTATCATAGTCACATACCTTTTTCAGTATGATGTCCACCCATCTTCCAGAGATGACATCTTCTTTCACCACATGCTGCTGTTGTTGATCTTCCAAGGCCATGAAACACATGTCCCTTTCCTCTTCTTCATCATCAGATGAGTCATCAGAGTACTCCCATTTTCCCTCAGTTTGTGCCATTAAGCACTGATCCTTTTTCTTTTCCATGGACAGAAGGGCAATCTGGGCCTTAAGCTTCTTGTATTTAGCTTTGTAGCTATCATCAGGCCGATTGAAATTAGGGACAGAGGGGCCAGTTTGGTTGTTCAACTGACTAGATCTGCATTCCTTCATAAAATGACCTTTCTTACCACACTTATAGCATGTAAGATTGGTCTTATCCAGAGAGCTGGAGCTGGAAGCATTGTTGGGGCCATTAAATCTTTTGGATTTATGCTTAAACCTATTAAAGGTTTTAGCAATCATGGCGACCAGATCATCATCGTCAGTTTCATTACAACCATCACTGTTTTCAGTGGTCAGTCCAGAGTTTAAGAAACTGTTCAACATCTCCTTCATCGAGTGTACCTGGACACTCTCAGCAGACATTAAAGCAGCACAAGGTCGCTCAGTTGCACTAGCAACCTTGGGACTCTGGGCATGGTTCATGGCATCTTGCTCAGCTACAAGTCTTGCAGCATTATTATCTTCAGTGAATCTGAAGGCTCCATAGAGCGATGCAAGAGTATGAGTGTGCAAGGTTTTACCTTGTCTAAAGACAAGAACCATGTTTTCCCATTTGGAAGGAAGAATATCACAAAACTTCTCAAGAAGAATATCCTTATCCTTCTCTACACCCAAACCTCTCAACTGATTGATGAGGCTAGAAAATCTGGTGTATGTACCAGTTAGACTTTCATTGGGCAAGGCAAAGAAGGATTCATACTTCTTGTTCAAAGCAACTTTTCTGGTGACAATTGTGTCATCACCTCCTTTAAATTGAATCACTAATTCATCCCACATAGACTTGGCACTGGGAAACAACACAAGTGTTGGAATTAGGTCTTCAGGGACAGCCCCAAGGATCATGTTTTTCAGTCAGGTGTCCAAGTCCACCAGTCTGCGATCCTCATCAGACCAATGGTCTTCTGGCTTTTCCCTTGAGCCTCTTCTTCCAGTTGGATCAAAAAGAGGACTAACCCCAAGGGACATGGGTATATATGGTCCATCCTTAAGGATTTTCAACATATACCTTTCAATCCCACCAAAATGCAAAAGCATTCTAGCCTTCCATGTACCGAATGTCTCACTGTTTCCATCAAATTTTGGGACAGGAGTGTTAGAGTAGTGTACATGGACATGGTTTGGGGCAGTAGGAGGAGGAGGGTTGGTGTTAACATTTTGAAAAGGTTGTGCATTTGTATTCGAGGGGTTTTCACCTGAACCAGAACCATCTCCACCTTCAGTAGTGTTCATCTTAGCAGATCTAGGCAAGTTTATTAGCCTTCTGCTCTGATACCACTTGTAAGTCCCAACTCGTTAGATGGTACTACTGAAGACACCTCTATGTCGATGGTGGCGTTACTTTGCAATATATGCACTGAACTGGAGACGACCAGTTGCAGTGTGTATATACCAAGTTCTAGATAGATTACTTATATAAAAGACAATAAGTAAAGAACAATGCAATAATACAAATAACTTGTAAGATAACTTGATGAGACAATATGTATTTTTCAATGTGTAATTTATTTATTGATATTAAACAAATTACAAGGTTGATGCGGAACCAAGATAATACACGAATGTAAATATCCTAACAACCTATGAAATACAATTGATCTATACTCGGAATTTCTCAAGACAATCGAAACACTTAAAGTTGTGAAATGTTCCTTTTAGCGATTGAGAGAAGATTGCACAAGTTCACCAAGAATATTGCAGGTTTGCAAAGTGTGAATTCTATCGAAGTTTATTCGAAGAAGTAATATTCTTGGTTGTGCAATGACTTGTATTTATAGGCAAAGTTAACATTGGAATGTTAACTTTAGCCGTACAAATGTGGTTGGGAGCATTTAAGGAATAACATTTAATTCCTTAAAAAGCAGTGTAAAGTCGCATGTTAAAGTGACTTTACATAACCACCTTTATGTACCTTTTAATACTTAAATAATAAGATAAGGCTTATTATCCGGGTAAAGGTATATAAAGCATACAAGTCAATTCCTCGTAATCAGTGTAAAGCTTTGTAAGGGCTTTCTACTGATGGTCTCCAGTTTGTAACTGACTAGAATGTCAATTGGGCTTCGCTTCCATTGCCATTCTCTATCTTCCATTTGTTGTCTTCGACTTCAACTGGAATGCTTCTTCAACTTGGTCAGTTCTCAACTGGAGGAAGTATTCAGTTGCGTTAACTGTACGGTGCAACTGGACTTCAATATATTTCTCGACAAATCATCTTGGTCACCAGTTCACTAGTCTCCAGATGCAACTGGTGACTGGTCAGTGAGAACTGGTGACTGGCTAGTTCCAGGTGAACTGGTCCTAACATTTAACTTATGAAAACGTATTTTTGTTGTACCAACAGGTGACAAAAGATGTTATCTTACCTTGGTACAGCTTACCAACCAGTTACAAGTGTCTTACAGTGCTTGCTAAGTGCTCCCGACTACCTATAATGAGTATAAGATCGATCTATAAGCTAAACGAAACTTAAGTACCAATCTGGACTCAAATGTGCACCGCATGAACATTCTGTGCGCCGCACAGAACATCATTTGGTCATTTGTACGGCGCATGAAAGTCCTGTGCGCCGCACAAAACCATCAAATTCATCACAGAAACTAACCAATTTTCTGAGCATACCACTTATGCGCCGCACAGATCCCTTGTGCGCCGCATAACGGGCACCCACCTGGGAACCAATTTTCAAAACTGGAGGATATGCGCCGCATGAATGATTCATGCGCCGCATATCGGGCCCCCTTCAGATCTTTACTTTTCAAAACTTGGTTTTATGCGCCGCACAAAAGGCTTGTGCGCCGCATAACACCAGTTCGACCAAAATCCAACTTTTTAATCTTTAAATCGAATCCCACACAAACACCAATCCTTAATTCGCCCTGGGGACATAAAATTAACCCTTTGGACAGTACTTTTACTGACTTAAATCCAATAATCAAACCTTTAATCCTTTACAACATGAATCAATCATTCAATCACCCGAATAACATGAAATCGGTAAACGTTTATTCAAATAACCCAACCCAAACCCCATGGCCTGGATTGAACACACAACTATGACTCATATGATCAGATTTCAGAGATAATATTACCTATATTACCTGTAGATGACTTAGGGGATTCAAGATCTAATCAAAACTTGATCGAAACGGCACAAAACGATAGTATCTTGAAGGAACTTTGCTTTGGAGAGGAGGGGATCGGTTGGGGCTTCACACACACAAAAGGGCAGAAGTTTTGTGACAATTAGGGATTCCTAATTTCACCTTAACCCCTGGCCACCAACTTCAAATCTTACACTTTGGACCCCTCAACTTCATAACTTGACTTTCTTAGCCTAAATCACTACCGGGAGTCTTAATCATACTAACAAGCACTTATTTACTTAACTTTACTTTCGTTAATCATCATGTTATCCATTTCATATTAAACACCTAAGCATTTAATCACATAATCCCTTATAGGGCACATAAACATAATGGACCTAACGTCAACTAACGGAAAGTCAAATAGTCAAACATAAAACGTTTGGGATGTTACAATTACCTCCCCCTTAAGAGGATTCCGTCCTCGGAATCTCCTCAGAAGTGAACAGATCTGGATACTTCTCTTTCATCACGGACTCGGTCTCCCAAGTTAAGCTTTCACCATGATTATGCTTCCATTTAATCAACACGAGATCAATCACCTTTCTGCGGAGTTTCTTTTGCTTTCTTCCGAGTATTGCTACTGGTTCGTCCACTATTCTTTTCTGCGGATCAATGCTCACATCCTCAATTGGAATAACACTAGACTCATTGGCCAAACACTTCCTCAAATACGAAACATGAAATGTGTGGTGAATTCCATCTAACTCTGGGGGTAATTCCAATTGATATGCTACATCCTTGATACGTTTCAGAATCTTGAAAGGTCCAATGAAACGTGGACTTAGCTTTCCTTTCTTTCCAAAACGAATTACTCCTTTCCATGGAGAAACTTTCAGCATTACCAAATCACCAACTTGAAACTCAATCGGCTTTCTTTTCTTGTCGGCATAAGTCTTTTGTCGTTCTCTAGCCACACGAAGTGCTTCTTTTGCCACATTAACTTTTTCAGCTGAGATTTCAATGATTTCAGGACCCATAAACTGTTTTTCACCGGGTTCCATCTAACAACTCGGAGTCCTACATCTCCTACCATAAAGCATTTCAAATGGTGGCATTCCAATACTTGCATGGTGACTGTTATTATAAGTGAATTCAATCAATTTCAAGTGTTCATCCCATGCTCCACCATACTCTAATACACAAGCTCTCAACATGTCTTCTAATGTCTGTATGGTCCTTTCACTTTGCCCATCTCGTGCCTAATTCTCACTGAAGACCCTTCCAAAAGTTAGACACAAATCTCGTGTCTCGGTCTGAAACAATAGATAAAGGAACACCATGCTTTGCTACGATCTCATCTACATACAACTTTGCCATCTTAGTTAGTGGTACATCCTGTCTTGTTGCCAAGAAATGAGCACTCTTTGTCAATCTATCCACAATAACCCATACCATATCATTTCCCTTTGGTGTTCTAGGTAACTTGGTCACAAAATCCATAGTAATGTGGTCCCATTTCCACTCCGGAATCTCCAATTGATGCAACATTCCATACGGCTTTTTGTGATCAGCTTTCACACGTGCACAAGTCAAACATCTTTCAACAAAATGAGCAACTTCTCCCTTAATGTTTGGCCACCAATAGATGGGCTTCAAATCTGCATACATCTTGGTAATACCGGGACGAAATGAATATCTTGACCTATGAGCTTCTTCAAGGATCAACTCTCGATTACCACCAAGCAATGGTACCCAAATTCGACCCTTATATGTCTTAAATCCACGGCTGTTCGTCTCCATCACAAGTCTTTTCTTCTTTCCAATGCTTTCATTGTCGATATTATCCTTCATTAAAGCCTTAACTTGGGCTTCCTTGATACGGTCGAGTAACCCCGACTTTGCTTGAACAACCATGCTCATCAATCTACAAGAAAAATTTTGCACTTTCCTACTTAATGCATCCGCCACCATATTGGCTTTACCGGGATGATACTTAATCTCACAAACATAATCTTTCAGAAGTTCCATCAATCTCCTTTGCCTTACATTCATTTCCTTCTGTGAGAACACATATTGCAAACTCTTATGATCCGTGTACAAGGTACATTTGGTGCCATATAAGTAATGCCTCCACAACTTCAAAGCAAACACTACTGCAGCCAATTCAAGATCATGGGTCGGGTAATTCTTTTCATGGGGCTTCAACTGACGTGAAGCATATGCAATAACTTTGTCCCTTTGCATAAGGACACAACCCAAACCTGAAATAGAAGTATCACTATACACCACAAGATCATCAGTGCCTTCGGGTAAGGCTAGGACAGGAGCTTCACATAACTTTGTCTTAAGCATTTGAAAGGCCTTTTCTTGAGCCTCCGTCCATACAAACTTCACTCCTTTCTTCGTCAATTCAGTCATTGGCTTAGCTATTCGGGAGAAATCTTGAATGAACCTTCTATAATAGCCCGCTAAACCGAGAAAACTCTTGATCTCCGTGGGTGTCTTTGGCTGTTCCCATTTAGATACAGCTTCAATCTTGGCAGGATCAACTTTAATTTTTTTGTTGGTTTTTTGTTCTTAATTAGGTGTCTTTGGCTGTTCCCATTTAGATACAGCTTCAATCTTGGCGGGATCAACTTTAATACCTTCAGAAGAGATAACATGCTCGAGAAATTGAACTTCTCGAAGCCAGAATTCACACTTGGAGAACTTTGCATATAACTTTTTCTTCGTAAGAACCTCAAGGACGGCTCTTAAGTGCTCACGGTGCTCGACTTCAGACCTTGAATAAATCAGAATATCGTCAATGAAGACAATCACAAAATGATCTAAGAATGGGCGACATACCCGATTCATTAAATCCATAAAAGCGGCTGGAGCATTTGTCAACCCAAATGGCATAACAAGAAACTCATAGTGCCCATAACGTGTACGAAAAGCTGTCTTGGCCACATCTTCCTTTTTGACTTTTAATTGATGATAGCTAGACCGCAAATCGATCTTAGAGAAGTAAGAAGCACCATGGAGCTGATCAAAAAGATCATCAATACGCGGGAGAGGATACTTATTCTTAACCGTTCGCTTATTCAGCTCACGGTAGTCTATGCACATGCGCATAGAACCGTCTTTCTTTTTGACAAAGAGAACCGGAGCTCCCCAAGGCGAGGAACTTGGTTGTATGAAACCTTTGTCGAGTAGCTCTTGAAGCTGAGACATTAACTCTTTCATTTCTGTAGGAGCTAAACGATATGGTGCTTTTACAACAGGAGTAGCACCGGGTACAAGATCAATTTGAAACGTGACCTCTCGGTCGGGAGGAATACCGGGAAGATCATCCGGAAAGACATCAGAAAATTCAGAAACTACTTCAACATTGGAGATAGGAGACTTCTTCTTTCGTGTATCGATGACATAAGCAAGAAAGTGATTCTTGTTATGTCGAATGCAATTGAGAGCCTTCATCAAATTAATGATTTTTATGCTCCCTTTCTTCTTATCTCCATAAACAGAAATGACCTTACCATCCGGAGTAGCGAAACTCACGATCTTTTGAGAACATATAATAGTAGCATCATTTTGAGACAACCAATCCATACCTATCACTATATCAAAACCGGCTAAAGTGGTAGGCAATAACTGAACCGGAAAAGAGCGACCTTCAATCTCAATAGAACAATCATCATAACCTTCTTGAATGTCACTAATAGTACCGTTAGCAATTTCAACCTCTGTACAACAATCAAGGGGAGTAGTGACTCTATCAAGCTTAGGAGCAAACAAGTGGACACAAAAGACCTATTTGCACCTGAATCAAAAAGAACAGAAGCAGGTTTTGAGTTAACAAGAAATGTACCGCTTACTACCTCATCGTTTTCCTTGACAGCTTCAACTGTCAGCTGAAAGGCTCGAGCTTTAGGCTTTTGGACAGCCGTTTTCTTTCCATCATCTTTTCTTGCGGGCAATCCTTGATGAAATGACCGGTTTGGTGACACCGGTAACATTTTGGCTTGTCTTTGCATTCTGAAGCAAGATGACCCATACCACCACAAGTGTCACACCTTCGGGTCTTATCTGAACATGGACCCGAATGAGGCGCCTTACAAGTACCACACCAATTCTTTGGCTTTGCATAGTTGCTGCCCCCACCCCTTGAAGATGAACCTTTCTTGAACTTCCTATTCGATCCATTTGATCCATCATGCTTCCTTTTTGAACCTGATTGCTTATCATCATTAGCTTTCACTACAGCCTTTTCACTCTTGAAGTCATCATCCAGCCTTTTGGACTCCTTAATCGCAGTAGACAATGTAGTATGTTGCCTACAAAGGCCACGATAGCTAGCGGGAAGACCATCACAGTAAGCTTCAACCTGATCAACATCTCTACGAACCAAGTGACCAACAAACTTAAGCTTTTCCATAAATGAGTGAGCATACTCAGTTATGGCACCGGGTTTAGCGGTTAAAGCTCTGAATTCCTTCTCAATCACCTCAGCTCACGAGTACCCACATATTCTTCCAAAAACTTCTCCTTAAATGTACCCCAAGGCATAGCAGCTAGCACCTCGGGGGTCAAAGAAACCGTAGCAGCCCTCCACCAATTTCGAGCATTCTTCTTCAACATACGGGAAGCACACAATACCTTCATATCCTCAGGGCAATAACACGAAGCAAACACAACCTCGATATCATCCAACCATTCCATGGCACCTACAGCATTTTGGGTACCATCAAATGCCTTTGCTCCACACTTCTGAAAAATCTCATACTTAAAGTTATTAGCACGAGGAGCGACCACAACACGAGGCTCCACCACATTATCAACACCATTCACATTAGCCACAACATTTTCAGGAGCAACTTGTGACCTTACCATAGATGGCTCAGTACGGTTTGAACGGTTGGAATAGTTCCCATCCGTATGCTCATCCCGTTGCAAACTAGCTTCCTTTTCAGCTCTCAATTGAGCCAACTCTTCTTCATTCCTTAACAAAAGAGCTCGAATAGCCCTCAACTCTTCATGCATTTCAGCTCGGGTAGGAACTTGTTCAATCACTGGGTTAGCCCTATCAATTTCTGACCTTGTGGGTTGTGCACCCGGAAATGGCCTTCGAGGAGGCCTTTGGTTAACACCATTTCCAGCCCCATTTTGATTAGCCGGAGCATCGCTAGCATTAGCTCCATCTCTTTGACTGCTAGCACGAGTATTAACCATCTTTCTACAATTTAGTGACGAATGTTAGAGATTAATCGAATGAGAACAAAGTATGGTTAGGCCTACTTATTTACACAAGCATAACATAATGGTATATAAGCCATAAACCTACACTCACACTCATCCCAACCCGTCCTAAAAGCATTTTCATCATAAAGCTAAAGCATTACTACTTAAGCCAATCATTTCTCGTACGGTTTAAGTCCAAAATCCTAAGGTCTTGGTCGAATTTTGGTTCACTTAAACCATTGCTCTGATACCAACTTGTAATACCCGTCTTTTAAAAACTTGGATTTAAAAAAACTTTGCCAAACGGCGTTTAAAATAAGCGGAAAGGATCACTTTCAAAATCTGCCCCATCCGTACGGATGGTACCTTTAAAATTTGGTGTTACTTCTAGCATCATCAAAATAATAAAAGTAAATCCAAGCTTTGGCACCAACATAAATGCCCATCATTACAAATCTGAAACATAAACAAAATAGCCAAACATAAGGCTAAAGGAAGTCTAAGCGTTTAATGTCTTTGCTAAGCTTCTTTATTCGTCTACCCAAGTCTCACCAAGCTAATCCTCGCCTAGCTCAAACTTGATTATCCTGAAGGCACAACATTTTCAAAGAACAAGTGTTAGCTAATAAATTAGCTAAGTAAGATAACACGAATTTGAAAACATTTGCCAATTCATAATATATTAACAAAGTCATCTTTTAATGTTAATATCACATACAAACATAACATATCATAACATAACACATTAGGATCATCGTATTCCTAATTGTGCCTAGCTTTACTTTCTTTATCTTTCTTTCTTTTCTTTATTTCTTTGCCTAGACGTAGGCTAAGTGACTTATGCCACTTACATAGGGATGTGGGGTTGTGTGAAGGCGGTCATAGACCATACATGGAGTCCTCACACCCGACATGATGGGTAAACCATAAGGTGGTCCATCGGCGTCGTTAAGGAAAGACAAAGTCATTCCAACTGAATAAACCGTTTATGCCTTTACGCATTGGTGGTTAGTTACTCCACCCGGAATACTCAAACGTAACTATGCCACAAGGAGCAACTCAAGTGACCACGTACGCACCAGCCCGAAGAGCTAGCACGGGTTAAGCTTAACACAAGACTTTACATATTGCTCGAGACTTTAATATTTGTATTAGTTTAGGTTACACTTTCACCTAAGCTAATCACATAACATCTTTTACTTTAGGGCCCTTAACGTGCACGTGAACATGGCAATCCTAATCAAAGGACTAGTGACTAGGTGATCAAGCCACACATGCAATCAAATAGCATAACATTTCATCATTTCATAGTCACATAACATAATCATCTCATCATTTCATACGTATATACTTACCTCATACCTTTGCAACCTGCATAAGCATGTTATACATCACAAACAGTAAGTATAATGTCCCTTTGCAACCTCCCATAGTCACCCATAAACATAAAACGTGCATTCGTATTCAATTGGAAGGTTTAACTTATGAAAACGTGTTTTGTTGTACCAACAGGTGACAAAAGATGTTATCTTACCTTGGTACAGCTTACCAACCAGTTACAAGTGTCTTACAGTGCTTGCTAAGTGCTCCCGACTACCTATAATGAGTATAAGATCGATCTATAAGCTAAACGAAACTTAAGTACCAATCTGGACTCAAATGTGCACCGCATGAACATTCTGTGCGCCGCACAGAACATCATTTGGTCATTTGTGCGCCGCATGAAATTCCTGTGCGCCGCACAAAACCATCAAATTCATCACAGAAACTAACCAATTTTCTGAGCATACCACTTATGCGCCGCACAGATCCCTTGTGCGCCGCATAACGGGCACCCACCTGGGAACCAATTTTCAAAACTGGAGGATATGCGCCGCATGAATGATTCATGCGCCGCATATCGGGCCCCCTTCAGATCTTTACTTTCAAAACTTGCTTTTATGCGCCGCACAAAAGCCTTGTGCGCCGCATAACACCCAGTTCGACCAAAATCCAACTTTTTAATCTTTAAATCGAATCCCACACGAACACCAATCCTTAATTCGCCCTAGGGACATAAAATTAACCCTTTGGACAGTACTTTTACTGACTTAAATCCAAATCAAACCTTTAATCCTTTACAACATGAATCAATCATTCAATCACCCGAATAACATGAAATCGGTAAACGTTTAATCAAATAACCCAACCCAAACCCATGGCCTGGATTGAATACTCATCTATGACTCATAAGATCAGATTTCAAAGAGAATATTACCTATATTACCTTTAGATGACTTAGGGGATTCAATATCTTGACAAAACTTGATCGAAACGGCACAAAACGATAGGATTCTTGAAGGAACTTTGCTTTGGAGAGGAGGGGATCGGTTGAGGCTTCACACACACAAAAGGGCAGAAGTTTTGTGACAATTAGGGATTCCTAATTTCACCTTAACCCCTGGCCACCAACTTCAAATCTTACACTTTGGACCCCTCAACTTCATAACTTGACTTTCTTAGCCTAAATCACTACCGGGAGTCTTAATCATACTAACAAGCACCCTATTACTTAACTTTACTTTCGTTAAACATCATATTAACCATTTCATATTAAACACCTAAGCATTTACATAATCCCTATAAGGCACATAAACATAATAGACCTAACGTTAACTAACGGAAAGTCAAATAGTCAAACATAAAACGTTTGGGATGTTACAGTTACCTTTCAAGGTCAAAACATGTGTCTAACTCTTCTGAATAAGATAATCATCAATAAACAAGTCCATATGTCCAACAAACTAAACAAGTCTATAACGTACATACACTTAGGAGGATTCTACTTTCAATGGGTCCTAGATGCTTATATATAGGGTCACCCGCAGCCTTCCCACCACATCTAAAACCCTTTGAAGGCATAACCGACTTCCATGTATGTACATCTATCCTAAATAATTACTATATCACAATCACATGCGTAAACATCAAACACTAAATCAAAACTATCCATCAATCATCAATCAATCAGTTCTATATTTCAATCGAAACATTTCATCAAACAATCAATAAACCGTAAATCAAATCAACCAGACAATCAAACAAGCACGTATATGTACACTTTTCAGCCCGAATCTCAATTGAGTAGGGAGCTACGGAACTCACCTTATTCTTGATAGTTCAACAGCAAAATAGAAGAGATTGATGTAGTTAACGATGACGAGCGAGTCAACTGGCCACGTTACGTATTCCCTAATTTCAATGTGAATTGATTTATATTCATGCTAAATTCCAAATATAAATATACAACTATAAGGATATCTTATTAATACGCTTGTCAACGTGTTTACTTTGTGAGCTTTTATAGATATTTGAATTTATCTTTAAGAATCCTTTAAAGTATTTTGTAAATGAAACCTCATTTATGTTATAAAAATTTAAAGGACTAATTTGTCATTTTTGAAACTTGAGGGACTAAATTGTCATTCTTGAAACTTGAGGGACTAAATTGTCAAATGTCACACTTATAAGGACTGAAAATGACAACTTTGAAACTGTAGGGTAAAAATGTAACTTTCCGTATATAATACGTATCCGTAAGATATATGTACTTTAAATAGTAAGATTAATACAAAGAATGTATTAATTAATTTAGTAACGAAGAGATACTTTAAATAGTATGTATTATAATCAATACGAAAGGAATGTATTAATTATATAATGAAGAGATACCTTAAATGGCAGGAAAAACCAGTATTTTATTTCAAGTTGTGTTAGGGTTGACGTGGGTCATGTAGTATCCAGACGGTGAACCAAGTTGCGTTTAGAATGCGAATCGCAAACCGTTTGTCAACTACAATCCGCTCCGTTGGTATACCCCAGAGATGCCCAAGGTCAATGGCAATCACGTTTAGAAATATAATACGGTTAAAAGTGTATTAAGGATATATTCTATCCAAACCAAGAAGCTCAAGAACAAACGCTACACGATCGTTAAAGTTAGATGGAATGCTAGACGTGGAGCTGAGTTCACTTGGGAACGCGAGGACCATATGAGGTCTAAGTACCCACATTTGTTTAGTAATTAGTGTTTTGTTGAATTTCGGGACGAAATTCTTTTAACGGGGGAATAATGTAACATTTGCCATTTTGGTCCATTAATAAACATGGCAAACTTTTATGGATATATATGTAAAACGTTGCTTTTTCGATCGTTTCTTTCTCGAATGAACTTAAGACTTCCTAGAACCTAATATCTAGTGTTTTAACACTTTGATATGGCCATAATCTTCCAATAAACTACTTCATTAAAACTTAAATACTTCTTAGAAACATATCCTAAAATCTTGTTTAAAACTCAAAGGAATGAACCCGAAACGACTGGTAACATTTGAGGAAACAACTAGGAAGTTGTCAAAAGTGAAAAGACTAAAATGCCCTTTCAAAAATCTGCACCTTAAAGTCTCCTAGCCCATGGTATTTGCAAAACCATCAACTTTGCCCATGGTATTCATTAACTTAACTATGATTACTTATTAACTAAACTAGTAATCATGCTTAAATTTTACCTATAAATACTAAGCTTAAGTCTTCACAAATACTTACCTCCCATCTCTTTCTCCCTCAATTTGGCATTCCACAACTCTATAATCATTCCCCCTCCCTTTTAATAATAAATCTCAAGAACTACTCAAAGTTCTAAATAAAGCAAGGTTACTTTGCAAGAAAAATTGTCAAGTGAAGTTGTTATTGAGAATTCCCTCAAAGATCTTCTAAAGCCTAGTTATAATGACCACATGAAAGTTGGTCTATAACATCATTTTCTCAAGATTCAAGACCAACTCTTAGTCGATCTCATTAAATCTTCTTCGGTGTTCATTCATATATCGTTACTTTGATCCTAGAATTTATAATTCTCCAACTGGTAGTGTTTCTATGAAACCTTACTATACTTTGCTTTATGATTATATAACTATATGTTATGTATTGAAATGCTTGTCAACTTACTTTTATACTCAATTGATACATACTTCCATTTAAATACAGTTCATATCTACTTTCCTTTTACATATAGAGCTTCAAATAAAAGAGAGAACAAGATAAGAAAAATTCACACTTTGCTAGTGCAATTTTTCCTTTCTTATATTGAGCTCGTCCAACACAAAAATAAATGGGACCAAGCTGTTTCTTCTTTTTGACTAAATGAAGTTCCTTTCTACTTTTCAAGATTCGGCCGAGAGAAAAACAAGAAGACAATCATAATTTGTCTACTCTCTTCCTTTTATATTCATGCATCATATCATATATGAATATTTAAATCTATATTTAAATAATTAATAAATCATATAGATTAATTAAATAAATATTGCTAATTAACTCAACTAGTTAATTGATAAAAGCCAATCTTATCTCCATCTATTTTGGTGATTATATATATTGTATACAATATACATATATCCGGGTATCTAAATGTTCATTGTGTGTGACCCCGTAGGCTCGTGTATAAGCGGTAGTATAGTTTTGTGTTATGACGTACACACTAATCCAACAAACTGAGAATAAAAGATAAAGTATGACCTGGAAGAACGGACAGGTGTCCGGAAACTATAGTACATTATAATTATTGCGACAGTGAGAAAATTTTTAAATTTTGTAGTCGTCCTTAAATCAACAAAACACTAATTACTAAAATGTGGGTACTTAGACCTCATATGGTCCTCGCGTTCCCAAGTGAACTCAGCTCCACGTCTAGCATTCCATCTAACTTTAACGATCGTGTAGCATTTGTTCTGTAACACCCCGAGATGGGCCCGAAGTATTACAAAATTATATAGCACACAGTGGAATTATCGTAGAACATAAACTATATGAACATGTTGGACCCAGTGAATCCAACTTATTAAATTATGAACATACACACAATATAATACAAGCATATAATCTCCACACGTTTACAAGCGAATACAAAAGATAGTATTAAATTCTAAACATGATGCAATAGTTGGGCAAATGAATCCTTGATCCATCTAAGTCCATGCCCTGGTTCAAAAGCAACAAAATTCAAGCATCACGTCCCTGGTTCACCTGGTTTCCTGAAAAGGGTCAGAATCTGGACGAAAACCGAATAGCTGAACTTAGGTGACCTTTTGAACGAAATGGGAATATTGGAAAATTCTGTAAAAAAATTCATGAATACTCTTAAGATATAGAACGAAATGGGTTTTAGCCACATCTAAAACCCTTTGAAGGCATAACCGACTTCCATGTATGTACATCTATCCTAAATAAATTACAATATCACAATCACATGAGTAACCATCAAACACTAAATCAAAACTATCCATCAATCATCAATCAATCAGTTCCATAATTCAATTGAAACATTTCATCCAACAATCAAATATACCGTAAATCAAATCAACCAAATAATCAAACAAGCACGTATATGTACACTTTTCAGCCCGAATCTCAATTGAGTAGGGAGCTATGAAACTCACCTGTTGTCCGCAGAATAGGATGCCAAATGAGAAAATTTAAGCAAAGTAACAATGATCCTCGTCTGTTTGCCTAGTCATATAAATAACAGATAAAGGGTTAAGTCCTAAGAAATGCCATTAAGTTTAAACTTGAACCTAATGACCCTGATATGATTCACTTGATGATAAACCTTAAACTTGATTATATCATTTTAACTAAATTAGACTAAAACATGATGGTCTAAACCCTGTCACTACAAGTTTTGTAATGAACTAGACCAACCATTAATTTAAACAAATCAAGTGATTTACTTGTGACATAACTAAACTCGAGGGTATCAATTCTATTTAGACTTGTCTGACTTATTTAAGTGATTAAACTCAGAAGTATAAACTATAACTTGGCCCAAACTCCATTTGACAAATCTTGTTTTCAATCGGTAATTAATAAGTTAGTCGACACTTACTTGTCCGATCACAAATGTCCTTAATTTGATTCATGCTACACTTGACTTGTACAGCGGGATTAACTTCATAATGTTGTCACCATGAAAGATTTGACATAGTCTAGCTCATAATAATAATTTAATAAGTGTTATACTATATAAATTTGAACTTGGTATTTTTCATGCTTTCCACGTGTGCATGGCAAGACTTAGATATAATATGACTAGCCTTACCTCTATTTTCTTAATCCTACACGAGTGAGTTCATTTAGACATACTAGTTAAGCGTTTAATTAATTTAACATTGAGTTTCATTTTGTTATCCGTAGTGATGATCGATGTGTTTTTAATATGAATTTGATATTAAATGGATGGATCAAAATATACCTCCATTGACTTCATAATGAGCCCGATAACAACTCAAAAGATCTTAGAATGGACTTGAATAGTGGAAAACCAGTTTGCTTGGTCTCGTTTTCAAGGGTTGCAAAGGGCCGTTTCTTTGCTCTAAACCTCCCTATTCTTGTAATAAGTCGGTGGTTCTCGAGTTCCCTTAAGGAGGTAACTACAGATGGTTGTGTAGAAGATTGATGAACAGTAGCAGTAAATAAAGCAGTAGCGGTACACGAGCTGTAGTAAAGCAGTAGTAATTTGTCATTTTTGAAATTATATAGGACACAGTGGAATTATCGTAGGCTACTAAATGAAAATACACGAATTCAGTGAATCCGACGAGTAATGTCAAATGTAAGTAGTCACCATAAGTTTACAAGTCAACCCAAACGATGACAAACGATCCTAAGCATATGATGTGTGAAATCGAGTTTGTAAATTTATAAATAAGTACCCACTAAAAACCGACTACTACACACTTTCAGGCAGTGGACCTGATCGCATATAGTATAGTAATTAGTAAGTCCGAGGTCGTTCGCAAGGATTGGTTTTCAAATAATTGTTTGCTAAAGTAGTTTTAGAAAAATGATGGAACCGTAGCCGAATTGCTACCTAACTTTGACAATTGAAATAAAAGAAATTCAAATAACAAGACAAACTAAAATAAAGTAGTTTTCAGACAATATTAATAAAGATCATCCACTTCGAATCCACTCGACTACAACTATGATTGCTTTCGTTTAAAACCAAAATTCTTTAGAGTTGACAAGATAATCGTGAAGGATAAAAATGCTCGCGTGGTACCACCAACCGCTCGCAAATCACCCAAACACCTAAGTTGCTAGTTTAATTACCCAAGCCGGTACCACCAATGCCTAGAGAATCTCCCCAACGATTAGTTTGATTGATTATCCAATTATCAATTATGTCTATGTGAATTAAAACGTGGTACCACCAACCGTTTCTAAACACGTTTACCGATTAATTCCTATTATCGACTTGACATCCACCGTCATACCATGAACCGGTGACAAACGATCAAAGACAATCGAATTGAAATAATAAATATATTTACCTAGTACCACTAACGATGAACACATAAACCATCAACATCAATAGAATAAATCACAAGGAAATTAATTGATAAAGATCACGACACAACGATAATGAATCAACTCTTGAATTAAATTATGCAATCATATCATTCATCAAGTTTCATCAAAGTGGATGATTAAGAATTCTAGCCACTCATGCTAAATTGAAATTCATAAAAGAAATTGAAAGAGAACATATTGTACAAATGATTGTTGAAATTAAAATTGCAAGTGTAAGTCCCAACTCGTTAGATGGTACTACTGAAGACACCTCTATGTCGATGGTGGAGTTACTTTGCAATATATGCACTGAACTGGAGACGACCAGTTGCAGTGTGTATATACCAAGTTCTAGATAGATTACTTATATAAATGACAATAAGTAAAGAACAATGCAATAATATAAATAACTTGTAAGATAACTTGATGAGACAATATGTATTTTTCAATGTGTAATTTATTTATTGATTTAAACAAATTACAAGGTTGATGCGGAACCAAGATAATACACGAATGTAAATATCCTAACAACCTATGAAATACAATTGATCTATACTCGGAATTTCTCAAGACAATCAAAACACTTAAAGTTGTGAAATGTTCCTTTTAGCGATTGAGAGAACATTGCACAAGTTCACCAAGAATATTGCAGGTTTGCAAAGTGTGAAGTTATTCGTCTTTGTGAAATAACTTTCATTCTTGGTTGTGCAATGACTTGTTTTTATAGGCAAAGTTAACATTGGGATGTTAACTTTAGCCGTACAAATGTGGTTGGGAGCATTTAAGGAATAGCATTTAATTCCTTAAAAGCAGTGTAAAGTCGCATGTTAAAGTGACTTTACATAACCACCTTTATGTACCCTTTAATACTTAAATAATAAGATAAGGCTTATTATCCGGGTAAAGGTACATAAAGCATACAAGTCAATTCCTCGTAATCAGTGTAAAGCTTTGTAAGGGCTTTCCACTGATGGTCTCCAGTTTGTAACTGACTAGAATGCCAACTGGGCTTCGCTGCCATTGCCATTCTCTATCTTCCATTTGTTGTCTTCGACTTCAACTGGAATGCTTCTTCAACTTGGTCAGTTCTCAACTGGAGGAAGTCTTCAGTTGCGTAAACTGTACGGTGCAACTGGACTTCAATATATTTCTCGACAAATCATTAAGGTCTCCAGATACAACTGGAGACTGGACAGTTCACTGGACAGTTTAACTGGGTCTCCAGGTGCAACTCGAGACTGGCCAGTTTACCAGGTGAACTGGTCCTAACAGCAAGGACGGAAAAGTAGATACGATCTAGACGGTGTTCTTGAATCTTCAATGAATCCAATTGATAGAATTTGAGATCTCCCTTGAAGGAATTCGTGTGGAACAGCCCCTAGAAAGAAAACTTAGATGCAGAAAAACGGTTTATTTTCTTGCTTATATACCCCTCTCTATCTGGACGGCTGAAAAGCTGAAACATTAGGTTCTCCGTACTGCTGACTGCGGAGTAGTGAGACTGGCGCACTCCCACTGCGGCGCAGTGGAATATTTCTGGAATTTAAGGTTTTTTCACGACCTTTGAATGCGGCGCAATGGGGCTTCATTCCCCCCACTGCGGCGCAGTGTAAATCCTCTGGAAAACATGTGGCCTTTTCGCCCAATGACTGTGGCGCAGTGAGACTTCATTCTTCCCACTGCGGCGCATTGATACTAACCTCCTCAGTATTCTTTTTCGTTAACAGCTCTCGAACACTAGGATTAACATCTTCGCCTAACTTCGTCATAAAGTGCACCAAATGGACGCGCAACCTGCTAAGAACCTGAAAGCACTAACAAACACCATAAACGCGCCAACTGCATACAAAACAGGCCATAAATGATGTGGGCGATATATATAAATTGGACACATCACATAATGCAAAAGATGGTAAATGAATCCTTGATCCATATTAGTCCAAGTCCGGGTTCAAGCAATCAACAATCATATATCTCTATCTTGATTCAACCTGATTACCTGAAAAGTGTACTAGCAAGTGTCAACACAAGGTTGGTGAGTTCGTAGTAATATAATATATCCCTTAATTTACATACCTATAATGCCTAATTATTTTACTAGCATTTATTTTAATCATACAATATATCTAGCTAATTGATTGATTTCGAAATTAATAACACAAACAAAAATAATCACGGGCGTACAACTTTTTATAAATTATTATAATAATAAATCCAAAATATGGATAAATCATTTCATATAATATAAAGGTTGTGTCGGTTTTTGTCCTACTAGTACCATTATTAGTTATCCGCCGACACTGTTTGAAACTGTACATTATACTAAGGCTTCTTAACATGGGTCTAATCACAATAGCCTAATCAAGACATAGAATCCATCCTCATATTTCATTTAGTCCAATCACATGAACAGAATGTGAGCAAAATCACATTGGTACTATAAATTCCATACAAAATATAGTCACAATAAAAATGGCCTCACCATATGGGCCTCATCATATCAATCCAGTTTCAATTCATTATCATATTGTTATTAGCCCAACACGTACATATATATAAAGGCAAACATACATACTCAAAGTCTTTCATAAATTCGTAAAGTTTGCTTTTATTATTTTCGACAATTAATGGACCAAAAATGACAATTGTTACATTAAAGGTTGTGTCGGTTTTTGTCCTACTAGTACCATTATTAGTTATCCGCCGACACTGTTTGAAACTGTACATTATACTAAGGCTTCTTAACATGGGTCTAATCACAATAGCCTAATCAAGACATAGAATCCATCCTCATATTTCATTTAGTCCAATCACATGAACAGAATGTGAGCAAAATCACATTGGTACTATAAATTCCATACAAAATATAGTCACAATAAAAATGGCCTCACCATATGGGCCTGATCATATCAATCCAGTTTCAATTTATTATCAAATTGTTATTAGCCCAATACGTAAATATATATAAAGGCAAACATACATACTCAAAGTCTTTCATAAATTCGTAAAGTTTGCTTTTATTATTTTCGACAATTAATGGACTGTAGAGTTAAGAATTCGAGCTTTTGTGTGTGTGTGAGTGTGTGTTAATGGCGGTTACTAGAGAGAGAAAGTAGAGAGAGAGAAGAGAGATGTCAGGGAAAGTTTTGTTTGTATTATATGGTGAAAGGTTACAATTAACATAATAGAGGGGGTTTATATACATATGAGCTATTTACATTATGCCCCCTTCCATTGTAACAAGATTACAATATAAGTACAAATTAACATAAGGTACACAAATCAACTACTACATTTATATTTCTAACAATCTCCCCCTTAGTAGTGATTTGTGAAAAATATCCAGTCTTTGTCTATCTTTAAGCTCTCGTATTTGGTTTATCTTTGTTTGGATGCCAGAACCAGTTTTCTCCTTCGGGTCTGTCATCTGGAACAATCATATTTGCTTCAAAATTTCTTGGAGGAATGTTATGTGGCCCTGGAAGATGACTAGGCCCATACTTGATCCAGCAACCTCCTTTTCGACGAACAACATAC
>CM067167.1:177151957-177194849 GCA_034093135.1 Erigeron breviscapus
AACACCTTTCCAAGGTGATACTTTCAAGAGTAAATGATCACCAACTTCAAACTCTAATGGTCTCTGTCTCACATCGGCATACTTCTTTTGTCGTTCACGGACTAATTGTAACCTCTCCTTGATTTGAGAAATCACTTTGGTTGTCTCAACTACAATCTCTGGCCCGATAAGATGGATTCACTGAGTCCAACATGTTCACATAGTTTATGTTCTACGATAATTCCACTGTGTGCTATATAATTTCTGTAATACTTCGAGCCCAGCTCGGGGTGTTACAGAATGGTGGCCCATGCGTGGTCGTAGAGAATTAGGCGGTTTGACCTAGACTACGGCTTAAGTTAAAACTCTTCATATAGCATGCATGGTTAGGAATTTTGTGTGCAACATGAATTATGTGAAACCCTGAAGGTGTACATTGTGAGTTCGTAGAAAAGACATTTATGTGATGACTTGAGTACAATGTGATGATCATATGATGAGTACAATGTGGTTAATGTGTACATTGATTGAACTTGATTATGATTGAGATGGATTATTGTTATTGATTGATAATAGTTTGATGATTTAGGGCAAAATGAAGTTATGGCGTTAACTTGATATAACATTGTGGAAACCCTAAAAGAGCCCGATCAACTATTTTATGGTTACCCGGTATTATAACAAGTTAATGACATCACGGATTGCACACGATTGGCTTAGGGTATAATAAGGAACCGATATGCTTAAATGGAAGTTGATTGAGTGGAGGGTTAGCCGCTGGTACACCCTGTATACAAACCCAGTCAATAACGAGAGGGCATATCGAATTCGGATTATACTTTGAACCACTTGTGTTAGTTGTTTGATTGTATGATGTGTTGAGCATGAGTACTTAAATTGTTGATAAACGATCTAGCATTTTGCCATAGCACAATGATATGAATTAGGTATGTTATATCGATATGAGAGCATTGACTACTTGTGTGACTAACATGTGAGCATTTTGAGACTAATTTTTGGGTCAATATGCTTTATAGAAATGGAAAGACCAAGGAGAACCGGAACTAACTATGGGACTAACCCTGAAGAGCCACATGAAGCAGAAGCTCAAGGTGGTCGTGGGGGTGGCCGTGGTGGTAGAGGTGGTAGAGGTGGTAGAGGTCACGGTAGGGGTCGAGGTGGAGGCCAAGGAAAAGGTGGAGGTAATAATGAAGTACATGCACCGGACTTGGCAGAGGTGATCGCTCAAACGGTCACTAATATCATGCCAGCTATTATCGCCCATGTCACGGCAACCCTTGATGGAAACAATGGGGCACAACCCAATGAGCCTCAAAACAACGAAGCCCCGGCTAATGTGAATAATGAGGGCGCTCGACCTCATGTTGTGGCGAATGAAGAAGAAGAACCGATTGAAGTTAATAACTATAGGACCATGTTTAATCAACATGGAATGTACCGCCAAGGTTGTCAATTCAATGACTTCAAGAATTGTGGGGCACCAGATTTTGATGGTAAGGGTGGTCCCGTGGACTGTATAAGATGGTTCGAGAAGATTGAAACAGTGATTGAAAGAAGTCATTGCACACATGATGACCAGATTCCTTATGCAACATGTATGTTTAAAGATGATGCTTTAAGTTGGTGGAACAAAGAAAAGAGCTTCGGCCGGACCCATAATTTGTTATGGACTGATTTTAAGAACATGGTGAAGGAGAAATTTTGCCCTCCTTATGAACTCCAAAATTTAAGCATTGAATTTGTCTATCTTAAAATGGACGGGGCAAATTACAAGGGCTATCTTAGACGATTCCAAGATTTGTCTACCCTTGTTCCCCATCTAGTGAATATCGAGTCTCAAGCCATTGCAAAATTAGTGTTAGGCTTGACTCCAGAAGTCCGATCTCTGATAAACTCGGTCATGCCTGCTTCTATGGCCGAGGCTATTAACCGTGCCGGTAGTGTTACCGAGGATCTTTTGAGGAGGGGAGTATTGAGCAAGTCATCATCATAAAAAAGAAAAGAAGTGGCGGAGTCTAGTGAGGAAAAGAATAAGGGAAGGTTTGATCCCAAGAAGGCAAATCGGGGAAGAATTATGGCAGCGGTGGAGTCGGTGAGGAAACCTTATCAAGGACCTCATCCTTTTTGTAATAAATGTAACAAGCACCACCCTACTAACATTCCATGTGGGGCTTGTTTTAATTGCAATCGACTCGGGCATATGGCAAAGGAATGTAGGGCTCCTAGAGCGGCCCCAATGAATGTGGCTCCTCTTCAAGCTGTTCCTCCACGCGGAAATTTCGCAAAGGGTACTTGTTATGAATGTGGAAGCCCTAATCACTACCGCAACAATTGTCCTCAATGGGTTGGACAACAAGTTCAAGTGGCTGTTCACCCCAATCAACTTCAAATTGCCGGGCCTAACCAAAACCGAGGACAACAAGGTCACCAAGTACAACCTCGTGGTCGAGCCTTTGCGGTCAATGTCAATGAAGCCCGCAATGATCCAAACGTGGTGGCAGGTACCTTTCTTCTTAATGGTCACTATGCAGCCGTTTTGTTTGATTCTGGAGCCAATTTTAGTTTAGTTTCCTCTAGTTTTGTTCCTTTGATTGAAGTTCATCCGTGTGCTCTGAATTATGTGCTTGATATTGAAATGGTAAATGGGTCACTAACTAAACTCAGTCAAATACTTCGTGATTGTATTTTGACTTTAAACGACGTTGAATTTTTCATCGATCTTATGCCCTTTGATATTGGGAGCTTTGATGTGATTGTGGGTATGGATTGGATGTCGGCAGTTAACGCGGTTATTGATTGTGGTGAGAGAGTTGTTAAGATAGCTTTGTCTAATGGTAGAATTCTTAGGATTCAAGGCGAAATCTCCGATCCTTCTAACTCTAAAGTTTTTAGTGCTACCGTCTTAAAGGTAGAATTGAAAACCGTTCCTATTGTGTGTGAGTTTCCCGATGTTTTTCCGGATGACTTACCGGGATTACCTCCATCTCGTGAACTTGATTTCCGTATCAATCTAATCCCTGGAGCAGCACCCATAGCTAAAGCTCCTTACAGACTGGCTCTATCTGAAATGCAAGAGTTGGCAACTCAACTTAAAGAACTCCAAGAAAAAGGTTTCATTCGTCCTAGTCAATCTCCTTGGGGTGCTCCTATTCTCTTTATCAAGAAGAAAGACGGGTCCTTTAGAATGTGTATTGATTACCGAGTGTTGAATAAGCTCACGGTAAAGAACCGGTATCCACTTCCTCGAATTGATGATCTATTTGATCAACTTCAAGGTGCCAAGCACTTTTCAAAAATTGATCTTCGCTCGGGTTATCATCAACTCCGAGTACATGAAGATGACATTCCTAAAACGGCTTTTCGTACAAGGTATGGCCATTTTGAATTCACTGTTATGCCTTTCGGGTTGACTAATGCACCGGCGGTGTTCATGGATTTGATGAACCGGGTGTGTAGTCCCTATTTGGACGAGTTTGTCATTGTCTTCATTGATGACATACTTGTTTACTCGAAGACGAAGGAAGAACATGTTGAACACTTGCGCAAAGTGCTTGAATTGTTAAGAAAGGAGAAGTTGTACGCCAAATTCTCTAAGTGCGAGTTTTGGTTGGAGAAGGTTCATTTTCTTGGTCACGTGGTAAGCAAGGATGGTATTCACGTGGACCCAAGCAAGATTGAAGCGGTCAAGAATTGGAGAAGACCCGAAACACCATCCGAGATCCGTTAATTCCTTGGATTGGCGGGTTATTATCGAAGATTCATTGAAAATTTCTCCCGCATTGCGCAACCGCTTACTCTCTTGACTCAAAAAGAGAGGAGATTTGAATGGGGCGATAGGCAAGAACAAGCTTTCCAAACTCTTAAGGATATGTTGTGTGATGCACCTATCCTAACTCTTCCGGATGGAGGTGAAGACTTTGTAGTTTATTGTGATGCTTCGGGACAAGGTTTGGGTTGTGTTCTTATGCAGAGGGGCAAAGTCATTGCTTATGCCTCTCGTCAATTGAAAGTGCATGAGAAAAACTACCCGACGCATGATTTGGAATTAGGCGTGGTTGTATTTGCTTTGAAATGTTGGAGACATTATCTCTATGGCACAAAATGTGTGATTTACACCGATCACAAAAGTCTCCAACATATCTTTAATCAAAGTGAATTGAATATGAGACAAAGGCGTTGGCTTGAACTCTTTAGTGACTATGATATGTTTCCCATATTCGTGATGTCATCAACTTGGGATTATATCATATGTAATAACAACATCCAACTATTATTGACATGGGCAATAATAGTTGGCATGATATTAGTGACCATTTGAGCGATCACCTCTGCCAAGTCCAGTGCATGTACTTCATTATTACCTCCACCTCTTCCTTGGCCTCCACCTCGACCCCTACCGTGACCTCTACCACCTCTACCACCACGGCCACCCCCACGACCACCTTGAGCTTCTGCTTTATGTGGCTCTTCAGGGCTTGTCCCATAGTTAGTTCCGGTTCTCCTTGGTCTTTCCATTTCTATAAAGCATATTGACCCAAAAATTAGTCTCAAAATGCTCACATGGTAGTCACACAAGTAGTCAATGCTCTCATATCGATACAACATACATAAATTATTAGATCAAATGTATTACGGAATATGTATTACAATACTGATAATTATTATACAAGTTGGTCTATAACATAATTTGTATTCCAAACTTGAATTATAATTTCAATAAGGTATGAGAATTATAAAGTCTCTCGAATAATAAGGATTCATTTACCATCTTTTGCATTATGCTTAGGATCGTTTGTCATCGTTTGGGTTGACTTGTAAACTTATGGTGACTACTTACATTTGACATTACTCATTGGATTCACTGAATTCGTGTATTTTCATAGCCTACAATAGTTCCACTGTGTGTTATATAATTTCCGTAATACTTCGGGCCCAGCTTGGGGTGTTATAGAATGGTGGCCCATGCGTGGTCGTAGAGAATTAGGCGGTTTAACCTAGACTGCGGCTTAAGTTAAAACTCTTCATATAGCATGCATGGTTAGGAATTTTGTGTGCAACGTGAATTATGTGAATCCTAAAAGGTGTACATTGTGAGTTCGTAGAAAAGACCATTTATGTGATGACTTGAGTACAATGTGATGATCGTATGATGAGTACAATGGGGTTAATGTGTACATTGATTGAACTTGATTATGATTGAGATGGATTGTTGTTATTGATTGATAATAGTTTGATGATTTAGGGCAAAATGAAGTTATCGCATTAACTTGATATAACATTGTGGCAACCCTAAAAGAGTCCGATCAACTATTTTATGGTTACCCGGTATTATAACAAGTTAATGACATCACGAATTGCACATGATTGGCTTAGGGTATAATAAGAAACCGATATGCTTAATGGAAGTTGATTGGGTAGAGGGTTAGCCGCTGGTACACCCTGTATACAAACCCGGTCAATAACTAGAGGGCATATCGAATTCGGATTATACTTTGAACCACTTGTGTTAGTTGCTTGATGGTGTGATGTGTTGAACATGAGTATGTGGTTTAGTGATGAACAATTATTGTGAACTTGGAATGATGGCATGATACATAATGATTTCCCCTAGAACATTAGTACTTTTTCCTTAGTGTAAGGATATGATTTATGTGTAATACGTCAGCATGAGAGCATTAACTACTTGTGTGACTAACATGCGTGCATTTTGAAACTATGATGTTCAAGTAAATTAAGATACTATGAAATATTATGTGATCTAGTGTGTTAAGAGGCGTTTGTATGAACGTTGAGCTTGAGTTAATAATTTAACGAATGTGTTCAAGAAAATGGCTAGAAAAGAGCAAACACGATAGTAATAGAAAGATTATGAACTTAAGTGATTATATGCAGGAATCAAGTCCCGTAGATTTCACCTTATATTGGCCTTGTACCTAGAATAAGAATACATGATTTTACTGAGAGGTACTATTTGCTTATATAACGTAAGCAATGACGTCAAATGAAAATAATTTTTCAAAACCAAGAATCTCGAGAATACGAAATAATTCATAGATGGTGAATACTGTTAATAGGATATTTACTGTATTTAAATGCAAGTATGTATCAATTGAGTATAAAAGTAAGTTGACAAGCATTTCAATACATAACATATAGTTATATAATCATAAAGCAAAGTATAGTAAGGTTTCATAGAAACACTTACCAGCTTGGAGAATTATAAATTATAGGATCAAAGTAACGATATATGAATGAACACCGAAGAAGATTTAATGAGATCGACTAAGAGTTGGTCTTGAATCTTGAGAAAATGATGTTATAGACCAACTTTCATGAGGTCATTATAACTTAGCTTTTGAAGATCTTTGAGGGAATTCTCAATAACAACTTCACTTGACAATTTTTCTTGCAAAGTAACCTTGCTTTATGATTATAATACATACTATTTAAAATGCAAATTTCACAAATGTTACATTAATTAGTTATATAGCATTACATATTTTTATTGGTTCACACGTATTTTTATTGAGACCTTCATCTATTATTACTTTTATATTATATGAAATGATTAGTTAAATATGTAATGCTATATAACTAGAAATTATGTTACATCTTCTACGAGCTTCTCAAACTCTGGTCGTGATTCATTATCGTATCAATCGGTCCTACCATGTTCAAGGTTGAGACCTCATAACATGTGTCACTAATTGGATTGGGGGATAGTATGGGCAAGTCTGACATTGGTCGTTTTCCTGGTGCCCTGTTACTCTCCTCAGAAGGTTCTGGTTGGAATATTGGTTCGGGTTGGAATGTTGATTCCAACTAGAATGTCGGTTCTGGTGTATCGAAAAACCAGTTTTGATGAAAAGGTTCTATTAGGTTAGAAGATGAGGCCCTATGATGAATTGCATCAATAGGATTTGAGAACAATGCGACTAACCACCGAAAAGCCTCATCCAATGGAAGCTAAGCCACAAATAGGAAAGGGCTCAACATTTTGATATAAGTTTCTGGTTTTGGTTAGATTTTGAAGAAAGGAAAATGTTAAGTTGATATGGTATGGAGAAAAGTATGCTATAGCGTTATTATGCTATACTATAGGTATACGAATTTGAGTTCTGCATAGTGTTCTAGTCAGACTTACATGTGTCTAGACAAATCATTTATGCTATACTATAGGTATACGAGTTGATGGTTATTAAGTATGTACAAATTGTAGAATGTTTACATATGCTATCTCTAAATGTTAATCCTGTCGAGGATTGTGTACAAGTTCATCCTACTCTGTTGAGAGTAGAAGGGTTCAGTTTGGAATCAAATGAGTTCATCTTACTCTGATTGAGAGTAGAGTGTGATGCTCCCTAAACCTGGCTTTTAATTATGTGTGTAAATGTGTATGTGGGATATCACGTCTTCTAATATCTATTAATTGTCACTGAGACAAAACATAAACCAAGTTAAGTATATTTTACTCGATATAATCTGAATTTCGAGGACGAAATCCTTTTAACTGGGGAATAATGTAACAATTGTCATTTTTGGTCCATTAATTGTCGAAAATAATAAAAGCAAACTTTACGAATTTATGAAAGACTTTGAGTATGTATGTTTGCCTTTATATATATGTATGTGTTGGGCTAATAACAATATGATAATGAATTGAAACTGGATTGATATGATCAGGCCCATATGGTGAGGCCATTTTTATTGTGACTATATTTTGTATGGAATTTATAGTACCAATGTGATTTTGCTCACATTCTGTTCATGTGATTGGACTAAATGAAATATAAGGATGGATTCTATGTCTTGATTGGGCTACTGTGATTAGACCCATGTTAAGAAGCCTTAGTATAATGTACAGTTTCAAACAGTGTCGGCGGATAACTAATAATGGTACTAGTAGGACAAAAACCGACACAACCTTTATATTATATGAAATGATTTATCCATGTTTTGGATTTATTATTATAATAATTTATAAAAAGTTGTACGCCCGTGATTATTTTTGTTTGTGTTATTAATTTCGGAATCAATCAACTAGCGGGATGTATTGTACAATATATATAAATGCTAATAAAATAATTAAGCATTATAAGTATATAAATTATGGGGTATATTATACTACTAAATATCCTAAATATCTAACTTTCTTAGCATGCTATTTCCTGGAAGTTGCCTAAACACCTAACTAAATGAATCTACAAATGCATGCTTGAATAAACTAAGTAAAGTCCTAGCATCCATCGACATCTATCTATCTTATTTACTGAAAAGAACAAGAATACAAAACCCCAAAGTTGACTCATGCAATATAGGAAGCAAAATGGAGAATGGTTACTTCCATTCATACGTAAATAACTATCAATATAATATATTATATCTCTCTTCCTTATTCCATCTTTAGTTCTTCATTTCTCCTACACACTTCTCACGTAAACACATAAACAAATACTACATAAATACATGCACATATATGCATATCTTTGATACTAGCTTTCCTATATTAGTTCTTTCATTTGTAGCTTATCTTTTCCTTAGCTACATGAAAGCCACGACCAACAACACATACAAACTCAGTAGATTGAGTTCTTGAGGTCTTATGATCATCACTTGAAGTTCCAAGTTGAGTTTAAGGGCCTATAGAACTCATTGAAGTTAATTATATGGATTATTTTGGCTTAAAATCATCCTCTTGATTAAGTGAAAGTTAAGGTAATGTTTCTATATATATTGTTTATGTATTTTCCAGGTTATGATTAGTATGGGATGGTTTAAGGTGGTTAAGTTGAACGGTTGGGTTATGTACCGAAAACGTCGTTTTTGAGTCGTTTACATAACCTTTGATGATCCAATACCCAAGAGGGATTGGGGTATATTTTAGTACAACCTAAATGTCCATTTGTGTCCTTATTAAAGTCTTGGAAAGTGTCAAGTTATGAAACAAATACTAAGTCAAAATGATATACGATAACAAGGGATTGTTAGGACTGAAATCACAGTCATCTTGCAAAAATCATAGATAATTCATCTGAATGAACTAGGAGATGAATCTTACATTTTTGAAAAGGTCTATGTGTCCTTTAAATTTGATAAGAAGTAAGTTTCTTCTGGTTTTGCACAAACAAGGTACAAAAACACTTATTTCCAGAACTGGTCGGATTTAGAACGAATGCTCCAGGGCTGTTTTGTAAAAATCATATCTCACTCGTTATAAATCGAAAAAGGCTGAACCTTAACTTTTTGGAAAGCTCTATGTGTATACAAAATACGACTAGAACAAAGTTTTGTTTCATTTGGTCTCCTTATCTCCCAAAAATGTTGTTTCCTGAAAGGGTAAGAATCTGGACAAAAACCGAATAACTGAACTTAGGTGACCTTTTGAACGAAATGGGAATATTAGAAAAATCTGTAAAAATTCATGAACACTCTTATGATATAGTATTAGATGTTGTAAAAAGGATATGTCTTGAAATACTTTGCAACTACACTAAGAAGTCTCTCGAATAGAGCAAAGATTTCTAAAATATATTTGATGATCTTAGGTTGGAATAAGCTTGAACGTTGAATCACGTGTGAACTTATTAGTACGCATACTTGTACTAGCACTTGGATTTGCTCTAATTTCAGGTGAGTTCCGTAGCTCCCTACTCAATTGAGATTCGGGCTGAAAAGTGTACATATACGTGCTTGTTTGATTGTCTGGTTGATTTGATTTACGGTTTATTGATTGTTTGATGAAATGTTTCGATTAAAATGGAACTGATTGATTGATGATTGATGGATAGTTTTGATTTAGTGTTTGATCAAATGTTTCGATTGAAACATGGAACTGATTGATTGATGATTGATGGATAGATTTGATTTACGGTTATTGATTGTTTGATGAAATGTTTCAATTGAATTATGGAACTGATTGATTGATGATTGATGGATAGTTTTGATTTAGTGTTTGATGGTTTACTCATGTGATTGTGATATTGTAATTTATTTAGGATAGATGTACATACATGGAAGTCGGTTATGCCTTCAAAGGGTTTTAGATGTGGTGGGAAGGCTGTGGGTGACCCTATATATAAGCATCTGGGACTCATTGAAAGTAGAATCCTCCTAAGTGTATGTACGTATAGACTTGTTTAGTTTGTTGGAAATATGGACTTGTTTATTGATGATTATGTTTATTGAGACGTACATGTTGTGTGCATTGGAAACTTATACCAAGGCAAGTTGTTTAACTGTAAGGCCACCAAGGCAAGTTGTTGAACTGTAAGGCCACATTTCGAGTACTTTTGGTACTATATGTTTATGCACATCCGAGTACTTTCAAGTACTTGATGCCAAGTATTGTGATACTTGATGATGTTGAGGTACATTGCATGACATTGATACACATACGATGCATTTCTTGGTAATGATAGATATTGTACTTGATTGTATATGAACTATCTTGTATTGTTTGTTGTTCGGTTATTTATGTGACAAGGTTGAACGATATGTTAACCTCAATTGTTTGACAGATGACGTACATGGGTTTATAGTAAGTACATTGTTTGATGTTATTATTTCATATGTTGTTATTTTGATGATGGTTCCTTGTGAACCATTACTACGAACTCACCAACCTTGTGTTGACACTTGCTAGTACACTTTTCAGGTAATCAGGTGAATCAAGATAGAGATATATGATTGTTGATTGCCTGAACCCGGACTTAGACTAATATGGATCAAGGATTCATTTACTATCTTTTGCATTATGCTTAGGATCGTTTGTCATCGTTTGGGTTGACTTGTAAACTTATGGTGACTACTTACATTTAACATTACTCGTTGGATTCACTGAATTCGTGTATTTTCATTTAGTAGCCTACGATAATTCCACTGTGTGCTATATAATTTCCGTAATACTTCGGGCCCAGCTCGGGGTGTTATAGAATGGTGGCCCATGCAGGTCTCGAGAATTATATTTATAGAGACGGTTTAATCCACTAACAACATACTGTTTGGATGATATATTCTTGAATCATAGTGTTGCGTCTTATCTGAATAATCTTTTGAAAATTTTATTGTAAACTTGAATGTATTCATATATATTCCCAACAAAATATAGATGAAGAAATAAGTATATATATATGATTATGACAATCTGACAATTTAATTTAAAGATCTAGAATACCTGGTTATTAAGATCCTAGATGCTTATAGACTATAATCGTAAACCAAGGATTTATTATGAACTATAGACTTAATTATGTTTTGAAATTTCACTTACTTACAATTGGGTTTAATTTTATTTCAATTGTCTGAACTGGGAAAATGACTACATTTACAAATTAAGGTGGCAATATATATTCATACCAAAGTTCCCGCATTCCAATAATTATGTTGTCATATATAGATTGTGAACTACTTGTACATCCATGGTATAGCATAGATGATCTGTCTAGACACAGTTAAGTCTGACTATAGCACTATACATCAATTACAAATTCACCCTTTTTGATCCTTAGATGAATTTTTGATCCAAACAGTTGTTTCAAGAGTAATCCAGGTAATATTTGCTTCTTCCAACCGTAGATCGCCTTTAATGATTGAATTTAAGAATATGGGATAAATATTATCAGTAAAAATATGTGTCCTCTTCTCTAATTAGATAAAAGTAGTGTCTTGATAAAAGAACTACAAGTACGGCGTCCAATTGCTGGAAGATGACTGCTGTAAAGAACATTCACTGCAAAAGGTTTTTATTCTAAGCTGCTAACTAATTCTTTCTTTTTCAGAAAGAGTTTAAAGTATCTTGACATTTTGTCAAAACATCCCTCATACTAATTGTTGATTCTTTCAACAATTTCTTGTTGAGATGAACATAACCAACAAGCTACCATCCAATTCAGTACTCTCATATGTGGCAGGTAGTCTGTCATATTCAAATTTCTTCCTATGCATTCCAATAAATCTTTATCATTCATAAATCTAAGGATACCCTATACTCATTTTAATTACTCGGGAATGTGTTCGCAATATATCACTCGTTTTCATATAAATCCACGAAGCTTTCTTCGAATCATAATTGATCGATAGATCCATTACTACCATAACCGTATTTAGGAAATCCGAGTATTTAAATACACTCAGAGAACTTGAAGGGCTGAATTACTTTAAGGATTAATTGTTTTGAGTTATGATAGATGATCAACGAATAAAATACACAAATGAACTTAGTATAAAAATTGTATTGATAAAAATCTATCAAGACGAATATGGGAAATTCTTTTAACTGGGGAATTTCCCTAATCAACAACAATCCCAAAAGAAATCAAGGAAAGTTGTATTTCATTATTCGTACAATACAAGTGAAACTTGTTACATTATTTAAGGAAATACAACAATTAGGGATACAACATATTTAAAAACCATACAAAGAAAAACCCACGTGGCTACAAACAGTAAGGGGACCACGCTAAGAACGAAAGCTATAACCACGGATAAGCCTCATTTAATGGGAGTTGAGCCACAGTAAGTAACCAAGCTATGATAATTATGTAAATCATATTAAGAAAGGGCTCCACATTTTTGGTATAAGTATTCGTTTAAGTTAGGAAAAATGTTAAGTTGATATAGAAAGATATGTATTATATAGTCTAAAAATGAGCCATTTTTAACGGTCAAATATGAAAGAGAAAATGAAATTGAATGATGTATAGTGCTATAGTCAGACTTAACTGTGTCTAGACAGATCATCTATGCTATACCATGGATGTACAAGTAGTTCATACTATATGTATACAAGTTAATTATTATATGTGTACAAGCTGTAGAATCATTTATATATACACTAGTTCTGAATGTTAATCCTGTCGAGAATGGTATATAAGTTCATCCTACTCTGTGAAGAGTAGAAGATATCATTTTGGAGTATGCTTCCAATATCTTGATTTCAATTATGTGTATGAATATGTATGCGAGTTAGATGTCATCTCTTCTTAATATCGATTTATTGTCACTGAAACAAAACATAAATCAAGTTAAGTATATTTTTACTTGATACAATCTAGATTTCGAGGGCGAAATCCTTTTAACTGGGGAATAATGTAACAACTGTAAATTTTCAATTATAAGACTTATTTTTAAGAAATGTTCACTTTTAGATTTGAGCATTCGAGACGTCAATTTTGACTATGACGTGCCAAAATTAGTTCTAAGTATGCCAAACGATTATTTATCTTAAAAATGCTATATATATATGTATATAATATATATAGACTAAATTTATATGTACATTTTTATACACTAAATGACTATAACAATTTTGTTAAAATAAGAAAAACGAAAAAGATCATGTGGCAGTTTGAAATATTTAAGTAAAGAAGTGTTGTCATGCAAGCAACAATTTAAAAATAATAAAAATGAAAGCATCCCAATTTTGATCGGCAGGCCACGTATGTGAATGAGAATGTAAATTCATGTAGATATATTCTTTTTATTATTACTAAAGACAACTAATGAAAATAAAAGGAGGTCACACAAACAAGTGGATCAGACTTTTAAAATGATAATAAAAATAAGAGACAAGAGTTCACATTCTCTTTAGAATCATCTGTCCAACACTGTCCTTATCTCCCAAAGGAGGTTGACAGGAGACATGCATATGTTTATAGTAAGTATATTGTTTGATGTTATTATTTCATATGTTGTTATTTAGATGATGGTTCCTTGTGAACCATTACTACAAACTCACCAACCTTGTGTTGACACTTGCTAGTACACTTTTCAGGTAATCAGGTGAATCAAGATAGAGATATATGATTGTTGATTGCTTGAACCCAGACTTGGACTAATATGGATCAAGGATTCATTTACCATCTTTTGCATTATGCTTAGGATCGTTTGTCATCGTTTGGGTTGACTTGTAAACTTATGGTGACTACTTGCATTTGACATTACTCGTCGGATTCACTGAATTCGTGTATTTTCATTTAGTAGCTTACGATAATTCCACTGTGTGCTATATAATTTCCGTAATACTTCGGGCCCAGCTCGGGTGTTACAGAATGTTAAACCTTGTATAGAAATATTTGTGTTAACTATCAGACTTAAGGTTCGTTTCGAATAGTCAGCTTATCAATTAATGAGAGAAAGTAAAGAATAGTTTACCAAAAGAATGTCGTAGATCCTCTGAGTGTACACTAGCAGCTGATTTAGAACGAATTAGCTAAGAAAAGCAAAAAGATAGAGAAGAAAGATTTAGTGTCTTCTTCCTCCCCAAAACGTGTTTATTATATAGAGAATAAAAGATAAAGTGTGACCTGGAAGAACGGACAGGTGTCCGGAAACTATAGTACATTATAATTATTGCGACAGTGAGAAAATTTTTAAATTTTGTAGTCGTCCTTAAATCACGATGCAATCAGTAAGAATGAATTAAGGAAAATTGTTTTTTAACTGGGGAATTTCCCTACACGACAGAAACAGTATAAGAGGGTGAGCAGTTAAGTAAGAGTCTATAATAGATAACATAGTTGTCTACAACTCAAATTTCATAACATGTTCAACAGGAAGAAAGTTGTATTTCATCACCAGTGCAAATTGAACGAGGCTCATTACACTATTTAAACAGAAATACGACAATTAAAACTATAGTACACTCAAAAACCATACAAAGAAACCCACGTGACTTCGAAGAGTAATGGAACCACGCCAAGAACGAACGCGACTAACCACCGAAAAGCCTCATCCAATGGAAGCTGAGCCACAGTAAGTAACCAAGCTATGATAATTATGTAAATCACAATTAGGAAAGGGCTCAACATTTTGATATAAGTTTCTGGTTTTGGTTAGATTCTGAAGAAAGGAAAATGTTAAGTTGATATGGTATGGAGAAAAGTATGCTATAGCGTTATTATATAGTTTAAAAATGAGTCATTTCTAACTGTCAAATATGGAAAGAGAAATGAATTTGAGTTCTGCATAGTGTTCTAGTCAGACTTACATGTGTCTAGACAAATCATTTATGCTATACTATAGGTATACGAGTTGATGGTTATTAAGTATGTACAAATTGTAGAATGTTTACATATGCTATCTCTAAATGTTAATCCTGTCAAGGATTGTGTACAAGTTCATCCTACTCTGTTGAGAGTAGAAGGGTTTAGTTTGGAATCAAATGAGTTCATCTTACTATGATTGAGAGTAGAGTGTGATGCTCCCTAAACCTGGCTTTTAATTATGTGTGTAAATGTGTATGTGGGATATCACGTCTTCTAATATCTATTAATTGTCACTGAGACAAAACATAAACCAAGTTAAGTATATTTTACTCGATATAATCTGAATTTCGAGGACGAAATCCTTTTAACTGGGGAATTTCCCTACACGACAGAAACAGTATAAGAGGGTGAGCAGTTAAGTAAGAGTCTATAATAGATAACATAGTTGTCTACAACTCAAATTTCATAACATGTTCAATAGAAAGAAAGTTGTATTTCATCACCAGTGCAAATTGAACGAGGCTCATTACACTATTTAAACAGAAATACGACAATTAACACTATAGTACACTCAAAAACCATACAAAGAAACCCACGTGGCTACGAAGAGTAATGGAACCACGCCAAAAACGAATGCGACTAACCACCGAAAAGCCTCATCCAATGGAAGCTGAGCCACAGTAAGTAACCAAGCTATGATAATTATGTAAATCACAATTAGGAAAGGGCTCAACATTTTGATATAAGTTTCTGGTTTTGGTTAGATTCTGAAGAAAGGAAAATGTTAAGTTGATATGGTATGGAGAAAAGTATGCTATAGCGTTATTATATAGTTTAAAAATGAGTCATTTCTAACTGTCAAATATGGAAAGAGAAATGAATTTGAGTTCTGCATAGTGTTCTAGTCAGACTTACATGTGTCTAGACAAATCATTTATGCTATACTATAGGTATACGAGTTGATGGTTATTAAGTATGTACAAATTGTAGAATGTTTACATATGCTATCTCTAAATGTTAATCCTGTCAAGGATTGTGTACAAGTTCATCCTACTCTGTTGAGAGTAGAAGGGTTCAGTTTGGAATCAAATGAGTTCATCTTACTCTGATTGAGAGTAGAGTGTGATGCTCCCTAAACCTGGCTTTTAATTATGTGTGTAAATGTGTATGTGGGATATCACGTCTTCTAATATCTATTAATTGTCACTGAGACAAAACATAAACCAAGTTAAGTATATTTTACTCGATATAATCTGAATTTCGAGGACGAAATCCTTTTAACTGGGGAATAATGTAACAATTGTCATTTTTGGTCCATTAATTGTCGAAAATAATAAAAGCAAACTTTACGAATTTATGAAAGACTTTGAGTATGTATGTTTGCCTTTATATATATGTACGTGTTGGGCTAATAACAATATGATAATGAATTAAAACTAGATTGATATGATCAGGCCCATATGGTGAGACCTGCATGGGCCACCATTCTATAACACCCCGAGCTGGGCCCGAAGTATTACGGAAATTATATAGCACACAGTGGAATGTGTATATCACATATGGGCCAATATCATGGTCTTGCTACATGGGCTTAATTCTAGAAATCCAATTATGACATTATAATTGCCCCAATTTACAGATAAATGAACACAATTAGGCCCAAAATTTTCGTTTATTAAAGTAGTTAATCAAATTACAAGTACAGTCAAATGGGTATTATCATAGAACATAAACTATATGAACATGTTGGACTCAGTGAATCCAACTTATTAAATTATGAACATACACTATCATTAGTCGAATGATTACAATGAATAAATCCGTTTACAATACATCTACGATGATTACGGATTACAATCAACGAGACGACTCTTGATAATCGAATAATATGGGCGGCATCTCGAGGTATAGATCTCTACCTCGAGAACCTAGTGAATGACATCTGTTCACACGAGTTTGTCCAAACTCGTGGTACTGTTCACACGAGTTTGTCCAAACTCGTGGTACTGTTCACACGAGTTTGTCCAAACTCGTGGTACTGTTCACACGAGTTTGTCCAAACTCGTGGTACTGTTCACACGAGTTTGTCCAAACTCGTGGTACTGTTCACACGAGTTTGTCCAAACTCGTGGTACTGTTCACACGAGTTTGTCCAAACTCGTGGTACTGTTCACACGAGTTTGTCCAAACTCGTGGTACTGTTCACACGAGTTTGTCCAAACTCGTGGTACTGTTCACACGAGTTTGTCCAAACTCGTGGTACTGTTCACACGAGTTTGTCCAAACTCGTGGTACTGTTCACACGAGTTTGTCCAAACTCGTGGTACTGTTCACACGAGTTTGTCCAAACTCGTGGTACTGTTCACACGAGTTTGTCCAAACTCGTGGTACTGTTCACACGAGTTTGTCCAAACTCGTGGTACTGTTCACACGAGTTTGTCCAAACTCGTGGTACTGTTCACACGAGTTTGTCCAAACTCGTGGTACTGTTCACACGAGTTTGTCCAAACTCGTGGTACTGTTCACACGAGTTTGTCCAAACTCGTGGTACTGTTCACACGAGTTTGTCCAAACTCGTGGTACTGTTCACACGAGTTTGTCCAAACTCGTGGTACTGTTCACACGAGTTTGTCCAAACTCGTGGTACTGTTCACACGAGTTTGTCCAAACTCGTGGTACTGTTCACACGAGTTTGTCCAAACTCGTGGTACTGTTCACACGAGTTTGTCCAAACTCGTGGTACTGTTCACACGAGTTTGTCCAAACTCGTGGTACTGTTCACACGAGTTTGTCCAAACTCGTGGTACTGTTCACACGAGTTTGTCCAAACTCGTGGTACTGTTCACACGAGTTTGTCCAAACTCGTGGTACTGTTCACACGAGTTTGTCCAAACTCGTGGTACTGTTCACACGAGTTTGTCCAAACTCGTGGTACTGTTCACACGAGTTTGTCCAAACTCGTGGTACTGTTCACACGAGTTTGTCCAAACTCGTGGTACTGTTCACACGAGTTTGTCCAAACTCGTGGTACTGTTCACACGAGTTTGTCCAAACTCGTGGTACTGTTCACACGAGTTTGTCCAAACTCGTGGTACTGTTCACACGAGTTTGTCCAAACTCGTGGTACTGTTCACACGAGTTTGTCCAAACTCGTGGTACTGTTCACACGAGTTTGTCCAGTTGTCTGGAAAATCTCTGTAAAGTAACAGCCCTTTAATTGAGATGCATCGGACACAAATTGTGCACCAGAACGTGCACTTACAGTCTCCCCCTTGACCGATGCACTCAATTCATTCACCGATAATCATTAGCAATCGAAAACCTGCAAAAACAAACTCCCCCTTAACTAATGATACCGGGTCTTCTTTTGTTGAGACTCGATCTTCTGACACAACACTCTGATCTTCAAACTCCAAAATCTCTGTATCTCTGTGACAACCAACTAACCTAACACTTCTCATTGTAGTTCTCCCCCTCAACAGTAACCATCTCCGAATTAAACATATGCAATCTTCTTCCTGCTTGGAACTTTGCTCGAGACATTCCTCGACTTGCTTAACCGGCATATAATAGAGAAGTTGAATTTCCAACAATCAGCATCAAATCAATCAGCTCTCACAAAAATAAGAAACTCTGTAGCTTGAATCACAAACTGCAGTACCATAAATCCTGTCTCAACTAGCAGCATCTGACTTTGTCTTGTACCTTCACAATTCCACCAACCACCCGAAGTCTTTCCTATCAGATCTCCCCTTCAGTTGTATACACCGCCAAATATAAAGATCTTTAATCTCGCAATCACAATAAATGATCGCCTGATAATCATCTCTATTCTTGGAATATAAATAGGTTCAATCTTCAATTACTTAACAACGGATGACCAACTTCGTTGCTCTAATATTTCGACAAAGTTTCCACAACTGCTATCTATTTGATACTTGAGCATATTTCACATTAAGCACACCATCATCTAAACATAGATCTTGGTTTGTCTCTCAAGTAGCACAGAATTTTACTCAGAAATCTGAAATTTTTTATCTCCCCCTTTTCTCTGCAAAACTTGAAAAGGTAGTATAAGCTTAGGTTACAGGATCTCCTATTCATAGAGGTTCTTCAAAATGGCCTAGAGCTCATTACAGCAGCAGCTCTTCGCCAAACAGGGTATATTCGTTTTCCCTCCAAATTTCCGAGGAAAAACACATTTACGTGAAACATTGGTATTCACGTAAATTTTTATTTCTAAGGCCGTGGGAAAAATTTGATAATTGCCGAAAATTTTCATCCAAAACGTGCCGAAATCGCACAAAAACGGACCGAAAATTTTTCGAACGCTACCAAACTTCAAATCTCCATGAATCATGCCATTTTAAGACCATGGACAAAAATTATTTTTCCCGCCAAAATACTCTTTTTTTTTTTTTTTTTTTTTTTTTTTTTTTTTTTTTTTTTTTTTTTTTTTTTTTTTTCTTTTTTTTTTTTTTTTTTTTTTTTTTTTTTTTTTTTTTTTTTTTTTTTTTTTTTTTTTTTTTTTTTTTTTTTTTTTTTTTTTTTTTTTTTTTTTTTTTTTTTTTTTTTTTTTTTTTTTTTTTTTTTTTTTTTTTTTTTTTTTTTTTTTTTTTTTTTTTTTTTTTTTTTTTTTTTTTTTTTTTTTTTTTTTTTTTTTTTTTTTTTTTTTTTTTTTTTTTTTTTTTTTTTTTTTTTTTTTTTTTTTTTTTTTTTTTTTTTTTTTTTTTTTTTTTTTTTTTTTTTTTTTTTTTTTTTTTTTTTTTTTTTTTTTTTTTTTTTTTTTTTTTTTTTTTTTTTTTTTTTTTTTTTTTTTTTTTTTTTTTTTTTTTTTTTTTTTTTTTTTTTTTTTTTTTTTTTTTTTTTTTTTTTTTTTTTTTTTTTTTTTTTTTTTTTTTTTTTTTTTTTTTTTTTTTTTTTTTTTTTTTTTTTTTTTTTTTTTTTTTTTTTTTTTTTTTTTTTTTTTTTTTTTTTTTTTTTTTTTTTAAAAAAAAAAAAAAAAAAAAAAAAAAAAAAAAAAAAAAAAAAAAAAAAAAAAAAAAAAAAAAAAAAAAAAAAAAAAAAAAAAAAAAAAAAAAAAAAAAAAAAAAAAAAAAAAAAAAAAAAAAAAAAAAAAAAAAAAAAAAAAAAAAAAAAAAAAAAAAAAAAAAAAAAAAAAAAAAAAAAAAAAAAAAAAAAAAAAAAAAAAAAAAAAAAAAAAAAAAAAAAAAAAAAAAAAAAAAAAAAAAAAAAAAAAAAAAAAAAAAAAAAAAAAAAAAAAAAAAAAAAAAAAAAAAAAAAAAAAAAAAAAAAAAAAAAAAAAAAAAAAAAAAAAAAAAAAAAAAAAAAAAAAAAAAAAAAAAAAAAAAAAAAAAAAAAAAAAAAAAAAAAAAAAAAAAAAAAAAAAAAAAAAAAAAAAAAAAAAAAAAAAAAAAAAAAAAAAAAAAAAAAAAAAAAAAAAAAAAAAAAAAAAAAAAAAAAAAAAAAAAAAAAAAAAAAAAAAAAAAAAAAAAAAAAAAAAAAAAAACATTATCCTTCAAATAACAATCTCCTGCTATTCGCATGAATATTAGCATGTAAGCAAATGCGCAAAATCTTCCTGTATCTGCTTTCCTCAGTAGTCCATGAAGGGATAAATAGACATTCAGTGTCGTATAACCTTCTCTGATCATCTCTGGAAAGATTTACAATCTGCATAGGATCAAATACACGTAGCAAAATAACTCTCTTATCTTTATCTTCATACATCAATGCTTCACCAGTGTCCCTATGAATCTCCCAATGATCAAGTGTACTCAAAACATCTTGAGGCCATTTCTTGACTGGGACCTTCAGTACACGCTTGATCGATCGTTGAACAAATTCAATAGTTCCATCATCCTTCGTAACTTTCTTCAAGGATCTTGGCATTACGAACAAACTGGTTTTATCAAAATCATCATTAAATCTTTTCCTGTAATCATCTTGCAACTTCTTACTCCAGTAAGTTGCATATCCATTTCCACTTGGATTAACCAGCCTTTTCCTTCCTAAATCCATTAAATCGGATTCACTAAGGCTCTCAAAATATCTTTTCATCGGCTTCAAGTATTGACAACCATCATCTCTTTTAATAACAAACAATTTTAGCTCATCATCGAAAAACCAACTCAAAATAGTAGTCACATACGTATGAGCATCTCGATCACTAATAAAATCCCAAAAGACTGATGGTTTCATACCTTCTCCTACAAATCCTCTAGCCGGTATCTTTCTATCGATTTGATGCAAGTGATCTTCATCCCTACTTGGCACTGGATATTCTGTCACATCAAATTCCTTCGAATCTTCAATATTCCAGCTTAGCGTAATTCCATCTTCATCATCTCCAACTTTGGTAAAAACCATAAAGTGTAGAGTTCTTGAACTTGGAATAAAAACTCGCTCAGCTTGAATCTCTTGTTGATCATCTGGAACTTGTTGTTGCATAACATCATCATCTTGAAAAACATTATCCCAGTCCAAATCAGGTAGATTCATTTCACCTTCCTCCAAACTTTCTTCATTCTCAGAATCATCATTTCGGACCTCAGATGTACCTACATCTATCTTTTGAAGCTTATCTGAAATTTAAAAATTTAAATATTTCAAATATGCAAAGACAAACAACATTAAGACACAAAAGATAGCATAAATAAAATAAACTATATCATAAATATAATGTAACAATTGAGTACACCAATATTTATCTTATAATTTTTATCTTATTTACATTTAAAGTACACAAATTATTAATCTCTTAAGGTTCAAAAACAAAATCTGAATCTGACGAATCCGATTCTGACTCTGAAGACTTATTGGAATTTGAGTTACCTGAATTGGAATCATCATCAAGAACCACATCCGATCCAACTCTTCCAACGCTTCATTAGCTTCCTGAGCCTCTTCATCTGCAGCCTGTACAAACGCTTCACCAACTTCGGGATTAGCACCTGCTGCCTGATCCAACAAATCTTCCAACGCTTCATTAGCTTCCTGAGCCTCTTCATCAGCAGCCTGTACAAACGCTTCACCAACTTCGGGATTAGCACCTGCTGCCTGATCCAACAAATCTTCCAACGCTTCATTAGCTTCCTGAGCCTCTTCATCAGCAGCCTGTACAAACGCTTCACCAACTTCGGGATTAGCACCTGCTGCCTGATCCAACAAATCTTCCAACGCTTCATTAGCTTCCTGAGCCTCTTCATCAGCAGCCTGTACAAACGCTTCACCAACTTCGGGATTAGCACCTGCTGCCTGATCCAACAAATCTTCCAACGCTTCATTAGCTTCCTGAGCCTCTTCATCAGCAGCCTGTACAAACGCTTCACCAACTTCGGGATTAGCACCTGCTGCCTGATCCAACAAATCTTCCAACGCTTCATTAGCTTCCTGAGCCTCTTCATCAGCAGCCTGTACAAACGCTTCACCAACTTCGGGATTAGCACCTGCTGCCTGATCCAACAAATCTTCCAACGCTTCATTAGCTTCCTGAGCCTCTTCATCAGCAGCCTGTACAAACGCTTCACCAACTTCGGGATTAGCACCTGCTGCCTGATCCAACAAATCTTCCAACGCTTCATTAGCTTCCTGAGCCTCTTCATCAGCAGCCTGTACAAACGCTTCACCAACTTCGGGATTAGCACCTGCTGCCTGATCCAACAAATCTTCCAACGCTTCATTAGCTTCCTGAGCCTCTTCATCAGCAGCCTGTACAAACGCTTCACCAACTTCGGGATTAGCACCTGCTGCCTGATCCAACAAATCTTCCAACGCTTCATTAGCTTCCTGAGCCTCTTCATCAGCAGCCTGTACAAACGCTTCACCAACTTCGGGATTAGCACCTGCTGCCTGATCCAACAAATCTTCCAACGCTTCATTAGCTTCCTGAGCCTCTTCATCAGCAGCCTGTACAAACGCTTCACCAACTTCGGGATTAGCACCTGCTGCCTGATCCAACAAATCTTCCAACGCTTCATTAGCTTCCTGAGCCTCTTCATCAGCAGCCTGTACAAACGCTTCACCAACTTCGGGATTAGCACCTGCTGCCTGATCCAACAAATCTTCCAACGCTTCATTAGCTTCCTGAGCCTCTTCATCAGCAGCCTGTACAAACGCTTCACCAACTTCGGGATTAGCACCTGCTGCCTGATCCAACAAATCTTCCAACGCTTCATTAGCTTCCTGAGCCTCTTCATCAGCAGCCTGTACAAACGCTTCACCTACTTCGGGATTAGCACCTGCTGCCTGATCCAACAAATCTTCCAACGCTTCATTAGCTTCCTGAGCCTCTTCATCAGCAGCCTGTACAAACGCTTCACCTACTTCGGGATTAGCACCTGCTGCCTGATCCAACAAATCTTCCAACGCTTCATTAGCTTCCTGAGCCTCTTCATCAGCAGCCTGTACAAACGCTTCACCAACTTCGGGATTAGCACCTGCTGCCTGATCCAACAAATCTTCCAACGCTTCATTAGCTTCCTGAGCCTCTTCATCAGCAGCCTGTACAAACGCTTCACCTACTTCGGGATTAGCACCTGCTGCCTGATCCAACAAATCTTCCAACGCTTCATTAGCTTCCTGAGCCTCTTCATCAGCAGCCTGTACAAACGCTTCACCAACTTCGGGATTAGCACCTGCTGCCTGATCCAACAAATCTTCCAACGCTTCATTAGCTTCCTGAGCCTCTTCATCAGCAGCCTGTACAAACGCTTCACCAACTTCGGGATTAGCACCTGCTGCCTGATCCAACAAATCTTCCAACGCTTCATTAGCTTCCTGAGCCTCTTCATCAGCAGCCTGTACTTGTCTAACTTCAGGCTGAGCCTGTGGTTGAACCCGTGGACGTAAACGCGTGTGTCAATGGTAAACGCGTGTGATCAATGGTAAACGCGTGTTACAGTGGTAAACGCGTGTGATCAATGGTAAACGCGTGCGATCAATGGTAAACGCGTGTGATCAATGGTAAACGCGTGCGATCAATGGTAAACGCGTGTGATCAATGGTAAACGCGTGCGATCAATGGTAAACGCGTGAAGAAGGGTAAACACGTGTGATCAATGGTAAACGCGTGTGATCAATGGTAAACGCGTGTGATCAATGGTAAACGCGTGTGATCAATGGTAAACGCGTGTGATCAATGGTAAACGCGTGGATCAATGGTAAACGCGTGTTACAGTGGTAAACGCGTGTGATCAATGGTAAACGCGTGCGATCAATGGTAAACGCGTGTGATCAATGGTAAACGCGTGCGATCAATGGTAAACGCGTGAAGAAGGGTAAACACGTGTGATCAATGGTAAACGCGTGCGATCAATGGTAAACGCGTGTGATCAATGGTAAACGCGTGCGATCAATGGTAAACGCGTGATACAAGGGTAAACGCGTGTGATCAATGGTAAACGCGTGCGATCAATGGTAAACGCGTGTGATCAATGGTAAACGCGTGCGATCAATGGTAAACGCGTGAAGAAGGGTAAACACGTGTGATCAATGGTAAACGCGTGCGATCAATGGTAAACGCGTGTGATCAATGGTAAACGCGTGCGATCAATGGTAAACGCGTGAAGAAGGGTAAACACGTGTGATCAATGGTAAACGCGTGCGATCAATGGTAAACGCGTGTGATCAATGGTAAACGCGTGCGATCAATGGTAAACGCGTGTATAAGTGGTAAACGCGTGTGATCAATGGTAAACGCGTGTGATCAATGGTAAACGCGTGTGATCAATGGTAAACGCGTGCGATCAATGGTAAACGCGTGCGATCAAAGGTAAACGCGTGTGATCAATGGTAAACGCGTGTGATCAATGGTAAACGCGTGCGATCAATGGTAAACGCGTGCGATCAAAGGTAAACGCGTGTATAAGGTAAACGCGTGTGATCAATGGTAAACGCGTGTGATCAATGGTAAACGCGTGTGATCAATGGTAAACGCGTGTGATCAATGGTAAACGCGTGTTACAGTGGTAAACGCGTGTGATCAATGGTAAACGCGTGCGATCAATGGTAAACGCGTGTGATCAATGGTAAACGCGTGCGATCAATGGTAAACGCGTGAAGAAGGGTAAACACGTGTTACAATGGTAAACACGTGTGAACAATGGTAAACGCGTGGAACAAGGTCAGTTTATCATACTATTTACCAAACGCGTGTAAACAAAGTTAGTTAATCACGATATTTATCAAACGCGTGTAAACAAAGTAGTTAATCACGATATTTACAAACGCGTGTACAAGTCTTCAAACGCGTGTTACAATGGTAAACACGTGTGAACAATGGTAAACGCGTGGAACAAGGTCAGTTTATCATACTATTTACCAAACGCGTGTAAACAAAGTTAGTTAATCACGATATTTATCAAACGCGTGTACAAGTCTTCAAACGCGTGTTACAATGGTAAACACGTGTGAACAATGGTAAACGCGTGGAACAAGGTCAGTTTATCATACTATTTACCAAACGCGTGTAAACAAAGTTAGTTAATCACGATATTTATCAAACGCGTGTACAAGTCTTCAAACGCGTGTTACAATGGTAAACACGTGTGAACAATGGTAAACGCGTGGAACAAGGTCAGTTTATCATACTATTTACCAAACGCGTGTAAACAAAGTTAGTTAATCACGATATTTATCAAACGCGTGTAAACAAAAGTTATCATACTATTTACCAAACGCGTGTAAACAAAGTTAGTTAATCATAATATTTATCAAACGCGTGTAAACAAAGTTTGTTAATCACGATATTTATCAAACGCGTGTAAACAAAAGTTTGTTAATCACGATATTTATCAAACGCGTGTACCCATTCTTCAAACGCGTGTTACAATGGTAAACGCGTGTGATCAATGGTAAACGCGTGTAATCAAAGTTAGTAATCACGTATTTACCAAACGCGTGTAAACAAAGTTAGTTAATCATAATATTTATCAAACGCGTGTAAACAAAGTTTGTTAATCACGATATTTATCAAACGCGTGTAAACAAAGTTTGTTAATCACGATATTTATCAAACGCGTGTAAACAAAGTTTGTTAATCACGATATTTATCAAACGCGTGTAAACAAAGTTTGTTAATCACGATATTTATCAAACGCGTGTAAACAAAGTTTGTTAATCACGATATTTATCAAACGCGTGTAAACAAAGTTTGTTAATCACGATATTTATCAAACGCGTGTAAACAAAGTTTGTTAATCACGATATTTATCAAACGCGTGTAAACAAAGTTTGTTAATCACGATATTTATCAAACGCGTGTAAACAAAGTTTGTTAATCACGATATTTATCAAACGCGTGTAAACAAAGTTTGTTAATCACGATATTTATCAAACGCGTGTAAACAAAGTTTGTTAATCACGATATTTATCAAACGCGTGTAAACAAAGTTTGTTAATCACGATATTTATCAAACGCGTGTAAACAAAGTTTGTTAATCACGATATTTATCAAACGCGTGTAAACAAAGTTTGTTAATCACGATATTTATCAAACGCGTGTAAACAAAGTTAGTTAATCACTATTTACCAAACGCGTGTAAACAAAGTTAGTTAATCACGATATTTATCAAACGCGTGTAAACAAAAGTTTGACATAAAAAAGTTCTAAACACGCGTAAGTATCAAACTCGTGACACTGTTCATCTTCTTCAACAATAAGCTTAACTCGTGATACTATACATGGCAGCAAATACGAAAAACAATAAGCAATAAGCAATACCTGTATAAGAATCACGAACAAGATCACAAAAAACGAGTTTATCGAGATGAACAATAACCGATCAATGAGAATATGGAACGAATTTAATGTAAACGCGTGTTACCTGTACAATCAACCACATTTTCAATCAACACTTAGAGAATTTTCATACCCTTTACCATCAAACCTGAATAACCAGCCAACACACACAGGATAAAGATAACCTGTATGAAAAAACTCAATGATTGAACCCCCTGAAAACCAAGTCATCATTAGCAGATAAAATTTTAACAATCAAAACTGAAAATCTTGACTGTACGATATACCTGTATCAACTGAAAAACCATTACGTAAACTTTGGTAAACTTACACAACAAGTTAATGTGATGTATAAAACCATAAAGTAACGGACATTTAAAACATTGATACCAGGACTTGATTTGGACTCAATTCAATCACCGATAATCATTAGCAATCGAAAGTCTGCAAAAACAAACTCCCCCTTAACTAATGATACCAGATAAGATACTTTTTAACAACTTTGGAAAAAATACACAATTCCAATATCGAAAGTCCTGCACACTTAAAGAAAACTCATCAATGCATCTATATCAACAGATAACATTATTTTAAGCATGCAAAGAAAATATCGAAATGAAAACTTATGGTCAGTCAAAGATCATTGTCAAGCATATCTTTTCATCAAAAACAACAAATTCTTGAATCGATCGGTCCTAAGGCACTTTCACCAAAAACAAATTGAAATCTCAAAAATATATCAAACTAATCTTGACTATATTTTGACTTTTCAAAGCAACAAAATTCAGAAAGATCATTTTCTTAAACTTAAACAAATTAATGTCCATATCAGAAAACAACCTTTTAACATGATACTTCAAGCAATAAAAACTCATATAATCCAGTTAAGGACCATATAGCTGAACAATAGAATCATTTGATGATTATTAACTCTCTCGTGCAATAAGAACTAGTTTTGACACAACTACTTGACACATAAGATTGAAATACAGAAATGAAAATTTAAAAGACAAAATAAACTTTAAATTTAAACCTCATTATTTATTTACCAGAAATTCTAAGTTTCTGCGGATTAGATCAGATTAGCAATTACATAAGCCTGCAGGTGAGAAATAGTTCTCTTATTATTTTTTTTTTTTTTTTTTTTTTTTTTTTTTTTTTTTTTTTTTTTTTTTTTTTTTTTTTTTTTTTTTTTTTTTTTTTTTTTTTTTTTTTTTTTTTTTTTTTTTTTTTTTTTTTTTTTTTTTTTTTTTTTTTTTTTTTTTTTTTTTTTTTTTTTTTTTTTTTTTTTTTTTTTTTTTTTTTTTTTTTTTTTTTTTTTTTTTTTTTTTTTTTTTTTTTTTTTTTTTTTTTTTTTTTTTTTTTTTTTTTTTTTTTTTTTTTTTTTTTTTTTTTTTTTTTTTTTTTTTTTTTTTTTTTTTTTTTTTTTTTTTTTTTTTTTTTTTTTTTTTTTTTTTTTTTTTTTTTTTTTTTTTTTTTTTTTTTTTTTTTTTTTTTTTTTTTTTTTTTTTTTTTTTTTTTTTTTTTTTTTTTTTTTTTTTTTTTTTTTTTTTTTTTTTTTTTTTTTTTTTTTTTTTTTTTTTTTTTTTTTTTTTTTTTTTTTTTTTTTTTTTTTTTTTTTTTTTTTTTTTTTTTTTTTTTTTTTTTTTTTTTTTTTTTTTTTTTTTTTTTTTTTTTTTTTTTTTTTTTTTTTTTTTTTTTTTTTTTTTTTTTTTTTTTTTTTTTTTTTTTTTTTTTTTTTTTTTTTTTTTTTTTTTTTTTTTTTTTTTTTTTTTTTTTTTTTTTTTTTTTTTTTTTTTTTTTTTTTTTTTTTTTTTTTTTTTTTTTTTTTTTTTTTTTTTTTTTTTTTTTTTTTTTTTTTTTTTTTTTTTTTTTTTTTTTTTTTTTTTTTTTTTTTTTTTTTTTTTTTTTTTTTTTTTTTTTTTTTTTTTTTTTTTTTTTTTTTTTTTTTTTTTTTTTTTTTTTTTTTTTTTTTTTTTTTTTTTTTTTTTTTTTTTTTTTTTTTTTTTTTTTTTTTTTTTTTTTTTTTTTTTTTTTTTTTTTTTTTTTTTTTTTTTTTTTTTTTTTTTTTTTTTTTTTTTTTTTTTTTTTTTTTTTTTTTTTTTTTTTTTTTTTTTTTTTTTTTTTTTTTTTTTTTTTTTTTTTTTTTTTTTTTTTTTTTTTTTTTTTTTTTTTTTTTTTTTTTTTTTTTTTTTTTTTTTTTTTTTTTTTTTTTTTTTTTTTTTTTTTTTTTTTTTTTTTTTTTTTTTTTTTTTTTTTTTTTTTTTTTTTTTTTTTTTTTTTTTTTTTTTTTTTTTTTTTTTTTTTTTTTTTTTTTTTTTTTTTTTTTTTTTTTTTTTTTTTTTTTTTTTTTTTTTTTTTTTTTTTTTTTTTTTTTTTTTTTTTTTTTTTTTTTTTTTTTTTTTTTTTTTTTTTTTTTTTTTTTTTTTTTTTTTTTTTTTTTTTTTTTTTTTTTTTTTTTTTTTTTTTTTTTTTTTTTTTTTTTTTTTTTTTTTTTTTTTTTTTTTTTTTTTTTTTTTTTTTTTTTTTTTTTTTTTTTTTTTTTTTTTTTTTTTTTTTTTTTTTTTTTTTTTTTTTTTTTTTTTTTTTTTTTTTTTTTTTTTTTTTTTTTTTTTTTTTTTTTTTTTTTTTTTTTTTTTTTTTTTTTTTTTTTTTTTTTTTTTTTTTTTTTTTTTTTTTTTTTTTTTTTTTTTTTTTTTTTTTTTTTTTTTTTTTTTTTTTTTTTTTTTTTTTTTTTTTTTTTTTTTTTTTTTTTTTTTTTTTTTTTTTTTTTTTTTTTTTTTTTTTTTTTTTTTTTTTTTTTTTTTTTTTTTTTTTTTTTTTTTTTTTTTTTTTTTTTTTTTTTTTTTTTTTTTTTTTTTTTTTTTTTTTTTTTTTTTTTTTTTTTTTTTTTTTTTTTTTTTTTTTTTTTTTTTTTTTTTTTTTTTTTTTTTTTTTTTTTTTTTTTTTTTTTTTTTTTTTTTTTTTTTTTTTTTTTTTTTTTTTTTTTTTTTTTTTTTTTTTTTTTTTTTTTTTTTTTTTTTTTTTTTTTTTTATTTTTGATGACACTAATTATATACAAACTTAAAATAGACATTCTTTTTGTATTTTCATGACTCTAGCTATTTACAGACTTAGACTAGACACAAGTAAAATAAAATAAAATATACAAGAAAAATAGTTCTTTGAGAGAGCTAATAAAATAAAATAAAATAAAATATACAAGAAAAATAGTTCTTTGAGAGAGCTAATAAGAATCAGCATTCTTCATACCATTGAGAAGAATCAGCTTTTCAAAGCGAGTTTTATCAAATGCTTTAGTATACAGATCAGCTAGATTATCATCAGTTATAACTTTTTCCAAATGACAAAATAAACTTTAAATTTAAACCTCATTATTTATTTACCAGAAATTCTAAGTTTCTGCGGATTAGATCAGATTAGCAATTACATAAGCCTGCAGGTGAGAAATAGTTCTCTTATTATTAGTTATATCTATAGCTGACTTATTATCAATCTTAATAGGAGTATCAAGAAAATCCATACCGTAGTCTCGAAGTTGTTGCTGAATCCATAATACCTGGGAACAGCAGCTTCCAGCAGCCATGTACTCTGCCTCACAAGTAGACTGAGCAACAGATGTCTGCTTCTTACATTGCCACGATACAAGTCTCCCTCCTAAGAATTGACATCCGCCAGTTGTAGACTTCCTATCATTGTTACAACCTCCATAATCCGAATCAGTGTAAGCAACAAACTCAAACGTTCCTCCCAACGGATACCATAGACCAAGTCCTTGAGTACCCTTTAAATATCTGAGGACCCGTTTTGCAGCCGTTAAATGTGACTCTTTCGGATTTGCTTGAAATCTAGCACACAGACAAACAGCAAACATGATATCTGGACGCGAAGCAGTTAAGTACATCAATGAGCCGATGATTGCCCGATAATGAGTAGCATCCACAAGTGTATCATTAGAATTAGAAACTCCTAGACCATGATTCAACTGAATAGGAGTACCATAAGTCTTGGATTCTAACATTTGAAACCTTTCCAAGATGTCATTCACATACTTAGTCTGATGAATGAAGAAACCATCCTTTCGTTGATCAACTTGCAGTCCAAGGAAAAATTTTAATTCTCCCATAGCACTCATTTCAAATTCCTTCTTCATACTCATTTCAAACTCCTTGCACATCTTAATGTCATGATACCACCAAGTACAAGAAGAAGAAGAAGAAGAAGAAGAAGAAGAAGAAGAAGAAGAAGAAGAAGAAGAAGAAGAAGAAGAAGAGGAAGAAGAAGAAGAAGAAGAAGAAGAAGAAGAAGAAGAAGAAGAAGAAGAAGAAGAAGAAGAAGAAGAAGAAGAAGAAGAAGAAGAAAAGGAAGAAGAAGAAGAAGAAGAAGAAGAAGAAGAAGAAGAAGAAGAAGAAGAAGAAGAAGAAGAAGAAGAAGAAGAAGAAGAAGAAGAAGAAGAAGAAGAAGAAGAAGAAGAAGAAGAAGAAGAAGAAGAAGAAGAAGAAGAAGAAGAAGAAGAAGAAGAAGAAGAAGAAGAAGAAGAAGAAGAAGAAGAAGAAGAAGAAGAAGAAGAAGAAGAAGAAGAAGAAGAAGAAGAAGAAGAAGAAGAAGAAGAAGAAGAAGAAGAAGAAGAAGAAGAAGAAGAAGAAGAAGAAGAAGAAGAAGAAGAAGAAGAAGAAGAAGAAGAAGAAGAAGAAGAAGAAGAAGAAGAAGAAGAAGAAGAAGAAGAAGAAGAAGAAGAAGAAGAAGAAGAAGAAGAAGAAGAAGAAGAAGAAGAAGAAGAAGAAGAAGAAGAAGAAGAAGAAGAAGAAGAAGAAGAAGAAGAAGAAGAAGAAGAAGAAGAAGAAGAAGAAGAAGAAGAAGAAGAAGAAGAAGAAGAAGAAGAAGAAGAAGAAGAAGAAGAAGAAGAAGAAGAAGAAGAAGAAGAAGAAGAAGAAGAAGAAGAAGAAGAAGAAGAAGAAGAAGAAGAAGAAGAAGAAGAAGAAGAAGAAGAAGAAGAAGAAGAAGAAGAAGAAGAAGAAGAAGAAGAAGAAGAAGAAGAAGAAGAAGAAGAAGAAGAAGAAGAAGAAGAAGAAGAAGAAGAAGAAGAAGAAGAAGAAGAAGAAGAAGAAGAAGAAGAAGAAGAAGAAGAAGAAGAAGAAGAAGAAGAAGAAGAAGAAGAAGAAGAAGAAGAAGAAGAAGAAGAAGAAGAAGAAGAAGAAGAAGAAGAAGAAGAAGAAGAAGAAGAAGAAGAAGAAGAAGAAGAAGAAGAAGAAGAAGAAGAAGAAGAAGAAGAAGAAGAAGAAGAAGAAGAAGAAGAAGAAGAAGAAGAAGAAGAAGAAGAAGAAGAAGAAGAAGAAGAAGAAGAAGAAGAAGAAGAAGAAGAAGAAGAAGAAGAAGAAGAAGAAGAAGAAGAAGAAGAAGAAGAAGAAGAAGAAGAAGAAGAAGAAGAAGAAGAAGAAGAAGAAGAAGAAGAAGAAGAAGAAGAAGAAGAAGAAGAAGAAGAAGAAGAAGAAGAAGAAGAAGAAGAAGAAGAAGAAGAAGAAGAAGAAGAAGAAGAAGAAGAAGAAGAAGAAGAAGAAGAAGAAGAAGAAGAAGAAGAAGAAGAAGAAGAAGAAGAAGAAGAAGAAGAAGAAGAAGAAGAAGAAGAAGAAGAAGAAGAAGAAGAAGAAGAAGAAGAAGAAGAAGAAGAAGAAGAAGAAGAAGAAGAAGAAGAAGAAGAAGAAGAAGAAGAAGAAGAAGAAGAAGAAGAAGAAGAAGAAGAAGAAGAAGAAGAAGAAGAAGAAGAAGAAGAAGAAGAAGAAGAAGAAGAAGAAGAAGAAGAAGAAGAAGAAGAAGAAGAAGAAGAAGAAGAAGAAGAAGAAGAAGAAGAAGAAGAAGAAGAAGAAGAAGAAGAAGAAGAAGAAGAAGAAGAAGAAGAAGAAGAAGAAGAAGAAGAAGAAGAAGAAGAAGAAGAAGAAGAAGAAGAAGAAGAAGAAGAAGAAGAAGAAGAAGAAGAAGAAGAAGAAGAAGAAGAAGAAGAAGAAGAAGAAGAAGAAGAAGAAGAAGAAGAAGAAGAAGAAGAAGAAGAAGAAGGTTAATAATGGGAGTAGAACAAGAAGAAGAAGAAGAAGAAGAAGAAGAAGAAGAAAAGGAAAAAGAAGAAGAAGAAGAAGAAGAAGATGAGTCAAGCGGGTCATCATCTGGTAGTGGAATATTAGTTGGATCACTTGAACCACTGGATTGACCAACCTCAGTTGTAGGAACAACTCTGGGTGGTGGAACATCAGCAGTAATAGGTGCAACGGGAGTAACCTCAGAATCATAATTCAAGTGATCTCTAATAATATCAACATTTTCATCAATAGGAACACCAGGAAAAGAAATTGGACCCTTAAGTGAAGTAAACACACTATCATAAGCAAAACTTGACTCAGAACCAGCATGAGTAGCAGGTTTGTAACTTACAATCACGACATTAGTACCAAGATCGACTCTACCTGTCTGCGAATTGAAAACACGACGAATGGGAGTTCCCGGTTTATATCCCAGAAAGAAACCTTCTTCCACTTTAGAATTAAACTTTGGTTGAGGAGAAGTTTTCAGAAAAGTACAAGGAACACCAAACGGTTCCAATCCAGACAAATCAGGTTTTCGTTTGTTTAGAAGTTCATAACAAGTCTTATTAAACCTTTTAACAGTAAGCACCCGATTTAACACATGACAAGCTGTGTTCACAGCTTCCGCCCAAAACATAGTTGGTAGCCCTGAATCAGCAAGCATAGTTCTGGCAGTCTCGATCAAGGTCCTATTCTTTCTCTCAGCAACTCCATTTTGCTGAGGTTCATACGGAGCACTAAATTGATGTTGAATTCCTTTAGATAAACAGAAAACATCCATCACCGAATTTTTAAACTCCGTGCCATTGTCACTCCTGATTCGTTTGATCTTCGTATTGTAGAGATTCTCAGCTTCAGTGAAAAAGTTAATTAGAATCTCCGTAGTCTCATCTTTGGTAGCTAAGAAGAAAACCCATGAAAACCTTGAATAATCATCAGTGACAACCAAGCAGTAGTACATTCCCCCTCTACTCCTAACATTTACTGGACCAAAGAGATCCATATGCAGTAACTCAAAAGGAGCGGCAATTGAATTTTGTGTCTTGGGCTTGTGAGGCTTTTTCTGTTGTTTGCCTTTCAAGCATGGAACACATCTATCTTCCAAAAGAAGAAGAAGAAGAAGAAGAAGAAGAAGAAGAAGAAGAAGAAGAAGAAGAAGAAGAAGAAGAAGAAGAAGAAGAAGAAGAAGAAGAAGAAGAAGAAGAAGAAGAAGAAGAAGAAGAAGAAGAAGAAGAAGAAGAAGAAGAAGAAGAAGAAGAAGAAGAAGAAGAAGAAGAAGAAGAAGAAGAAGAAGAAGAAGAAGAAGAAGAAGAAGAAGAAGAAGAAGAAGAAGAAGAAGAAGAAGAAGAAGAAGAAGAAGAAGAAGAAGAAGAAGAAGAAGAAGAAGAAGAAGAAGAAGAAGAAGAAGAAGAAGAAGAAGAAGAAGAAGAAGAAGAAGAAGAAGAAGAAGAAGAAGAAGAAGAAGAAGAAGAAGAAGAAGAAGAAGAAGAAGAAGAAGAAGAAGAAGAAGAAGAAGAAGAAGAAGAAGAAGAAGAAGAAGAAGAAGAAGAAGAAGAAGAAGAAGAAGAAGAAGAAGAAGAAGAAGAAGAAGAAGAAGAAGAAGAAGAAGAAGAAGAAGAAGAAGAAGAAGAAGAAGAAGAAGAAGAAGAAGAAGAAGAAGAAGAAGAAGAAGAAGAAGAAGAAGAAGAAGAAGAAGAAGAAGAAGAAGAAGAAGAAGAAGAAGAAGAAGAAGAAGAAGAAGAAGAAGAAGAAGAAGAAGAAGAAGAAGAAGAAGAAGAAGAAGAAGAAGAAGAAGAAGAAGAAGAAGAAGAAGAAGAAGAAGAAGAAGAAGAAGAAGAAGAAGAAGAAGAAGAAGAAGAAGAAGAAGAAGAAGAAGAAGAAGAAGAAGAAGAAGAAGAAGAAGAAGAAGAAGAAGAAGAAGAAGAAGAAGAAGAAGAAGAAGAAGAAGAAGAAGAAGAAGAAGAAGAAGAAGAAGAAGAAGAAGAAGAAGAAGAAGAAGAAGAAGAAGAAGAAGAAGAAGAAGAAGAAGGAAAAGTAGAACAAGAAGAAGAAGAAGAAGAAGAAGAAGAAGAAGAAAAGGAAAAAGAAGAAGAAGAAGAAGAAGAAGATGAGTCAAGCGGGTCATCATCTGGTAGTGGAATATTAGTTGGATCACTTGAACCACTGGATTGACCAACCTCAGTTGTAGGAACAACTCTGGGTGGTGGAACATCAGCAGTAATAGGTGCAACGGGAGTAACCTCAGAATCATAATTCAAGTGATCTCTAATAATATCAACATTTTCATCAATAGGAACACCAGGAAAAGAAATTGGACCCTTAAGTGAAGTAAACACACTATCATAAGCAAAACTTGACTCAGAACCAGCATGAGTAGCAGGTTTGTAACTTACAATCACGACATTAGTACCAAGATCGACTCTACCTGTCTGCGAATTGAAAACACGACGAATGGGAGTTCCCGGTTTATATCCCAGAAAGAAACCTTCTTCCACTTTAGAATTAAACTTTGGTTGAGGAGAAGTTTTCAGAAAAGTACAAGGAACACCAAACGGTTCCAATCCAGACAAATCAGGTTTTCGTTTGTTTAGAAGTTCATAACAAGTCTTATTAAACCTTTTAACAGTAAGCACCCGATTTAACACATGACAAGCTGTGTTCACAGCTTCCGCCCAAAACATAGTTGGTAGCCCTGAATCAGCAAGCATAGTTCTGGCAGTCTCGATCAAGGTCCTATTCTTTCTCTCAGCAACTCCATTTTGCTGAGGTTCATACGGAGCACTAAATTGATGTTGAATTCCTTTAGATAAACAGAAAACATCCATCACCGAATTTTTAAACTCCGTGCCATTGTCACTCCTGATTCGTTTGATCTTCGTATTGTAGAGATTCTCAGCTTCAGTGAAAAGCTACTAGATCACTTCCTCTCCATTTAGCTAAAGTAGTCTCATGCTTAGTAATGGTAACCCTAGCATCAGCCAAATCCTTTTCTTTCTTACCAATTTCACTAGAAAGAAAAACTATCTTTTCATTTGCAAGATTTTCTCTAAAAATTGATTCTTTCAGTTTGTCTTTTAAGGCAGCATTATCATTTTCAAGTGACTTAATCCTACTCTTAAATTGACGTTCTTGATCAAGTAAAGCACTATTCTTAGAGAAAAATGAACTACGTTCCTTGCTGATAGTTTCATAACTAGTGGTTAACTCTAAGGTCTTGGATGAGGCAATACTATGTTGTTGCATCACATCTTTAACAAACAAGCAAAACAAGATCGTTGTGCTGACTTGCTAGAAGATGGTTGAGCTGATGGTTTAGATGGAGGGGTATTCAAGATATTCTTAATCTCCTGAGTTGCTATCTCTTCCACAGTAGGAGCCTTAGTCTCAGAAGTTGAGAATGATTTGGTCAAACTAGGTTCAGGTTCAGTAACATACTTAATCTCAGTTGAACTAGTCTGAATTCCTTTCTTGACAAACTTCTGACTTAGCTTTGGTATATCATGGTTTTGGTCCTCAGTTGTCTAGGAATGAATTTGGATTGCTTAGGTTCAGTGGAGGCGGGTGACTTAGGATAGTCAGTAAGCACAGGTTTAGTAGAATCAGACTCAGCCAAATCTGGATAAACAGGGTCTAGGTTGTTGTTAAAAGGAGGTCTTACATCAGAATAATCAGCTCCTAGTCCTGTTTTATCCTTAGGATGTCTAGGTTTACCCAAAGAAGCTACTAGATCACTTCCTCTCCATTTAGCTAAAGTAGTCTCATGCTTAGTAATGGTAACCCTAGCATCAGCCAAATCCTTTTCTTTCTTACCAATTTCACTAGAAAGAAAAACTATCTTTTCATTTGCAAGATTTTCTCTAAAAATTGATTCTTTCAGTTTGTCTTTTAAGGCAGCATTATCATTTTCAAGTGACTTAATCCTACTCTTAAATTGACGTTCTTGATCAAGTAAAGCACTATTCTTAGAGAAAAATGAACTACGTTCCTTGCTGATAGTTTCATAACTAGTGGTTAACTCTAAGGTCTTGGATGAGGCAATACTATGTTGTTGCATCACATCTTTAACAAACAAGCAAAACAAGATCGTTGTGCTGACTTGCTAGAAGATGGTTGAGCTGATGGTTTAGATGGAGGGGTATTCAAGATATTCTTAATCTCCTGAGTTGCTATCTCTTCCACAGTAGGAGCCTTAGTCTCAGAAGTTGAGAATGATTTGGTCAAACTAGGTTCAGGTTCAGTAACATACTTAATCTCAGTTGAACTAGTCTGAATTCCTTTCTTGACAAACTTCTGACTTAGCTTTGGTATATCATGGTTTTGGTCCTCAGTTGTCTAGGAATGAATTTGGATTGCTTAGGTTCAGTGGAGGCGGGTGACTTAGGATAGTCAGTAAGCACAGGTTTAGTAGAATCAGACTCAGCCAAATCTGGATAAACAGGGTCTAGGTTGTTGTTAAAAGGAGGTCTTACATCAGAATAATCAGCTCCTAGTCCTGTTTTATCCTTAGGATGTCTAGGTTTACCCAAAGAAGCTACTAGATCACTTCCTCTCCATTTAGCTAAAGTAGTCTCATGCTTAGTAATGGTAACCCTAGCATCAGCCAAATCCTTTTCTTTCTTACCAATTTCACTAGAAAGAAAAACTATCTTTTCATTTGCAAGATTTTCTCTAAAAATTGATTCTTTCAGTTTGTCTTTTAAGGCAGCATTATCATTTTCAAGTGACTTAATCCTACTCTTAAATTGACGTTCTTGATCAAGTAAAGCACTATTCTTAGAGAAAAATGAACTACGTTCCTTGCTGATAGTTTCATAACTAGTGGTTAACTCTAAGGTCTTGGATGAGGCAATACTATGTTGTTGCATCACATCTTTAACAAACAAGCAAATACGACGAACAGTCAAATAAGAAAAAGTTACCTGTTTCTCTCGATCATCGCAGTCAGCCATATATGCAACAAAGTCTGATATTGTCATACCTTCAGGAATATCAAAATCATCAGCTTCTGTAGAAATAGCCTTGTCCAATTTTGCACTTGAGCTCATCGATTGATTATCACTCTGGCTGCTTGTCTTATCAGAAGATTCATCTATCTGCTTATCAGCTTTTTTAAACTTCACTGCTTCATCTGCATTCTTTTCATCATCAGAAACCTGTAATGCAGCATCAGTAGCAGCAGCCTCTTCACTTGTGTAGAGAGCATAATCAAATGCAGCACTTCCGTCATCAATCACATTAGCTACTTCATCATAAATCTCAGCTAACAAAGCATTTTCAGGTTCATTTTCCTTTGTCCAAAGATAAGTACCATCTGCTTGTCTTGCCACCATATCCCAGTTCAGTAATCAGATGATTAAAACGAGTTATTAAATCATCTAAACTTTCAGATTTCAATCCATTAAAGACTTCATATTGTCTGTTCAGCAGCTTAATTCTTCCCTTTTTCATCAACTCATCACCTTCACAGTATGCATTTAAAGCATCCCACAAACCTTTAGAGGTCTTATGTTCTCCGAGAAGATGAATTGCATCCCGAGGTAAGCACATTTCTAAGTTTGACAAGGCCTTCCCTTCAATGGCATATTCTTTCTTCAATACTTCAGACATATCCCCAATCTTGTATTTGACCTCATTTCCAAGAGCATCTTCATGAGTTGGCCACTCATATCCTTCAGTAATCAGATGATTAAAACGAGTTATTAAATCATCTAAACTTTCAGATTTCAATCCATTAAAGACTTCATATTGTCTGTTCAGCAGCTTAATTCTTCCCTTTTTCATCAACTCATCACCTTCACAGTATGCATTTAAAGCATCCCACAAACCTTTAGAGGTCTTATGTTCTCCGAGAAGATGAATTGCATCCCGAGGTAAGCACATTTCTAAGTTTGACAAGGCCTTCCCTTCAATGGCATATTCTTTCTTCAATACTTCAGACATATCCCCAATCTTGTATTTGACCTCATTTCCAAGAGCATCTTCATGAGTTGGCCACTCATATCCTTCAGTAATCAGATGATTAAAACGAGTTATTAAATCATCTAAACTTTCAGATTTCAATCCATTAAAGACTTCATATTGTCTGTTCAGCAGCTTAATTCTTCCCTTTTTCATCAACTCATCACCTTCACAGTATGCATTTAAAGCATCCCACAAACCTTTAGAGGTCTTATGTTCTCCGAGAAGATGAATTGCATCCCGAGGTAAGCACATTTCTAAGTTTGACAAGGCCTTCCCTTCAATGGCATATTCTTTCTTCAATACTTCAGACATATCCCCAATCTTGTATTTGACCTCATTTCCAAGAGCATCTTCATGAGTTGGCCACTCATATCCTTCAGTAATCAGATGATTAAAACGAGTTATTAAATCATCTAAACTTTCAGATTTCAATCCATTAAAGACTTCATATTGTCTGTTCAGCAGCTTAATTCTTCCCTTTTTCATCAACTCATCACCTTCACAGTATGCATTTAAAGCATCCCACAAACCTTTAGAGGTCTTATGTTCTCCGAGAAGATGAATTGCATCCCGAGGTAAGCACATTTCTAAGTTTGACAAGGCCTTCCCTTCAATGGCATATTCTTTCTTCAATACTTCAGACATATCCCCAATCTTGTATTTGACCTCATTTCCAAGAGCATCTTCATGAGTTGGCCACTCATATCCTTCAGTAATCATCACCCATTGATTGAAATCAGTAAGGCGAATATAGGATTCAAAACGTTTTTTCCAGCTCCAGAAGTTTTCAAGTCTTATCAATTTTGGGGGTGAATTGGTACGACCGACTTCATGATCGTGAAGAATTAAAGCATTTATGTATTGGGCCTCTTTTGATGAAACTGTAGGCATTCCAGACATCATCGAAATACGAAAAAAGAAGAAATTAAAAGAAATGAACAGTACCACGTGTTTGAGATAAACACGTGATTAGAACAGAGAGTGAACAGGTACACGTGTTTAAGATAAACACGTGTTTAAGAACGATCACGAGCTTAAAAGACAAACACGTGTTAAATGGCAAACACGTGATAAGGACGGCTAACACTAGTTTAAAAACCAAACACGTGTTAAAGAACAAAAACACGTGTTATGATAAGGCCAACACGCGTTTACAATACAAACGCGTGTTAAAAACCAAACACGTGTTACTAAGACAAACACGTGTTTTCCGATTAGAAATCTTGCACGATTTTTGGCAAAATTAAGCCAAACAAAGCGATCTCGAACCTTCAGATTGAAAAATCTATTGGCTCTGATACCACTTGTAGTTCCTGTTGACCGATCGATTCGCGATTCCAACGACTATGTAAGTGCGGAATCCAAACATAATCGTGATTGAGGTAATTGAATGAAAACACATAAATATGAAAACACGAAATCAATAAATATGAACAGGAGACTTTATCATTAGTCGAATGATTACAATGAATAAATCCGTTTACAATACATCTACGATGATTACGGATTACAATCAACGAGACGACTCTTGATAATCGAATAATATGGGCGGCATCTCGAGGTATAGATCTCTACCTCGAGAACCTAGTGAATGACATCTGTTGCAACTAAAATCATTAACCTAAAACCGAAACCTAAGATCTCTATTTATAGGCTACAAAACGGGCTGGGCTTCAAAACTCGTGGGCTTCCAAACACGTGCTACAGTAACACGTGTTTAGTCAAACTCGTGTTACTGTTCACACGAGTTTGTCCAAACTCGTGGTACTGTTCACACGAGTTTGTCCAAACTCGTGGTACTGTTCACACGAGTTTGTCCAGTTGTCTGGAAAATCTCTGTAAAGTAACAGCCCTTTAATTGAGATGCATCGGACACAAATTGTGCACCAGAACGTGCACTTACATACATCTATCCTAAATAAATTACTATATCACAATCACATGTGTAAACCATCAAACACTAAATCAAAACTATCCATCAATCATCAATCAATCAGTTCTATATTTCAATCGAAACATTTCATCAAACAATCAATAAACCGTAAATCAAATCAACCAGACAATCAAACAAGAACGTATATGTACACTTTTCAGCCTGAATATCAATTGAGTAGGGAGCTACGGAACTCACCTTATTCTTGATAGTTCAACAGCAAAATAGAAGAGATTGATGTAGTTAACGATGACGAGCGAGTCAACTGGCCACGTTACGTATTCCCTAATTTCAATGTGAATTGATTTATATTTATGCTAAATTCCAAATATAAATATACAACTATAAGGATATCTTATTAATACGCTTGCCAACGTATTTACTTTGTGAGCTTTTATAGGTATTTGAATTTATCTTAAGAATCCTTTAAAGTATTTTGTAAATGAAACCTCATTTATGTTATAAAATTTAAAGGACTAATTTGTCATTTTTGAAACTTGAGGGACTAAATTGTCATTCTTGAAACTTGAGGGACTAAATTGTCAAATGTCACACTTATAAGGACTGAAAATGACAACTTTGAAACTGTAGGGTAAAAATGTAACTTTCCGTATATAATACGTATCCGTAGGATATATGTACTTTAAATAGTAAGATTAATACAAAGAATGTATTAATTTAGTAACGAAGAGATACTTTAAATAGTATGTATTATAATCAATACGAAAGGAATGTATTAATTATATAATGAAGAGATACCTTAAATGGCAGGAAAAACCAGTATTTTATTTCAAGTTGTGTTAGGGTTGACGTGGGTCATGTAGTATCCAGACGGTGAACCAAGTTGCGTTTAGAATGCCAATCGCAAACCGTTTGTTAACTACAATCCGCTCCGCTGGTTTACCCCAGAGATGCCCAAGGTCAATGGCAATCACGTTTAGAAATATGATACGGTTAAAAGTGTATTAAGGATATACTCTATCCAAAACCAAGAATCTCGAGAATACGAAATAATTCATAGATGGTGAATACTGTTAATAGGATATTTACTGTATTTAAATGCAAGTATGTATCAATTGAGTATAAAGACATGCATTTCAATACATAACATATGGGTATATAATCATAAAGCAAAGTATAGTAAGGTTTCATAGAAACACTTACCAGTTTGGAGAATTATAAGTTCTAGGATCAAAGTAACGATATATGAATGAACACCGAAGAAGATTTAATGAGATCGACTAAGAGTTGGTCTTGAATCTTGAGAAAATGATGTTATAGACCAACTTTCATGTGGTCATTATAACTAGGCTTTCGAAGATCTTTGAGGGAATTCTCAATAACAACTTCACTTGACAATTTTTCTTGCAAAGTAACCTTGCTTTATTTAGAACTTTGAGTAGTTCTTGAGATTTATTATTAAAAGGGAGGGGGAATGATTATAGAGTTGTGGAATGCCAAATTGAGGGACAAAGAGATGGAAGGTGTAAGTATTTGTGAAGACTTAAGCTTAGTATTTATAGGTAAAATTTAAGCATGATTACTAGTTTAGTTAATAAGTAATCATAGTTAAGTTAATGAATACCATGGGCAAAGTTGATGGTTTTGCAATACCATGGGCTAGGAGACTTTAAGGTGCAGATTTTTGAAAGGGCATTTTAGTCTTTTCACTTTTGACAACTTCCTAGTTGTTTCCTCAAATGTTACCAGTCGTTTCGGGTTCATTCCTTTGAGTTTTTAAACAAGATTTTAGGATATGTTTCTAAGAAGTATTTAAGTTTTAATGAAGTAGTTTATTGGAAGATTATGGCCATATCAAAGTGTTAAAGCACTAGATATTAGGTTCTAGGAAGTCTTAAGTTCATTCGAGAAAGAAACGATCGAAAAGCAACGTTTTACATATATATCCATAAAAGTTTGCCATGTTTATTAATGGACCAAAATGGCAAATGTTACATTATTCCCCCGTTAAAAGAATTTCGTCCCGAAATTCAACAAAACACTAATTACTAAACAAATGTGGGTACTTAGACCTCATATGGTCCTCGCGTTCCCAAGTGAACTCAGCTCCACGTCTAGCATTCCATCTAACTTTAACGATCGTGTAGCGTTTGTTCTTGAGCTTCTTGGTTTGGCGGTCTAAGATCTCCACCGGTTCTTCAACAAAGTTAAGATTCTCATCAACTCGTATCTCATTCAT
>CM067167.1:177195849-177226899 GCA_034093135.1 Erigeron breviscapus
TAATGTACTATAGTTTCCGGATACCTGTCCGTTTTTCCAGGTCACACTTTATCTTTTATTCTCTATATAATAAACACGTTTTGGGGAGAAAGAAGACACTAAATCTTTCTTCTCTATTTTTTTTGCTTTTCTTAGCTAATTCGTTCTAAATCAGCTGCTAGTGTACACTCAGAGGATCTACGACATTCTTTTGGTAAACTATTCTTTACTTTCTCTCATTAATTGATAAGCTGACTATTTGAAACGAACCTTAAAAATTTGATCTTTTAATGTAAGTTCGCATAGTCTGGGGATTTATTTAATCAATAATATTGTTAATTATTTGAATAGCCACCTTGAATATACTATGGTTATGATTAACACTACAGTCCTGACAATTTTTAACTGTCGGTGAAGTTATTTCATCATAGTAAAATGAAGAACACCGGTGCCTCTTTTATTGACCCAAAAGGCAAAAGGCCAATGACTCAAGAAGAACTTGAAATTCTTGAAAAAGTAGCCACGGAAAATAATAGGGTTAAAAGTATCAAGCAGGAGGCCGAACTGGTAGGTATCCCGTATGAAGACTAAAAGGTGATATTGGAGATAGAGGAAGCTGATCTTGTCGAGAAACAAAATACCCAAATAACTGAAGATGAAACATTGGCAAAAGTTTTATCTCAATTTTTAGAAGAGGAAGAATCCATTCTCGTTAACCGCCAAATAAATGATGATGAAATGTTGGCAAAAGCTCTAGCTCAGCAAGAAGAAGATAATCTCTCACAAAGGGAGAAGTCCATTTTCGCCATGTCATCTGAAGAAGAAGAAGATGAAGATCCCAATATTCCACCACTTAAGAGAAGAAAAAGAGATGTTGTCGGAGGAAGCAACATTCCGGGATCGAGCTCTCACAGAACTCCCAGTTTTAGAAATGTCTTGATTTCATTATAAAATTTTGTGTTATTTAATAACATAAATGAGGTTTCATTTACAAAATACTTTAAAGGATTCTTAAAGATAATTCAAATACCTATAAAAGCTCACAAAGTAAATACGTTGACAAGCGTATTAATAAGATATCCTTATAGTTATATAATCATATTTGGAATTTAGCATGAATATAAATCAATTCACATTAAAATTAGGGAATACGTAACGTGGCCAGTTGACTCGCTCGTCATCGTTAACTACATCAATCTTCTATTTTGCTGTTGAACTATCAAGAATAAGGTGAGTTCCGTAGCTCCCTACTCAATTGAGATTCGGGCTGAAAAGTGTACATATACGTGCTTGTTTGATTGTCTGGTTGATTTGATTTACGGTTTATTGATTGTTTGATGAAATGTTTCGATTGAAATATAGAACTGATTGATTGATGATTGATGGATAGTTTTGATTTAGTGTTTGATGGTTTACGCATGTGATTGTGATATAGTAATTTATTTAGGATAGATGTACATACATGGAAGTCGGTTATGCCTTCAAAGGGTTTTAGATATGGTGGGAAGGCTGCGGGTGACCCTATATATAAGCATCTGGGACTCGTTGAAAGTAGAATCCTCCTAAGTGTATGTACGTATAGACTGGTTTGGAGTATTGGACATATGGACTTGTTTATTGATGATTATGTTTATTGAGACGAACATGTTGTGTGCATTGGAAACTTACACCAAGGCAAGTTGTTGAACTGTAAGGCCACATTTCGAGTACCTTGGGTACTATATGTATATGTACATCCGAGTACTTTCAAGTACTTGATGCCAAGTATTGGCCATACTTGATGATTTGATATGATTTTGAAGTACATTGCATAACATTGATACGCATATGATGCACGTACTGACATTCATACGCATTTGATACATTGCATGACATTGATACACATACGATGCATTTCTTGGTAATGATAGCAATTATAGTTGATTGTATCCGAACTATCTTGTATCATTTGTTGTTCGGTTATTTATGTGACAAGGTTGAACGATATATTAACCTCAATTGTTTAACATGTGACGTACATGGGTTTGTTGTAAGTACATTATTGGATGTTGTTATTACATATGATATTGTCATGGATGATGGTTCCTTGTGAACCATTACTACGAACTCACCAACCTAGTGTTGACCTTGTTTAGTACACTTTTCAGGAAACCAGGTGAACCAGGGACGTGATGCTTGAATTTTGTTGCTTTTGAACCATGGCATGGACTTAGATGGATCAAGGATTCATTTGCCTAACTATTGCATCATGTTTAGAATTTAATACAATCTTTTGTATTTGTTTGTAAATGTGTGGAGATTATATGCTTGTATTATATTGTGTGTATGTTCATAATTTAATAAGTTGGATTCACTGAGTCCAACATGTTCATATAGTTTATGTTCTACGATAATTCCACTGTGTGCTATATAATTTCTGTAATACTTCGGGCCCAGCTCGGGGTGTTATAGAATGGTGGCCCATGCAGGTCTTGAACCAAAAGAGAGGGTTAAGCCAAGTGTCAACACAAGGTTGGTGAGTTCGTAGTAATGGTTCACAATTCAAGTTGCACACAAAATTCCTAACCATGCATGCTATATGAAGAGTTTTAACTTAAGCCGTAGTCTAGGTCAAACCGCCTAATTCTCTACGACCTGCATGGGCCACCATTCTGTAACACCCCAAGCTAGGCCCGAGATATTACGGAATATTATATAGCACACAGTGGAATTATCGTAGAACATAAACTATATGAACATAGTGGACTCAGTGAATCCAGCAGATGAAGTCAACATACAAACACAAAATGCATAATGCAAAAGATGGTAAATGAATCCTTGATCCATATCAGTCCAAGTCCGGGTCCAAGCAACCAACAATCATGTATCTCAACCTTGATTCACCTGATGAATCTAATCCCTGGAGCAGCACCCGTAGCTAAAGCTCCTTACAGACTGGCTCTATCTGAAATGCAAGAGTTGGCAACTCAACTTAAAGAACTCCAAGAAAAAGGTTTCATCCGTCCTAGTCAATCTCCTTGGGGTGCTCCTATTCTCTTTGTCAAGAAGAAAGATGGGTCCTTTAGATTGTGTATTGATTGGCGGGAGTTGAATAAGCTCACGGTAAAGAACCGGTATCCACTTCCTCGAATTGATGATCTATTTGATCAACTTCAAGGTGCCAAGCACTTTTCAAAAATTGATCTTCGCTCGGGTTATCATCAACTCCGAGTACATGAAGATGACATTCCTAAAATGGCTTTTCGTACAAGGTATGGCCAGTTTGAATTCACTGTTATGCCTTTCGGGTTGACTAATGCACCGGCGGTGTTCATAGATTTGATGAACTGGGTGTGTAGTCCCTATTTGGACGAGTTTGTCATTGTCTTCATTGATGACATACTTGTTTACTCGAAGACGAAGGAAGAACATGTTGAACACTTGCGCAAAGTGCTTGAATTGTTAAGAAAGGAGAAGTTGTACGCCAAATTCTCTAAGTGCGAGTTTTGGTTGGAGAAGGTTCATTTTCTTGGTCACGTGGTAAGCAAGGATGGTATTCACGTGGACCCAAGCAAGATTGAAGCGGTCAAGAATTGGAGAAGACCCGAAACACCATCCGAGATCCGTCAATTCCTTGGATTGGCGGGTTATTATCGAAGATTCATTGAAAATTTCTCCCGTATTGCGCAACCGCTAACCCTCTTGACTCAAAAAGAGAGGAGATTTGAATGGGGCGATAGGCAAGAACAAGCTTTCCAAACTCTTAAGGATATGTTGTGTGATGCACCTATCCTAACTCTTCCGGATGGAGTTGAAGACTTTGTAGTTTATTGTGATGCTTCGGGACAAGGTTTGGGTTGTGTTCTTATGCAGAGGGGCAAAGTCATTGCTTATGCCTCTCGTCAATTTAAAGTGCATGAGAAAAACTACCCGACGCATGATTTGGAATTAGGCGCGGTTGTATTTGCTTTGAAATGTTAGAGACATTATCTCTATGGCACAAAATGTGTGATTTACACCGATAACAAAAGTCTCCAACATATCTTTAATCAAAGTGAATTGAATATGAGACAAAGGCGTTGGCTTGAACTCTTTAGTGACTATGATTGTGATATCCGTTATCATCCGGGCAAGGCCAATGTTGTGGCCGATGCCTTGAGTAGAAAAGAGAGAGTTAAGCCGAGACGAGCTAGAGTTATGAGTCTCACGGTAGGGCCAAGTATTCGTGATTGAATCATTGAAGCCCAAATTCAAGCTATCCTACCAGAGAACTTTGGAAATGAAAACTTGGAGGGCATGGAGCAACAATTGGATAGAAAAAGTGACAACGGGCTATATTTGGTAGAAAGGCTTTGGGTTCCCATTTTCGGTAATCTAAGAACATTTCCCATGGATGAAGCCCATCGATCGCCTTATTCGGTTCATCCTGGATCGGATAAGATGTATTTTGATTTGAGAGATTTTTATTGGTGGCCGGGCATGAAGCGTGATGTGGCTAGATACGTGAGTGAGTGCCTTACTTGCCTACAAGTGAAAGTAGATCACAAGAAGCCACCCGGATTGTTGGTGCAACTGGTGACACGCGAGTGGAAATGGGAACATATTGCAATGGACTTCATTACGAAGACAAGAAATGGCCGTGATACAATTTGGGTGATAGCGGATCGGTTAACAAAGTCGGCTATATTTGGTAGAAAGGCTTTGGGTTCCCATTTTCGGTAATCTAAGAACATTTCCCATGGATGAAGCCCATCGATCGCCTTATTCGGTTCATCCTGGATCGGATAAGATGTATTTTGATTTGAGAGATTTTTATTGGTGGCCGGGCATGAAGCGTGATGTGGCTAGATACGTGAGTGAGTGCCTTACTTGCCTACAAGTGAAAGTAGATCACAAGAAGCCACCCGGATTGTTGGTGCAACTGGTGACACGCGAGTGGAAATGGGAACATATTGCAATGGACTTCATTACGAAGACAAGAAATGGCCGTGATACAATTTGGGTGATAGCGGATCGGTTAACAAAGTCGGCTCATTTCTTGGCCATTCATGAAACCGATAAGTTTGACACCTTAGCTTGTTTGTATATTAAAGAAGTGGTGTCAAAACATGGAGTTCCGGTTTCTATCCTTTCCGATAGAGATACCCGGTATAACTCAAGTTTTTGGAGAGCCTTTCAACAAGCAATGGGTTCTCAACTTAATATGAGCACGGCATTTCATCCTCAAACGGATGGACAAAGTGAAAGAACCATACAAACGTTAGAAGATATGTTGAGGGCTTGTGCTATTGACTTCGGTGGTAGTTGGGAAGATCACTTACCATTAGTTGAATTTTCGTATAATAATAACTACCACGCAAGCATACAAATGGCACCATTTAGGGCACTTTATGGTAGGAAGTGTCGTTCTCCCCTAGCTTGGGCGGAGATTGGTGAAAGCCAACTTATCGGGCCAGAGATTGTAGTTGAGACAACCAAAGTGATTTCTCAAATCAAGGAGAGGTTACAATTAGCCCGTGAACGACAAAAGAAGTATGCTGATGTGAAACGGAGACCATTAGAGTTTGAAGTTGGAAAGGTGTTATATGATTTGTGAAACGAGGTAAACTCGGACCAAGATATATTGGTCCTTTTAAAATTCTTGAACGGGTTGGCAAGGTTGCCTATCGACTAGAACTTCCTCAAGAACTTAATGGTGTGCATGATGTATTCCACATTTGTAATCTACGCAAGTGTCTAGCGGATCCTACTCATCATGTGCCCATGAATGAGATACGAGTTGATGAGAATCTTAGCTAGACGTGGAGCTGAGTTCACTTGGGAACGCGAGGACCATATGAGGTCTAAGTACCCACATTTGTTTAGTAATTAGTGTTTTGTTGAATTTCGGGACGAAATTCTTTTAACGGGGGAATAATGTAACATTTGCCATTTTGGTCCATTAATAAACATGGCAAACTTTTATGGATATATATGTAAAACGTTGCTTTTTCGATCGTTTCTTTCTCGAATGAACTTAAGACTTCCTAGAACCTAATATCTAGTGTTTTAACACTTTGATATGGCCATAATCTTCCAATAAACTACTTCATTAAAACTTAAATACTTCTTAGAAACATATCCTAAAATCTTGTTTAAAAACTCAAAGGAATGAACCCGAAACGACTGGTAACATTTGAGGAAACAACTAGGAGGTTGTCAAAAGTGAAAAGACTAAAATGCCCTTTCAAAAATCTGCACCTTAAAGTCTCCTAGCCCATGGTATTGCAAAACCATCAACTTTGCCCATGGTATTCATTAACTTAACTATGATTACTTATTAACTAAACTAGTAATCATGCTTAAGTTTTACCTATAAATACTAAGCTTAAGTCTTCACAAATACTTTCACCTCCCATCTCTTTCTCCCTCAATTTGGCAATCCATAATATCCAACCATAAATAATATCAATACCACTTGGTCAATGGTAAGACTACCATGACGTAATTCGATGAGATTGTTCTTGAGCCACTACTAAGACCGGTTATGTCCCAATAATCAGATATATTGTCCCAAATGATAAGATAATGATAAGCACATGCTGTCAATCACGTGCATAAAGATAACCAAGGGTCGTGCCATGGAGATGCCCATAAATATATAGTAGTTAGAGCACCGCGAGGCCAGACTGGCGATGAAGGTGGCCACCAAGGCAGACCAAACATCCCACCGTTACCTATAATAGTGGATGAGGGGACAAGTCCTAGTTGCGCAACCCTCTAACTACAGGCCTCAAATGAGTTAATAGTAGTGTACAGGGGACCACCGTTTGACAGTACTCAAGCTCATCATATAACATATAACACGTTGAACATACAATACAATTCCCATATCATTATCATTATTTCAAAGAATCATTTCATAAGATAAAGTCATTTTAATTAATCATGCTTTTCACCCCGTAAGTAAAACATATAAAAGAGTTTGAAAAGGGGCTATGACTCACCTTGATATGCCGCACATTATATTCACTTATCCAAAATGGGTACTTCCCATCTATCGCTTCCTTGATCATATATCCGTCATATTCCTCAATCACATTCCAAGCTAAGACTATCCCTACGATAGGACTAATACCATTTTCTGTAACACCCCAACTAAGGCGGAACGATGAGATGTACAGAAATTCGAGTATTCAAAACAAAGGATAATAGATAACATTCACCATAGCTTTATTTGATAAAAAAATCAGTTTTAATCAAATCTATAAACCCATTTAGCAACAAATCTTACAACAACAACTCTTGGGTCTTGTTTTTGTTGAATCATTGAATCCTTTCTCTAGATCTTTACATGCATGAACATGTGAGATAAGGATCTATCAACCTTGCCCTCATTGAGTTTAAATCAAGAAGAAAATCAAAGAAAAACATGATTTTTGATAAAGATCTTTTGATATATACAAAGACAAGATAGATTAAACAAAGAGATGAAGATTTATACCCTTGATGAACTCGGATTTGAAAGGGATTTTGGGCAGAAATTTCGTGACTCTTAGGGCCTCAAATAACCCTAAATCTTGTCTTGAAACAACCCTTAAATGTATCTTGAATCAACCCTTGTTTAATCCTTAACAACCCTTTATTATTATCTTTGTTTAGATTTGATTTTTGTCTTTGTTTTTCTTGATTATTTGGGCCGTGAGTTAGAGAGAAAAGATAGAGAAGAAGAATATTTTTGTGAGTATGTTGTGTGTGTTTGTTTTGGGAAGAGACAAGGAAGTAATGAGGAGGGAAGGGAGGAGTGTAAGAGTTCCTAAAATTTGATAGGTGAAATGATATTGGGAAGGGAGGGGGGACGGCTCAACAAGGAAAAAGGAAGGGATTTTTTTGGTTTAAATTTTGTGAAGGGTATTTAGTTTTGTAGATAAAACATGTATGTATATGTAGTGTATGTCTAGGTGCTTGTATTGGTGTTTAACTTGCTAGTGTGTAGGCTTTTAAGGTGTACTTTGTGTTCATACATATATTTACATATATATATCCGTATGTTATATTTATATACATATTTTGTGTCTTTGATTTATCATTTAACTCATTAGTCATAGTCTTGTATTTTTATTTGACTTATATATTCACTTATTATTATCTTTGTTTAGATTTGATTTTTGTCTTTGTTTTTCTTGATTATTTGGGCCGTGAGTTAGAGAGAAAAGATAGAGAAGAAGAATATTTTTGTGAGTATGTTGTGTGTGTTTGTTTTGGGAAGAGACAAGGAAGTAATGAGGAGGGAAGGGAGGAGTGTAAGAGTTCCTAAAATTTGATAGGTGAAATGATATTGGGAAGGGAGGGGGGACGGCTCAACAAGGAAAAAGGAAGGGATTTTTTTGGTTTAAATTTTGTGAAGGGTATTTAGTTTTGTAGATAAAACATGTATGTATATGTAGTGTATGTCTAGGTGCTTGTATTGGTGTTTAACTTGCTAGTGTGTAGGCTTTTAAGGTGTACTTTGTGTTCATACATATATTTACATATATATATCCGTATGTTATATTTATATACATATTTTGTGTCTTTGATTTATCATTTAACTCATTAGTCATAGTCTTGTATTTTTATTTGACTTATATATTCACTTATTATTATTATTCAACGCATTCATTTACATAATAGTATATAAATATATTTTAAGGAGATCGTTATATTTTGATGTTCAAATGTACTTTAATTAGCTTGGTGTTTACATCGTTGGACATTTATAAGATTGTCGATTGTTGTCACAACTTGTGAGTCTTGTAAAATTATTTTTGGTATCTTAACTTTTCAAAATAAAATTTTTGGTTCATTGATATTTCATCAAGTTCAATTAGAACTAATATATAGCTTGATATTGTGTTGAATGATTATAGTTATTGTTCATGGCATTTCTAAGGCAACTGGCTATCTTTGGAAATTCTACTGAACTAGATGGCAAGTATCACTATGCCTTAATGTCTGGAAGGCAAAATCTCTTAAGAAACCTCTAGGATTAGTTACCTAGATAAATAGAAGTAAATTGTCCTAGTTGTAAATTGAGGGTTGTTACAAGTTTCACATTAAAGGATGGAACAATCCAGTGTGAAAATGAAAGGTGCGATGACCATGAAGGGATGCCTTACGCCTCAATTACTGGAGAGAGGGTGAATCTCCAGTCGTCTTACCCCCAAATATAAATTTTCGTCAAGTACTTCTTGAAATGGGACACAAGGAGTGCTTGGACAATGGGGTGTTGAAAATGAAAGGTGCGATGACCATGAAGGGTCTTACACCTTCATGGAGGTATTTTTTCATCCACCTGGTGGAGAGCATGGGTGGGAGTTCTGGTGGACTTGACCAGATCAACTCCTCACAAGCAGAGATGGCTTACTGCTTGTGGAACGGATTGAGAGTGGACTTTGCAGATATTCTATTTAGAAGCCTGGTACAAAAGCTGAAGGGTACAAGGGGTGTGTGTATCCCCTTTTCAAGGTTCCTCTCTCTCTGTTTTAAACATATTCTGGGCAGAGAAGCATATTTGAGTACAGATTCACCGTACACTGCTCCAGATATGTTAAGGAATTTAGACTCTCTGGTATCTGAAGCTGGAGAGGTCGAAATTCCTGAACGAATGCAACTGGCATTCGCTTCAACTGATGTACCTATTGAAGGTGAGTCAGAAAGGCAACTGGGCGGGCCTCAAAATAATGAGGGACCCTCCAGTTCATCTAATGTTGTGGTTGAGGATAGAGCAACCATAACTGAAGCAACTCCAATTACATCTATCCCTAGTGAAGATACTTCGGTATTTGATCCACCAACAGATGCACCCATCCAGGAAACTGGGGAAGGTCATCTGGAGACTGATCAGGAAACTGGTCAGCCCTCAGTTACATTCATGGATCTGGACATGAATGTTAATGACGAGGAAATCCTTATAGAATCTTTGGATTCTGAAGGTACTGAAACAGACTTGGAGAATTTTGATTCTGCTGTACCAGATCAAAACCCTTCATCTCCAGTCTCACTTCCAGACGCATCAATTTCACTTTCACCCTCCCAAGAAAATGTGCATACTGATATACCATTCCCATCATATAACGATTCACCAACTGGGCAATTCTCATTTGCTCGAGAAATGCCACCCCCACCGACGCCGTTGTTCACACCTGAGCATTCTCAGCATGAACAACACTTTGATTTTCCAGTCCTTTCTTCATCCACCACTCCTTTTATATCTTCAACTGCTGGCATGACAACTGGGAAGACTTCTCTAAGTTTGCCTCTTCCAGTTGCTCCAGTAGTAACTGCTGCTGGTCCAGTGACACCTTCTCCTTTGTCACTGGACAGTCAAGTTGTCTCATTACAAGCCGATCTCCAAAACCTTCTTACCAGGGTGGAGGAGATTCAGAAGACACTTGACAAAAACACCAAGTCCTTCTCCAGATACCACAAGGATCACTTAACCAACATCAAAGTGGTTGATCTGGGATAAACAAGTTTTCATCTAATGAAGACTTGGTGTTTAAAAAGCTGAATGAGTTGGTCACTGGCTGCAACAATCTGGATGGTACTTTAAAGGAAGCCTTTGACCTAACTCAGTCCAAGGTCACCAGTTCAATCTCCAATCTACTTGGCAGCACTGTACGAACATCTGAAGTAGATCTGAAGGAGATTGAGAGGCAGGTAAAGGAATTAGTTGAAAAACCTGGCCTAAATGTAACTGACCTTGGAGAGCAGTTGATGACTTCAGTTGGTCAGAAGATAGAGGATACACTGGGTGCTAGAGAAGCACAATTGGTTGAAAGGGTGATGTATGAGATCACCAAGCTGGCCACTCCTCAGGTTGATCTGGCCCCACTCACCAGTGAGATCAACCAGTTGAGAGGCAGCATTGAAAGTTTGAACACCCAGGTATCTCTACATGCTCAATCCTTAGATAAACTGACAACTGAAGTAGAGAATCTGAAGAAAAAGGATGATGAAGTGAAGGAAAAGGTTGTCTCTGGTTTGGATGAAGACTCCAAGATCCTAAATGAATTAAAAACTGGTCAAGAACAAGTAACTGCCAATGTTTTGACTCAGTCAAAGGAGACCAACCATTTATGGAGGTCCTTCAGGATGATGTGTGGGATCTTTAAGGAGTGTAAGGACATGCAGTCATGGCAGCCTCTTGACCGGTTGCCATCTCATCCTTCTGAATGGGAAGGAATTAGGGTAGGTCTAGATGCTGCCAAGGGGGAAAGAAGTGCAGTCCTTCCACCAGTTGCACCTGGAAGAGAAATGGTTGTAGATACCAGTACTGAAGCTGGTGAGCAAGTTGGTGTTATGGGTGATAGGGGGAATGTGTTGGATAAGGGAAAAGGTTTAGCTGGTAATGCATCTGCCCAGCCGGCCACTGATGTAATGTTAGAAACTGGCAATGCTGATATACTTCCTCCAGTTTCAGATAGTGATAGCAGAAGACTGGCCAGACTTGGTAATGATATTAAAGAAAGAAAGAAGATGAAACAAAGAAACCAAGCTGAAGCCAGGGCACATCTTGCACAAATCAAGTTGCTTGATATGAGTGATGCCAATCTTTTGGGTATCACTAAGGAGGAGTATGTCAGGATCAAGAATGATCCCAGGATAGTTGACCAGTTGAATGAAATGCTTGATGTAGAACTGGACAGACACTATCCTGAGGATGAAGCTGAATTTGATGCCAGAAGCTTGAACATTTCAGTGGAGAAGGCTAAGGAGATTAGGGCCAGTGGGATTCTTAAACGAATTGCAAATGTTAAGAAGGTTGTGAAGAAGGTTTTGAATCCACCAAGAAGGATTCCACAACCAAGAAGACCACTGTCAAGAGATGCTGACCTTAGCACATTTGTTGAACCAACTGGCGAGGTATCCAATGAAGACATCAAGTCCGCTGTACTGGCTGCTGGTGCTGGGAGTATAAAAAAAACAAATGAATCTGAAGCAAGAAGCTATTACTCCCAGATCATGTCAACCAGAAGACATAGTGGTACTATCAATGGTGTAAATGTGACAATCAAGCCAGGCACCAAAGTCTTTCAAGTTGAAGTTAGTTACACCAGAGGGCCACTGGTTAAAACTGACAATCCTGGTGCAATGCAATATGGGTTCAGCGAATGGGTGGAAATGGTGAATGTGTTGGATGCGAAGGCACAAAAGAATAGGTTTGAGAAAGCATGGGTGAACTTCCTAAGGGGCAAGATTCAGCACAAAGAAAATCTGGAGCAAAAGCTGAATATTGACCCTGAAGACTCACAACCTATCTCTTCAGTTGCCAAGAGAAGAAGAACTGGCGAAGGGCCATCTCATTAAGTTCTTTTTCCAGTTATCTACTTGTATTTTGTTTTACATTCTGTAACTTGTATAAATTTCATTTCCTTGTATAAATGAAGTTACCAGTTTGTAACCACAAGGTAGATAATAGATTAAAATCTAACAAACCAAAAAGAAAAACCTAAGGCATTTATTGATCTATAAAAATGCCTTGGAAACTTAGATAAATTTAAATCGAACAAGTCCTTCCAGTTCACACTTGTACAGATACAAGGACTAAAAAAGACTTGCCTATATTTCTAGACAAATAGGGGGAATTTGTTAGGACCAGTTCACCTGGTAAACTGGCCAGTCTCCAGTTGCATCTGGAGACCCAGTGAAACTGTCCAGTGAAACTGGAGACCTAGATGATTTGTCGAGAAATATATTGAAGTCCAGTTGCACCGTACAGTCAACGCAACTGAAGACTTCCTCCAGTTGAGAACTGACCAAGTTGAAGAATCATTCCAGTTGAAGTCGAAGACAACAAATGGAAGATAGAGAATGGCAATGGCAGCGAAGCCTAGTTGACATTCTAGTCAGTTACAAACTGGAGACCATCAGTGGAAAGCTCTTACAAAGCTTTACACTGATTACGAGGAATTGACTTTTATGCTTTATGTACCTTTACCCGGATAATAAGCCTTATCTTATTATTTAAGTAATAAAAGGTACATAAAGGTGGTTGATTAAAGTTGCTTTATCATGCGACTTTACACTGCCTTTTAAGGAATTAAATGCTATTCCTTAAATGCTCTCAACCACATTTGTACGGCCAAAGTTAACATCCCAATGTTAACTTTGCCTATAAATACAAGTCATTGCACAACAAGAATACTAAGTGAAAAACATACAACACTTCACACTTTGCAAACCTGCAATATTCTTGGTGAACTTGTGCAATATTCTCTCAATCGCTAAAAGGAACATTTCACAACTTTAAGTGTTTCGATTGTCTTGAGAAATTCCGAGTGTAGATCAATTGTATTTCATAGGTTGTTAGGATATTTACATTCTTGTATTATCTTGGTTCCGCATCAACCTTGTAATTTATTTAACATCAATAAATAAATTACACATTGAAAATTACATATTGTCTCATCAAGTTATCTTACAAGTATTTTGTATTATTGCATTGTTCTTTACTTATTGTCATTTATATAAGTAATCTATCTAGAACTTGGTATATACACACTGCAACTGGTCGTCTCCAGTTCAGTGCATATATTGCAAAGTAACTCCACCATCGACATAGATGTGTCTTCAGGTAATGCCATCTATTGAGTTGGGACTTACATTGAGAATTCCCTCAAAGATCTTCAAAAGCCTAGTTATAATGACCACATGAAAGTTGGTCTATAACATCATTTTCTCAAGATTCAAGACCAACTCTTAGTCGATCTCATTAAAATGAGTTTAAAGATTAAAATTGGTGAATTTAAATGTTAAACTCCAATGAGTTTAAAATATATTGTTTTGAAACTCAAATATATATGTGTATATATATATATATATATATATATATGGTCGACATCTTTTAAAATTGTTTTAAAGTGATACACGTTTGTGTATTTGTTATTTTTGTCTAAAATTAAAATATGTGATTTTATATTCCAAAATAAAATAACAAACTGGAGACATCAGTGGAAAGCTCTTACAAAGCTTTACACTGATTACGAGGAATTGACTTTTATGCTTTATGTACCTTTACCCGGATAATAAGCCTTATCTTATTATTTAAGTAATAAAAGGTACATAAAGGTGGTTGATTAAAGTTGCTTTATCATGCGACTTTACACTGCCTTTTAAGGAATTAAATGCTATTCCTTAAATGCTCTCAACCACATTTGTACGGCCAAAGTTAACATCCCAATGTTAACTTTGCCTATAAATACAAGTCATTGCACAACAAGAATACTAAGTGAAAAACATACAACACTTCACACTTTGCAAACCTGCAATATTCTCTCAATCGCTAAAAGGAACATTTCACAACTTTAAGTGTTTCGATTGTCTTGAGAAATTCCGAGTGTAGATCAATTGTATTTCATAGGTTGTTAGGATATTTACATTCTTGTATTATCTTGGTTCCGCATCAACCTTGTAATTTATTTAACATCAATAAATAAATTACACATTGAAAATTACATATTGTCTCATCAAGTTATCTTACAAGTATTTTGTATTATTGCATTGTTCTTTACTTATTGTCATTTATATAAGTAATCTATCTAGAACTTGGTATATACACACTGCAACTGGTCGTCTCCAGTTCAGTGCATATATTGCAAAGTAACTCCACCATCGACATAGATGTGTCTTCAGGTAATGCCATCTATTGAGTTGGGACTTACATTGAGAATTCCCTCAAAGATCTTCAAAAGCCTAGTTATAATGACCACATGAAAGTTGGTCTATAACATCATTTTCTCAAGATTCAAGACCAACTCTTAGTCGATCTCATTAAAATGAGTTTAAAGATTAAAATTGGTGAATTTAAATGTTAAACTCCAATGAGTTTAAAATAAATTGTTTTGAAACTCAAATATATATGTGTGTATATATATATATGGTCGACATCTTTTAAAATTGTTTTAAAGTGATACACGTTTGTGTATTTGTTATTTTATATAATATGTGATTATATATATTCTATATATTATAAATTAAAATTGGTGATTTTAAAAGTTAAACTCCAATGAGTTTAAAATATATTGTTTTGAAACTCAAATATATATATATAGTCGACATCTTTTAAAATTGTTTTAAAGTGATACACGTTTGTGTATTTGTTATTTTTGTCTAAAATTAAAATATGTGATTTTATATTCCAAAATAAAATAACAAACTGGAGACACAAACATATTCAAGTGAGACTAGACTAAATTTACACAGTTTACAAATTGGACGACTTAATCGTGTTCACGGTGAGACCTGAACCCGAGGCAAGGATGGGACAAACATGCCAGTAGATAATAGTGGTTTGTTGGACTGCACATATCTCAAGGTCCCATAAAGATCTAAGAGTTGTACTTGTAATGCAATTGGTACCCGCTACCTACCAATAGACTTCATAACTGCTAGCTGATCAACAGATGTAGTTATGGAATCTCTATGTGGAAATGGGAACATAGAGTTATGAGTCTATTGCAATGGACTTCATTACGAAGTTACCGAAGACAAGAAATGGTCGTGATACAATTTGGGTGATAGTGGATCGGTTAACAAAGTCGGCTCATTTCTTGGCCATTCGTGAAACCGATAAGTTTGACACCTTAGCTCGTTTGTATATTAAAGAAGTGGTGTCTAAACATGGAGTTCCGGTTTCTATCCTTTCCGATAGAGATACCCGGTATAACTCAAGTTTTTGGAGAGCCTTTCAACAAGCAATGGGTTCTCAACTTAATATGAGCACGACATTTCATCCTCAAACGGATGGACAAAGTGAAAGAACCATACAAACGTTAGAAGATATGTTGAGGGCTTGTGCTATTGACTTCGGTGGTAGTTGGGAAGATCACTTACCATTAGTTGAATTTTCGTATAATAATAGCTACCACGCAAGCATACAAATGGCACCATTTAGAGCACTTTATGGTAGGAAGTGTCGTTCTCCCCTAGCTTGGGCGGAGATTGGTGAAAGCCAACTTATCGGGCCAGAGATTGTAGTTGAGACAACCAAAGTGATTTCTCAAATCAAGGAGAGGTTACAATTAGCCCGTGAACGACAAAAGAAGTATGCCGATGTGAGACGGAGACCATTAGAGTTTGAAGTTGGTGATTATGTACTCTTGAAAGTATCACCTTGGAAAGGTGTTATATGATTTGTGAAACGAGGTAAACCCGGACCAAGATATATTGGTCCTTTTAAAATTCTTGAACGGGTTGGCAAGGTTGCCTATCGACTAGAACTTCCTCAAGAACTTAATGGTGTGCATGATGTATTCCACATTTGTAATCTACGCAAGTGTCTAGCGGATCCTACTCATCATGTGCCCATGAATGAGATACGAGTTGATGAGAATCTTAACTTTGTTGAAGAACCGGTGGAGATCTTAGACCGCCAAACCAAGAAGCTCAAGAACAAACGCTACACGATCGTTAAAGTTAGATGGAATGCTAGACGTGGAGCTGAGTTCACTTGGGAACACGAGGACCATATGAGGTCTAAGTACCCACATTTGTTTAGTAATTAGTGTTTTGTTGAATTTCGGGACGAAATTCTTTTAACGGGGGAATAATGTAACATTTGCCATTTTGATCCATTAATAAACATGGCAAACTTTTATGGATATATATGTAAAACGTTGATTTTCGATCGTTTCTTTCTCGATTGAACTTAAGACTTCCTAGAACCTAATATCTAGTGTTTTAACACTTTGATATGGCCATAATCTTCCAATAAACTACTTCATTAAAACTTAAATACTTCTTAGAAACATATCCTAAAATCTTGTTTAAAAACTCAAAGGAATGAACCCGAAACGACTGGTAACATTTGAGGAAACAACTAGGAGGTTGTCAAAAGTGAAAAGACTAAAATGCCCTTTCAAAAATCTGCACCTTAAAGTCTCCTAGCCCATGGTATTGCAAAACCATCAACTTTGCCCATGGTATTCATTAACTTAACTATGATTACTTATTAACTAAACTAGTAATCATGCTTAAATTTTACCTATAAATACTAAGCTTAAGTCTTCACAAATACTTACACCTCCCATCTCTTTCTCCCTCAATTTGGCATTCCACAACTCTATAATCATTCCCCCTCCCTTTTAATAATAAATCTCAAGAACTACTTAAAGTTCTAAATAAAGCAAGGTTACTTTGCAAGAAAAATTGTTAAGTGAAGTTGTTATTGAGAATTCCCTCAAAGATCTTCAAAAGCCTAGTTATAATGACCACATGAAAGTTGGTCTATAACATCATTTTCTCAAGATTCAAGACCAACTCTTAGTCGATCTCATTAAATCTTCTTCGGTGTTCATTCATATATCGTTACTTTGATCCTAGAATTTATAATTCTCCAAGCTGGTAAGTGTTTCTATGAAACCTTACTATATTTTGCTTTATGATTATATAACTATATTTTTTGTATTGAAATGCTTGTCAACTTACTTTTATACTCAATTGATACATACTTGCATTTAAATACAATAAATATCCTATTAACAGTATTCACCATCTATGAATTATTTCGTATTCTCGAGATTCTTGGTTTTGGATAGAATATATCCTTAATACACTTTTAACCGTATTATATTTCTAAACGTGATTGCCATTGACCATGGGCATCTCTGGGGTATACCAGCGGAGCGGATTGTAGTTCACAAACGGTTTGCGATTCGCATTCTAAACGCAACTTGGTTCACCGCCTGGATACTACATGACCCACGCAACCCTAACACAACTTGAAATAAAATACTGTTTTTTCCTGCCATTTAAGGTATCTCTTCATTATATAATTAATACATTCCTTTCGTATTGATTATAATACATACTATTTAAAGTATCTCTTCGTTACTAAATTAATACATTCTTTGTATTAATCTTACTATTTAAAGTACATATATCCTACGGATACGTATTATATACGGAAAGTTATATTTTTACCCTACAGTTTCAAAGTTGTCATTTTCAGTCCTTATAAGTGTGACATTTGACAATTTAGTCCCTCAAGTTTCAAGAATGACAATTTAGTCCCTCAAGTTTCAAAAATGACAAATTAGTCCTTTAAATTTTTATAACATAAATGAGGTTTCATTTACAAAATACTTTAAATGATTCTTAAAGATAAATTCAAATACCTATAAAAGCTCACAAAGTAAATACGTTGACAAGCGTATTAATAAGATATCCTTATAGTTGTATATTTATATTTGAAATTTAGCATGAATATAAATCAATTCACATTGAAATTAGGGAATACGTAACGTGGCCAGTTGACTCGCTCGTCATCGTTAACTACATCAATCTCTTCTATTTTGCTGTTGAACTATCAAGAATAAGGTGAGTTCCGTAGCTCCCTACTCAATTGAGATTCGGGCTGAAAAGTGTACATATACGTGCTTGTTTGATTGTCTGGTTGATTTGATTTACGGTTTATTGATTGTTTGATGAAATGTTTCGATTGAAATATAGAACTGATTGATTGATGATTGATGGATAGTTTTGATTTAGTGTTTGATGGTTTACGCATGTGATTGTGATATAGTAATTTATTTAGGATAGATGTACATACATGGAAGTCGGTTATGCCTTCAAAGGGTTTTAGATATGGTGGGAAGGATGCGGGTGACCCTATATATAAGCATCTAGGACTCGTTGAAAGTAGAATCCTTCCTAAGTGTATGTACGTATAGACTGGTTTGGAGTATTGGACATATGGACTTGTTTATTGATGATTATGTTTATTTAGACGAACATGTTGTGTGCATTGGAAACTTACACCAAGGCAAGTTGTTGAACTGTAAGGCCACATTTCGAGTACCTTGGGTACTATATGTATAAGTATTGGCCATACTTGATGATTTGATATGATTTTGAAGTACATTGCATAACATTGATACGCATATGATGCACGTATTGACATTCATACGCATTTGATACATTGCATGACATTGATACACATACGATGCATTTCTTGGTAATGATAGCAATTATAGTTGATTGTATCCGAACTATCTTGTATCATTTGTTGTTCGGTTATTTATGTGACAAGGTTGAACGGTATGTTAACCTCAATTGTTTAACAGGTGACGTACATGGGTTTGTTGTTAGTACATTGTTGGATGTTGTTATTACATATGATATTGTCATGGATGATGGTTCCCTGTGAACCATTACTACGAACTCACCAACCTAGTGTTGACCTTGTTTAGTACACTTTTCAGGAAACCAGGTGAACCAGGGACGTGATGCTTGAATTTTTTTGCTTTTGAACCAGGGCATGGACTTAGATGGATCAAGGATTCATTTGCCCAACTATTGCATCATGTTTAGAATTTAATACTATCTTTTGTATTTGTTTGTAAATGTGTGGAGATTATATGCTTGTATTATATTGTGTGTATGTTCATAATTTAATAAGTTGGATTCACTGAGTCCAACATGTTCATATAGTTTATGTTCTACGATAATTCCACTGTGTGCTATATAATTTCTGTAATACTTCGGGCCCAGCTCGGGGTGTTACAGAATGTAACAATTGTCATTTTTGGTCCATTAATTGTCGAAAATAATAAAAGCAAACTTTATGAATTTATGAAAGACTTTGAGTACTTATGATTGCCTTTATATATATACGTGTTGGGCTAATAACAATATGATAATGAATTGAAACTGAATTAATATAATCAGGCCCATATGGTGAGGCCATTTTTATTGGGACTGTATTTTGTATGGAATTTATATTATTGATATGATTTTGCTCACATTTTGTTCATGTGATTGGGCCGAATAAAATATGAGGATGAATTCTATGTATTGATTGGGCTACTGTGATTAGACCTATGTTAAGAAGCCTTAGTATAATGTACAGTTTCAAACAGTGTCGGCGGATAACTAATAATGGTACTAGTAGGACAAAAACCGACACAACCTTTATATTATATGAAATGATTTATCCATGTTTTGGATTTATTATTATAATAATTTATAAAAAGTTGTACGCCCGTGATTATTTTTGTTTGTGTTATTAATTTCGGAATCAATCAACTAGCGGGATGTATTGTACAATATATATAAATGCTAATAAAATAATTAAGCATTATAAGTATATAAATTATGGGGTATATTATACTACTAAATATCCTAAATATCTAACTTTCTTAGCATGCTATTTCCTGGAAGTTGCCTAAACACCTAACTAAATGAATCTACAAATGCATGCTTGAATAAACTAAGTAAAGTCCTAGCATCCATCGACATCTATCTATCTTATTTACTGAAAAGAACAAGAATACAAAACCCCAAAGTTGACTCATGCAATATAGGAAGCAAAATGGAGAATGGTTACTTCCATTCATACGTAAATAACTATCAATATAATATATTATATCTATCTTCCTTATTCCATCTTTAGTTCTTCATTTCTCCTACACACTTCTCACGTAAACACATAAACAAATACTACATAAATACATGCACATATATGCATATCTTTGATACTAGCTTTCCTATATTAGTTCTTTCATTTGTAGCTTATCTTTTCCTTAGCTACATGAAAGCCACGACCAACAACACATACAAACTCAGTAGATTGAGTTCTTGAGGTCTTATGATCATCACTTGAAGTTCCAAGTTGAGTTTAAGGGCCTATAGAACTCATTGAAGTTAATTATATGTGTGTGTGATGCATGGTTGTGTTTTTATTTTTACACTCATATATAATTATTGATTATAAAATATGTGCTAAAATATTTTTGATGGAAACATTAAATAAAAACACAAATTAAGTTTAAAGATTAAAATTGGTGAATTTAAATGTTAAACTCCAATGAGTTTAAAATAAATTGTTTTGAAACTCAAATATATATGTGTGTATATATATATATGGTCGACATCTTTTAAAATTGTTTTAAAGTGATACACGTTTGTGTATTTGTTATTTTTGTCTAAAATTAAAATATGTGATTTTATATTCCAAAATAAAATAACAAACTGGAGACACAAACATATTCGACATATATATATATACATAATTGGTTAAAATGAGTTTTAACAAATAGTGTAGCGAATTTTGTGTGCATGCAATATTCGTTAACACAAATCTTTTTAAATATACCCGTTAATTTTAAGTCATGCCATCCAATCAGCTTGCGGACACTCCTCGTTATTTTTTGGTTACGGTGAGACCTAATCGAATTATAGCCACGAGGTGGATTTCTAGATTCAAGTGAGACTAGACTAAATTTCCACAGTTTACAAATTGGACGACTTAATCGTGTTCACGGTGAGACCTGAACCCGAGGCAAGGATGGGACAAACATGCCAGTAGATAATAGTGGTTTGTTGGACTGCACATATCTCAAGGTCCCATAAAGATCTAAGAGTTGTACTTGTAATGCAATTGGTACCCGCTACCTACCAATAGACTTCATAACTGCTAGCTGATCAACAGATGTAGTTATGGAATCTCTATGTGGATCTTAGGCTTTCGTAAATTAATTGTTTTAATAATATTAAAACTTGGGTAGTTAATTTATTAAAGTTTTCATATCGAAAATACTAAAATACACCTTACTTTTATCGTAGATGACAAACAATTAAAACGTAAACCAAAACACACTTCGTTCTTTGTTGGAGAAGGAGTGACTCAATGGTACAAACTTCCTAGACTAGTACCGCAACCAGAGGATTGTCCTCAACAATAGTGGGAAGTTGAAAACCATTGGAGAACCCTTACCAGATCCTCCTACCAAGACAGCTAATGCTGCTCAGCAAAATGCTTATTGAAAGTTGTTCAATGAGCAAGAGAAGATAGCTTTAATAATGCTTGCAAGTTTGACTCCTGACCTCCAGAAGGAAATGGAAGATCGCAAAGCATATGATTACTGAGCTGAAAAATATGTTTCAGAAACAGGAAAATCACGAGTTGTACAAAACTCACAAGCTTCTTCACACATGCGTAATGAAGGACGGTCAAATCAGTTAGCTCTCATATTTTGTATCACACCCGCCCTAGACGGGGTATGACTTACATGGATTCACAACACAAGATATACTGAACGACACAAAACGTTGTCGTTTTAAAATACATTTATATAAAAGCATTGTTCACAAATTTATATTACAATTTATGAAAGATATTATTCTTGAAAACAATTATTTAATATTAAACAATATTAAACAGTAGACAGAGACTTTAGCAAATTGACTTGTCTTTACTAGAGTCTGAGGGAAGGCCATGGTCCAGTATGTTGTATGCAGCGGAAAATAGTCCCATACACAGAGTATCGTCTAGTTACCTGAGAATACATGCTAAAATACGTCAACATAAAGTTGGTGAGTTCCATAAGTTTTTCATATAGAAAATATAGTTTCACAAAATGCCAGAGTTCAGTGTGACCATTGCCTTACCGCAATGTCAAATAGTTATGATACAATATTAGCAAAGAGTATCATATGTTTTTAATTAAAATATAGAGTATGAACCACAAGATTTAAAGTAACTATTTGATCACACAATGGATCAAATAGAATATAAGAGTAGATACTGTATACATCAAGTTCTAAGCTCATGAACCGAAACTAGACAAGTGTGTGTTTATTTGCCTCCAGAGTAGGTACCTTGTTCAGGGTACCCTAAGCTTTCCAAATATAATGCATCCGTATCCAGTTGGTATGACCAACACGAATGGGGGTGCCTACCCCAATAGTACTATTCAATATACCCACGTTTATGTTTCCATAATTAATCGTTCATGATAGTGAGGACTTTGAGTGAACAGAGCAACTTAGAATCAACCATATATACATTTCTGGAATACTTGTGTTCATCATAACAGTAAAGAGTTTGTATTTTACCCCAAAGGTAAAATAAATAAAGTGGAGTTACAAAATATATATAATATATATATATATTTTGTAAATATAATATATATATATATATATATATATAATTTTGTAAATATACATATAAGTATATAACTTTGAAAATATACATATAAGTATAACAAGTAGTTTTATTGCATGTATCTCAGTCCCCAAATAAATGTATAAATAATTGAAAAGGGGAGTATGAAGACTCACATAGTATATTATATATCATATAGTTTTGCAATTGTTCTTCAAAGTTTCGTATATATATAACATAAAATAATTATTATGCATGTATCTCAGTCCCCGAAATAAATCATATAAAAGAATTAAAAAGGGGAATATGGAAACTCACCTTAGTGTTGTAGAAGAAAGATCACTTAGACGTACTTAATCTTGTGTGATTATCAGAGAGAAATTTAGAAGTGAATATATGATGGTGTGAGTTTTATGGTTAAACGAAGGTCGCTATTTATAGAAAATAATTTTAGAATATGCTTTGGAATATGCTTTTACCTTTACTATTTACAATTTACTTTTTACCTTTACTATTTACTATTCACAGTCACTATTCACGGACTATTCACAATCACTATTCATGAATACGGTTTCTGAATATGATTACTATTCACGGATACGGTACTATTCATGTATACGGTTACTATTCACGAATACGGTACTATTCATAAATACAGTTATTGTTAGTATAAGTATGAAAAAGTATTTCCAAGTAAATCTCAAATAACTATTTGAGTTCTTGGCATTAATTTGTCCATGATTTATCCAAAGAATATTTGTTCAGTTTATTATGTCATAAAATGTTTGTTCGTATTGCTTGATCTATAAACATTTAAGTAGTATACATAATAGTAAATTTATCAACCTGAAATTTTGGCGGTTGTCACATTTTGAATATGAAAAGCTACATTGAAATGTTGGAAAAGCTTGGAACTCCCATAATGACTCTCTTGGTTGTGAACGCCATTTTGGACTCACTACCAAAGTCATTAGGAGAAATCTGTGTCAGAGTTGCACTTGATGCCCAAAGCTGCTGAACAGATTGTTCCATCAAAGACCTCCAATCTGGGCGTCCTGATGATTTAGGATGGAAGGGTAAAAAGAATAAGCCGAAAATTTCCAGGAAGGGAAAGGGCAAAGGAGTTGCTAGGAATAAGATTCCACCGCCTCCCAAGAAGGAAAACCCAGCAAAAGACACCGAATGTTTTCATTATGAAAAAGTTGGTCATTGGAGAAGGAACTGTTCCTGTCTACCTATCTAAAGCTGAAGAAAGGCAAGGCTGGTTAGACTAGCCAATCGGGTATATGCCATATACAATTATATGCTTTTTCTAGTGATTCCTGGATTTTGTTACAGATATGATTTGTATCAATATACTGGTAATGAGAAGAAGTAAGAAACTGAAGAAAGGCACACTAGATCTGCGAGTGTGAAATAGGATCAAACAGTTTTTGAAACTATTGGCACCTATGAGCTTACTTTTCAAGTGGCCTTGTTGTTTTGTTGAAACAATGTCATTTTGCTCATAGTATTACGAGCAATGTGGTTTCAGTTTCATTTTTGAAATATGTTAGTTATGAACTCACATTTACGCACTTTGCTATTTAAGTTTCTAAGAATAATGTTTTTATTTTAATGCCTATCCAAGTGATGGTATTTTTGAAATTGATATGCATGGTGTGATTTCAAATAATAATTCTATATATACCTGCCAAACGATTCAAGCAAGACTTGAATAAGACCTATCTATGGCATTGTCATTTTGGTCATATAAACAAACAACGCTTTTCAAAACCCCAATCTGATGGATTTTTGGAATCAACTGGCTCTGAGTCATTTGATGTATGCGAGTCTTGTTTATGTGGAAAGATGACAAAGGCACCTTTCTCCGATTGAGGTGAAAGAGCTAAAGATCTTTTAGGACTAATACATAATGATGTATGTGGCACTTTTAGAACTATGTCTAGAAATGGTGAATCATACTTCGTTACATTTACTGATGATTTTAATAGATATGGTTATGTTTACTTGTTGAAACATAAACATGAAGTTTTTGAAACGTTCAAAAGTCTTCCAAAATGAAGTAGAAAATCAGCTTGAAAAGACCATTAAAACCCTTCGTTCTGATCGAGGTGGTAAGTATATGAGTCTAGAGTTTTTGGATCACTTAAAGAATCGTGAGATTGTTTCACAATTCACTCCACCTAACTCTTGATGTGTCTGGACGGATAAATCAAACTTTATTTGATATGTTTTGATTTATGATGATTCTGATTACTCTAATACCGTCTTTTGGGAATATGCATTAGAGTCTGCTGCATGCATACTCAATATGGTTCCTACCAAGAAGGTAGAAAAGACACTACATAAGATGTGGCATGGGAAGAGTCCTAAGTTGTCTTTCTTGAAAATCTGGGGTTGTGGAGCGTATGTGAAGCATGACACTTCAAATAAACCCAAAAATATCAAGTGTAACTTTGTGGGATACCCAACGGAAACAATGGGTTACTACTTTTACTACCTAGCTGAAAACAAAGTGTTTCCTGCTTAATTACTGAGTTCTTGGAAAGAGATCTTTTCTTACAAGAAGTTAGTGGGAGTAAAGTAGATCTTGAAGAAATTCAAGAACCACAAAGTAACATACCTTCTGAAAGCACTAGCTATCCACACGTTAAAGTTGGGCACACTGTTGGTGAGCCAGAACGTGTTACATCTATACTTCGTAGATATGGTAAAACTCCTGATTAGCCTGCGAGGCATAATCATCTAATTAATTCAGATGAACCTGATCTACGGGATTATGATGAATCCTCTATCTACCTTAAAGCCATATCGGATCCCGAATTTGGCAGATGGCGAGATGGTATGAATATAGAGATACAGTCCATGAAGGATAATCAAGTATGTGACTTGATTGATCTTCCACCCAATTGTAAGGCAATGAGATGAAAATGGGTCTTCAAGATGAAGACTAATATGGACGGTAATGTAAACACCTTTAAGGCTCGGTTAGTAACAAAAGGATATACTCAGACTCAAGAAATTGATTATGAGGGAATTGTTTTTCATTTGATGAGAAAATCAAAGAGTTTGGTTTTTCTCAAAACTATGATGAGCACTGTATTTATTAAAGCTAGTGGGAGAGAAGTAGTCTTCTTGATCTTGTATGTTGATAACGTACTACTTATTGGAAATGATATTCCAACTTTGCAAGATGTTAATCTTGGCTTGGAAAATGTTTTGCCATAAAGGATCTTGGATTAGCTACTTACATTCTTGGAATCAGGATCTATATAAATAGACCCAAATGACTTATTGGTTTGAGTTAAAGTACATTCATTGACAAAATCTTATGAAGATTTAACATGCAAGACTCCAAGCGTGGAGCACTGCCTGTGCAAAAGGGCATAACCTTGAGCAAGTCTCAAAGTCCTATCACATCTGATGAGATAAGACGAATGAAAAGGAATCCCATATGCTTCGGCTATAGGTTTCATTATGTATGCCTTGTTATGTACTAGACCAGATATCTCGTTAGCCTTGAGTTTGACGAAGTCGTTATCAACAGAATCCAGGTGAAGAACATTGGATTGCTGATAAGAACATTCTTTAGTATTTGCGGAGAACTAAAGATATATTATTGGTTTATGATGGTTTGGAAAAGGACTTGAGTATTAAATGTTATATGGATGCTATTTTCCAAACTAATCGAGATGATTCTCGATCCCAATCAAGCTATGTCCTTGTCATGAATGGCAGACTAGTTGATTAGAAATGCTCAAAGCAGAGCACAGTTCCATAGTGTACAATAAAAGCAGAATACATTGCTGCCTCAGAAGCTGCTTAGGAAGCTGTCTGAATTAGGAAATTTGTTGTTGAACTAAAGGTAGTGCCCATCATTGAATCTCCTATTGAAATGTACTATGATGATTCAAGTGCAATTATATTTGCTAGAGAATCATGTGTACATAAAGGTAGTCAACACATTCTTTGAAAGTTTGACTTCATTAAGTGGAGTCATTCAGAAGAATGAGATCAGTATTCTTCAGGTTCACTCGGATGAAAATGTGGCTGACTCGTTCACGAAGCCCATGACACATAACAAGCATGATGATCATGCTAGTAGTGTATTGGACTTAGTTATGCCGCTGTTCTTTTTCATTTGAAATTTAGTCTTTGGATATTTTTGGAACATTAAGCAGTTTTATCTTAATGAATTGATATACTTGGTATGATCGTTTTCATTTATAATACTGTGTTCTATATTAGCATGTTTAATCCATGAATAATTGTTGATTATTCAAAATTTCCATAGTCGGTTATGTTATGGGAGTAACATGAATTAAGACTAATATGAAGTTTTGGTTTTATTCACTGTTGGTGAATAGTTAACTTGTTGAGGCCAAAATTCATATGTATTCATTGTTGATGAATATTGGAATGACCCAAATCACGAGATGTAACTGCATGGATCGTTGTCAACAGTGAATCTCGAAGTGACTATGTCTTTGTGTCCTTAGACCTGAGGTTTGTATGTTGGTTGCTAATTGTATGACATGTTATGCTTTGATATGGTTAAACGCTATCCTGAACAACGTAGTTATAAAGGCCATTATTGGGTATGATGTAAAATGCATGATGTGCGCATAAAATCAAGATGGGATTTATTCCTCTATGCGAGAGTATGATACCACAGGGCCCCTCGATGAAAATGAATGGATATTTACACGGCCGTGCCCAAGCTATATTGATTGTTGATCAATTCTAACTTGGTGATCGGATTCGACTTTCCTATATCAATGTAACATTTGCCATTTTGGTCCATTAATAAACATGGCAAACTTTTATAGATATATATGTAAAACGTTGCTTTTTCGATCGTTTCTTTCTCGAATGAACTTAAGACTTCCTAGAACCTATTACCTAGTGTTTTAAAACTTTGATATGGCCATAATCTTCCAATAAACTACTCCATTAAAACTTAAATAATTCATAGATGGTGAATACTGTTAATAGGATATTTACTGTATTTAAATGCAAGTATGTATCAATTGAGTATAAAAGTAAGTTGACAAGCATTTCAATACATAAAATATAGTTATATAATCATAAAGCAAAATATAGTAAGGTTTCATAGAAACACTTACTAGCTTGGAGAATTATAAATTCTAGGATCAAAGTAACGATATATGAATGAACACCGAAGAAGATTTAATGAGATCGACTAAGAGTTGGTCTTGAATCTTGAGAAAATGATGTTATAGACCAACTTTCATGTGGTCATTATAACTAGGCTTTTGAAGATCTTTGAGGGAATTCTCAATAACAACTTCACTTGACAATTTTTCTTGCAAAGTAACCTTGCTTTATTTAGAACTTTGAGTAGTTCTTGAGATTTATTATTAAAATGGAGGGGGAATGATTATAGAGTTGTGGACTGCCAAATTGAGGGAGAAAGAGATGGGAGGTGTAAGTATTTGTGAAGACTTAAGCTTAGTATTTATGGGTAAAATTTAAGCATGATTACTAGTTTAGTTAATAAGTAATCATAGTTAAGTTAATGAATAACATGGGCAAAGTTGATGGTTTTGCAATACCATGGGCTAGGAGACTTTAAGGTGCAGACTTTTAAAAGGGCATTTTAGTCTTTTCACTTTTGACAACTTCCTAGTTGTTTCCTCAAATGTTACCAGTCGTTTCGGGTTCATTCCTTTGAGTTTTTAAACAAGATTTTAGGATATGTTTCTAAGAAGTATTTAAGTTTTAATGAAGTAGTTTATTGAAAGATTATGGCCATATCAAAGTGTTAAAACACTAGATATTAGGTTCTAGGAAGTCTTAAGTTCATTCGAGAAAGAAACGATCAAAAAAGCAACGTTTTACATATATATCCATAAAAGTTTGCCATGTTTATTAATGGACCAAAATGGCAAATGTTACATTATTCCCCCGTTAAAAGAATTTCGTCCCGAAATTCAACAAAACACTAATTACTAAACAAATGTGGGCACTTAGACCTCATATGGTCCTCGCGTTCCCAAGTGAACTCAGCTCCACGTCTAGCATTCCATCTAACTTTAACGATCGTGTAGCGTTTGTTCTTGAGCTTCTTGGTTTGGCAGTCTAAGATCTCTACCGGTTCTTCGACAAAGTTAAGATTCTCATCAACTCGTATCTCATTCATGGGCACATGATGAGTAGGATCCGCTAGACACTTGCGTAGATTACAAATGTGGAATACATCATGCACACCATTAAGTTCTTGAGGAAGTTCTAGTCGATAGGCAACCTTGACAACCCGTTCAAGAATTTTAAAAGGACCAATATATCTTGGTCCGAGTTTACCTCGTTTCACAAATCGTATAACACCTTTCCAAGGTGATACTTTCAAGAGTACATAATCACCAACTTCAAACTCTAATGGTCTCCGTCTCACATCGGCATACTTCTTTTGTCGTTCACGGGCTAATTGTAACCTCTCCTTGATTTGAGAAATCACTTTGGTTGTCTCAACTACAATCTCTGGCCCGATAAGTTGGCTTTCACCAATCTCCGCCCAAGCTAGGGGAGAACGACACTTCCTACCATAAAGTGCCCTAAATGGTGCCATTTGTATGCTTGCGCGGTTGTATTTGCTTTGAAATGTTGGAGACATTATCTCTATGGCACAAAATGTGTGATTTACACCGATCACAAAAGTCTCCAACATATCTTTAATCAAAGTGAATTGAATATGAGACAAAGACGTTGGCTTGAACTCTTTATTGACTATGATTGTGATATCCGTTATCATCCGGGCAAGGCCAATGTTGTGGCCGATGCCTTGAGTAGAAAAGAGAGAGTTAAGCCGAGATGAGCTAGAGTTATGAGTCTCACGGTAGGGCCAAGTATTCGTGATCGAATCATTGAAGCCCAAATTCAAGCTATCCTACCAGAGAACTTTGGAAATGAAAACTTGGAGGACATGGAGCAACAATTGGATAGAAAAAGTGACAACGGGCTATATTTGGTTGAAAGGCTTTGGGTTCCCATTTTTGGTAATCTAAGAACATTTCTCATGGATGAAGCCCATCGATCGCCTTATTCGGTTCATCCCGGATCGGATAAGATGTATTTTGATTTAAGAGATTTTTATTGGTGGCCGGGCATGAAGCGTGATGTGGCTAGATACGTGAGTGAGTGCCTTACTTGCTTACAAGTGAAAGCCGATCATAAGAAGCCACCTGGGTTGTTGGTGCAACCGGTGACACCCGAGTGGAAATGGGAACATATTGCAATGGACTTCATTACGAAGTTACCGAAGACAAGAAATGGTCGTGATACAATTTGGGTGATAGTGGATCGGTTAACAAAGTCGGCTCATTTCTTGGCCATTCGTGAAACCGATAAGTTTGACACCTTAGCTCGTTTGTATATTAAAGAAGTGGTGTCTAAACATGGAGTTCCGGTTTCTATCCTTTCCGATAGAGATACCCGGTATAACTCAAGTTTTTGGAGAGCCTTTCAACAAGCAATGGGTTCTCAACTTAATATGAGATTTAATACTATCTTTTGTATTCGCTTGTAAACGTGTGGAGATTATATGCTTGTATTATATGGTGTGTATGTTCATAATTTAATAAGTTGGATTCACTGAGTCCACTATGTTCATATAGTTTATGTTCTACGATAATTCCACTGTGTGCTATATAATTTTCGTAATATCTCGGTCCCAGCTTGGGGTGTTACAGAATGGTGGCCCATGCAGGTCATAGAGAATTAGGCGGTTTGACCTAGACTACGGCTTAAGTTAAAACTCTTCATATAGCATGCATGGTTAGGAAATTTTGTGTGCAACTTGAATTGTGAACCATTACTACGAACTCACCAACCTTGTGTTGACACTTGGCTTAACCCTCTCTTTTGGTTCAAGACCTGCATGGGCCACCATTCTATAACACCCCGAGCTGGGCCCGAAGTATTACGAAATTATATAGCACACAGTGGAATTATCGTAGAACATAAACTATATGAACATGTTGGACTCAGTGAATCCAACTTATTAAATTATGAACATACACACAATATAATACAAGCATATAATCTCCACACGTTTACAAGCGAATACAAAAGATAGTATTAAATTCTAAACATGATGCAATAGTTGGGCAAATGAATCCTTGATCCATCTAAGTCCATGCCCTGGTTCAAAAAAGCAAACAAAA
>CM067167.1:177227899-177292138 GCA_034093135.1 Erigeron breviscapus
AGTCGTAGAGAATTAGGCGGTTTGACCTAGACTACGGCTTAAGTTAAAACTCTTCATATAGCATGCATGGTTAGGAATTTTGTATGCAACTTGAATTGTGAACCATTACTACGAACTCACCAACCTTGTGTTGACACTTGGCTTAACCCTCTCTTTTGGTTCGAGACCTGCATGGGCCACCATTCTATAACACCCCGAGCTAGGCCCGAAGTATTACAGAAATTATATAGCACACAGTGGAATTATCGTAGAACATAAACTATATGAACATGTTGGACTCAGTGAATCCAACTTATTAAATTATGAACATACACACAATATAATACAAGCATATAATCTCCACACATTTACAAACAAATACAAAAGATAGTATTAAATTCTAAACATGATGCAATAGTTGGGCAAATGAATCCTTGATCCATCTAAGTCCATGCCCTGGTTCAAAAGCAACAAAATTCAAGCATCACGTCCCTGGTTCACCTGGTTTCCTGAAAAGTGTACTAAACAAGGTCTGTTATAACACGATTTCTATCACTGAATTCAATTCATCAATGGCGGTTTGGATAGTGTGTGTTCTTGGTGTTTGTGTGTGTTTTGAGAGAGAATCGAAGGTAACTGTGTGTGAATTAACAGGTATAAAAGTTATGTGTAATGTTCTATGTAATTGTTATTATCTCTAAGGTATGAGAGGGCTATTTATAGTCTAATTCTACAATTATGCTAATTGTCACAATTAGCCCCTCAACCTTAGTAATCATTTATCTATGAATTAACAACAAGAAATTCCTCTAATCTAGATTACAATTTATCACTATTTTTGGATTTCTAACATTCTCCCCTTAGTGATACATTGTAATGAAGTACGTGTTATATTGTCTTGTAGGAAGGAATTTGATGAGCCCGGTGGTGAAGACAATTGGGGTGTTGAAACAAGTCTTCAAAGCTTTCTCTTTTGTCTTTGGAGAACTTGATTCAGTCTTGATCTTGGTCTTGAACATCTTGAAGTTAAATCATGTGAGGATTCTCAATGTTCTTTTAGAACAGAGAATAATGAATGCGTGTGAGTCTTGAATGAAGAGAATAATGAAGTCGAACAAATGTGTGTGACTTGAATCTTCGAGAATTGTTGAATCATGAATCAGAGTTGTCTTTTGAAATGCGGAAGGTATAAATCTTGGTTTCGAATGTTTCAATCTTCGATTCTTGAGTGAAATTCAACTTTTCGATTTTTCAGTTTTAATTCTTGAATGAATTTCATCTTCTTGGAATAAAGTTTCATGAATATGAACTCTCCCCCTTGATGTAGTTGGGATTTTGGGTTTTTATCAAAGTAATATTATCCTTATAATATTAAAACGCAGCGGAAAAATTGAACCATTTCAATGTGTTATATGTGGTTAAAAACCAAAGTTTAACCTTTTAAAAGAAAACCCAAACAATAAGGATCCATGTATATGAATAACATACATACAAAACTTCAACCATAGGGTGTTTTAGAAGACTACCTTCTTCCAAGCTTATGAGAAGGTTGATATGAAGGAGATGATGATCTTGAAGTGGCAAGTCTTCAACCTAGAAGAACCTCAAGCTTGTATACCCCAAACTATCAACAAACACCCAAATGTGCTAGGATTTAAACTTGAAATACCCTTCCCTTTTGTCCTCCTTGATGCCGAAAATACCAAGAGAAAAAGAGAGGAAAAGCTAGTTGAGAATCTTGAGAGAGTTTTTGTCTTACAAATGCATGTAAGAATTGATACACTCTATGTTGAGTGTTGTGTGTGTTATATCTTGTTCAACATGCAAGACTCCAAGTGTTGTATGTTGAACAACACATCAAAAAATGCACATGGGGGGGGGGGCGGCCTCACAAGGTGGCAACCAACCATTTTGTGCAAATTTTATAAACATATACTTGTATATTTTGTAGATAAAATGTAACATAACTTGTTACATATCTTATGTAACATATTACATATTATACACAACACACATAAGTGTTTATTTCACCAAATAAAACACATTCATATTTCTCTCAAAATAAATCATCCATATAATTTATTTACATATCTCAAGTGCAATTATTTAGAAAACCACTTTCTAAATGTTTCAAGTATTGATATTTATTTAAAGATCAAATCATATAAATAAATACCATAAGTGTTTGTCTAGCTTGTTATTGGGTATGACCCGACTTGGATCATCACGTACTAGCCACGTCAATTTAATATGTGTCTTGGGCAGACGAATTCCAACAATCTCCCACTTGCACAAGATTCATAGAAGATTGACGCAAGCAGCAAATACCGCCTAACAACGGTTTTCTACCCCTAATACGTATGACGAAGTGCCATTCAATAACATCATCCTCTTCAAGTCCCTTACTTGAAATGATTTAGGTGAATCGATCATTTATCCTTTTGTCACAGATGTCATGTTAAATCTTAGAGACACAGAGTGATCATTCTCTATTGATTTGACTTTGTAACAGGCCTTAGACATCTAACTCTCAACGAATAAGAGGACAAATTCCATCTCGACTACATACGTCTTTCACAATCACCTTATATCATACCTTAGCTTAGTCTTATGTACTGCCATGTTTCAGAACAGCGAAGAGCTAAGTCAAAGTATAATATTCAGTGAATATCAAGACCCAATATGTATCTCAGGTCTGAGGATACAATGATATTCGCCTTTTAACTCAAGATTACTTATGATCAATCATAGAGATTCCATGTAGTAATGCTTGATTGCAGGTCAGTCCAATATTTGTATCCCACAAATATCTATGAACCTTGGTAGCAACACTTTGCTCTATATTCAAAACCTTTTTGAATATCTACCAATCCAAGTTCATAATAGTCTTACATTCATATTTGTTCCCACAAATATGATCGATTACGGACATTTAGAATAATTAACTTATTCATGGATTTAAACATGCAAAAATGGAACATAACACAATTTAAATGCAAAATTCCAATATTCATATAAATGTGTTAATAACTACAAGTGTTCCGATATCCAAATACTTAAAATAGATCAAATCCAATCACTAGAATATCGAAGTCCCATGGCACAAGTATGACTCTCATGCTTGGGCCTTTCAAGGAGCTTCGTGAGTGGATCCGCAACATTTTGATCGGTGTGAACTTTGCAAATACATATCTTTCCCTTTTCAACTTCATCCCTTATGTAGTTGAATCTCCACTCAATGTGCCTAGTCTTTTGATGTGCACGAGGTTCCTTGATTTGAGCAATCGCGCCCTCGTTATCACAAAGAATTTCTAGGGGTTCTTGAATGGAAGGAACAACCCCTAGATCGGCAATGAATTTCTTCAACCATGCAGCTTCTTGTGCTGCTAAAGAAGCGGCGATGTATTCAGACTCTGTAGTGGACAATGCAACCACATCTTGCTTTGAGCTTTTCCAAGAAACAGCTCCTCCATTTAGAATGAAGATATACCCCGATTGTGATCGAGAATCATCTCGATCAGTTTGGAAACTCGCATCCGTGTAACCCTTTACAACGAGTTCCTCTCACCAGATCCATATATTAAGAACATATCTTTAGTGTTTCTAAGATATTTCAATATATATTTGACAGCCATCCAATGACTATCTCCTGGATTTTGCTGGTATCTACTTGTCATGCTTAAAGCGCATGACACGTACGGTCTCGTGCATATCATAGCATACATGATGGATCCTATAGCAGATGCATATGGGATTCCACTCATTCTCTTTTGCTCAACTTTTGAGCTAGGAGATTGAGAAGTACTCAATATAGTTCCTCTTTGAATGGGTACCAAACCTTTCTTAGAGTTTTCCATCTTGAACCTTTTCAAGATTTTGTCTATGTATGCACTTTGATTCAAACCTATTAAGCGCCTTGATCTATCCCTATAGATCCTTATTCCCAAAATATAGGCGGCTTCACCAAGATCCTTAATGGAAAAGCAACCTCCAAGCCAGGCTTTTACACCTTCCAAGGTTGGAATGTCATTTCCAAATAGTAGAATGTCATCGACATATAATACTAGAAAAGTAATGATGCTCCCACTAGCCTTCTTATACACACAAGCTTCATCAGCGTTTTTGATGAAGCCAAATTTCTTCACTTCTTCATCAAAACGACGATTCCAGCTTCTTGATGCTTGTTTCAATCCATAGATTGATTTCTTTAACTTGCATACTTTATTAGGATGTTTTGGATCGACAAAACCTTCAGGCTGATCCATATAGACATCTTCCTCAAGATATCCATTTAGAAAAGCGGTCTTGACATCCATTTGCCATATCTCATAGTCATAATGTGCGGCTATGGCAAATAATATCCTAATAGACTTTAGCATTGCCACAGGCGAAAAAGTTTCATCATAGTCGACCCCTCGAGTTTGAGTGAAACCTTTTGCTACAAGTCTAGCTTTGTAAGTAAGCAAGTTTCCATGCATATCGTGTTTCAATTTGAACACCCATTTACTTCCAACTACTTTGGAATTAGGAGGTTCAACAACCAATTCCCAAACTTGGTTGTCATACATGGATTGCATCTCAGCGTTCATGGCCTCTAGCCATTTGTCCGAATCTGATTTGGACATTGCATCATGGTAGGTGGTAGGTTCATCAGAAACTACCATGTAGCATTCATCCACGAGAAATCCATATCTCTCAGGGGGATAAGTAGCTCTACCAGATCTACGAACGTTTTGTGTGTCTTGATCAACCCTTTGATCATCTTCAACATCCTTTTGTTGAATGCTAGTGTCACCCAAGTATGTATCTGTCAGTGGTTCTTGATCTTCTTCAAGTTCCACTGTTCTGGAACTAGTTCCTTCCATAAGGAATTTAGTTTCCAAGAACTCAGCCTTTCGAGCAACAAATACATTTTGCTCATTAGGATTGTAGAAATAATATCCCAATAATCTTTAGGATATCCTACAAAGATACATTTAGTGGATCGGGGCTCTAATTTGTTTGAGGCATCATGTCTTACATAAGCCTCACAACCCCATACCTTTAAATATGACAAAGATGGAACTCTTCCATGCCATATTTCAAAAGGTGTTTTCTCCACTTTCTTGGTGGGAGCCATATTTAAAATTCGGGCAGCAGAGATTATGGCATGTCCCCAAAATGATAGAGGTAGTGAGCTTTTACTCATCATGGAACGAACCATATCTAATAGAGTTCGATTCCTCCTTTCAGACACACCATTATGTTGTGGTGTTCCAGGTGGAGTTAGTTGTGAGATAATCCCACAACTTCTAAGATGATCTTGAAAAGCATCACTTAGGTATTCACCTCCTCTATCAGAACGAAGAATTTTATTGACTTACTGAGTTGGTTTTCTACTTCATTCTTGAAAATTTTGAACATTTCAAAAGCTTCACTCTTATGTTTTAATAAGTATACATAACCGTAGCGACTATAGTCATCGGTGAATGTAATGAAGTATCTTTCACCATTCCTAGTCATTGGCTTAAAAGGACCACATACATCCGAATGTATGATACCTAATAAATCTTTGCCCTTTCATTAGTGCCTTTGAAAGGTGCTTTAGTCATCTTGCCTTGTAAACAAGATTCACATACATTAAATGAATCATTTGATTTTGTTTTCAAAAGACCATTCTTTTGAAGTGTTAGTATGCGATTCTTATTTATATGGCCAAGACGACAATGCCAAATATAGGTTTAACTTAAATCTAATTTAAGTTTCTTGGTGGTAGCTTGGTACATTGAGTTATCATATGTTGTGTTTTCATGAACTAATTCATAAATACCATTTAAAGCATAGCTTTAAAATAAAATACATCATTCATAGAAACATGGATATCATTGTTAACAAAATTAAAATCATATCCAACATGTCTTAAACGGGGAACAGAAATAATACTCCTAGTCAAACTAGGTGCATACAAAACATTGTTCAATACAATTTCCAAACCATTTGGAAGTTTCAAAAGATAGTCTCCTTGGGCTTCAACATGCACCAATGCACCATTGCCCATAAAAAGACTAATGTCTCCCTTCTTGATGTGCTTCTTTCTTCTGAACCCCTGTAACATATTACAAATATGAGTTCCACATCCGGTATCCAATACCCATATGTAAGAAAAAACAGCATTAAGCTCAATATATATCATAAATATTGTACCTGAGGTTTGCCCTGCATCCCTCTTAGCTTTTAACTCTTTGAGATAGGTTGGACAATTACGTTTCCAATGTCCTACCTCCCCACACTCAAAGCATGGGTCATTGACAGCAACCTTTTGCTTCTTCGCTTTTGGAGTATCCATTTTCCCCTTTCCTTTGCCTTTGAAATTCCTTTTGTTGTTACCCTTTCCCTTAGCAACATTTGCCTTGGGTCCGGAGTTAGCCCTTTTGTTTCCGCCTTCATTGATCATGAGAACGGGTTGAACTTTTCTTCCCATACTAGCCTCGGCCGTTTTGAGCATCCCATGGAGCTCGGAAATGGTCTTGTCCCATCCGTTCATGTTATAATTTAACACAAAGGTTTCAAATCTCTTAGATAATGAGTTAAGGATCATATCCGTAGCTAGCTCATTTGAAACGGGACAATTTAGCCTTTCGAGGCGATCAATATAGCTTTTCATTTTAAGAACATAAGTTGAGACGGATTGTGAATCATCCATGCGACATGCATGAAGTGCTCGAACCGTTTCGAAGCGCTCAACCCTTGCCTTTTGTTGGAACATTTCCTTGAGTTGGGTAATCATGTCGTAGGCCCCATGGTTTTCGAACTCCTTTTGGAGTTCGGGAGTCATACTCGCTAACATTATGCAACTAACTTGCACGGAGTCCTCGACATACTTAACCCAATCATTATAGGCTTCAACTTCAGTTTCTTCGGGCTCATCAGGAATAGGATCGTCTAAAATATAGGATTTCTTTTCGTGCCTGAGAACAATTCTCAAGTTACGAAACCAATCCACAAAGTTATTTTGGTTAAGACGATCCTTTTCAAGGATGGATCTTAGTGAAAAATTATGGACGTTTGGGTTGGGGTTAATTGCATTGTTAGCGGCCATCTACAAAATTAACAAAGTCCTTTATTAGTATTTTCGATATCAAATATAAATTTTAATTGTTAATACCCTTTTATGTCTCATGGACAATTAATAATTAAAATCTAGAATCCAACGTTACATTTAAATGATGGTTAGGTGACCTTTATCCCATGATCTAAATTAACAAGGTAGTCAACGTTTGACAATTGCAACACTTTACAATTTCTAGTGGTATGGGACCGGTTTAATATCTTATATTAAGTTGGCATGTTTAATCCCATCAACGCCTTTGGTTACCATGCTTCGGTGACCCTAATCACATGGCTTCCAAATCAAGTTGTCCTATTTATACACACATGTAAATTTATCTTATACTAGTGGTTAGGTGACCTTTATCCCATAAGTACAATAAATTTACCTTAACTTATAAGTCCCTCAAAGTAGTTAGGTGACCTTTATCCTACAAAGAGTTCCCAAATAATTAAGTGTTGTATAAAAGGATGGCGTTTAACTTGTTTTTAAAGGGTCGTTTGAGTTTTTATATTCTAGTTAAAAACTATGTACCATAATGAATTTTGAAATCCAAATTTCAAGGTTCTTTTATAAAATCCATTTTTATAATTGTGACCATTAACTTTTAATAAAACCCATTTTAATTTACTAAGTTAATGTCAATATTAAAACCAATTTTAATCTTTATGTGTGTCTTTTAGTTTGTCGGTTTTTAAGCATCCACATGACATAATAAACAACCAAACAAACATGACAAACATAATAATAAGTGCACAACATTAGCCAACTATTTTGACCACACTTGTTAGCCGAAACAAGTGGGTCAAAAGGTCTCAACCTAAGGGACAAAGTAACACAAAATTTTGTGTTAGTTGAGCTCCCACTTGATCTTGCATCCAAATGCTTCAAGTAATCTTTTGTGATGTGATTTGAATGTCTTTCTTCACCCTTTTGTTTTGATAACCCACTGCGCCGCAGTGGGTCTAATACACTCCCACTGCGCCGCAGTGGGAACTCACTGGTCTTCGGCTGCATTATCCCCCACTGCGCCGCAGTGGGTTTGACATACTCCCACTGCGCCGCAGTGGGAAGTCACTGGTCTTCGGCTGCATTATCCCCCACTGCGCCGCAGTGGGTTTGACATACTCCCACTGCGCCGCAGTGGGAACTTACGGGTCTCTTCATTAGGTCTCCAACTTCAGCCCCAAACCTTTTGATGCTTTCTTGGAGATTACATTTACAAGAAAAAATGCAACTAATCTACTTATTACATACCAAATGAAATAAATAGATTACATAACCAAATGAATGAAGAAAATCACTATTTAACTATTACAACCATTTAATAATTAAATAAAATACAAACACATCCACACATCACAAACAATCACAAGGTCTCTTGGCTAAGTTGTGACACTAAAATACACAAGAAAAAAGGAACCTCCTTTTTGTGTATTAATTTCGGCCATAATCACATGGCTTCCAAATCAAGTTGTCTACTTATACACACATGTAAATTTATCTTATACTAGTGGTTAGGTGACCTTTATCCCATAAGTACAATAAATTTACCTTAACTTATAAGTCCCTCAAAGTAGTTAGGTGACCTTTATCCTACAAAGAGTTCCCAAATAATTAAGTGTTGTATAAAAGGATGGCGTTTAACTTGTTTTTTAAAGGGTCGTTTGAGTTTTTATATTCTAGTTAAAAACTATGTACCATAATGAATTTTGAAATCCAAATTTCAAGGTTCTTTTATAAAATCCATTTTTATAATTGTGACCATTAACTTTTAATAAAACCCATTTTAATTTACTAAGTTAATGTCAATATTAAAACCAATTTTAATCTTTATGTGTGTCTTTTAGTTTGTCGGTTTTTAAGCATCCACATGACATAATAAACAACCAAACAAACATGACAAACATAATAATAAGTGCACAACATTAGCCAACTATTTTGACCACACTTGTTAGCCGAAACAAGTGGGTCAAAAGGTCTCAACCTAAGGGACAAAGTAACACAAAATTTTGTGTTAGTTGAGCTCCCACTTGATCTTGCATCCAAATGCTTCAAGTAATCTTTTGTGATGTGATTTGAATGTCTTTCTTCACCCCCTTTTGTTTTGATAACCTACTGCGCCGCAGTGGGTCTAATACACTCCCACTGCGCCGCAGTGGGAACTCACTGTCTTCGGCTGCATTATCCCCCACTGCGCCGCAGTGGGTTTGACATACTCCCACTGCGCCGCAGTGGGAAGTCACTGTCTTCGGCTGCATAAACCCCCACTGCGCCGCAGTGGGTTTGACATACTCCCACTGCGCCGCAGTGGGAACTTACGGGTCTCTTCATTAGGTCTCCAACTTCAGCCCCAAACCTTTTGATGCTTTCTTGGAGATTACATTTACAAGAAAAAATGTAACTAATCTACTTATTACATACCAAATGAAATAAATAGATTACATAACCAAATGAATGAAGAAAATCCTATTTAACTATTACATCCATTTAATAATTAAATAAAATACAAACACATCCACAAATCACAAACAATCACAAGGTCTCTTGGCTAAGTTGTGACACTAAAATACACAAGAAAAAAGGAACCTCCTTTTTGTGTATTAATTTCGGCCATAATCAAAAATGGCCAAAACATTGGATTTTGTCCAAACAAAATATCAACTTTTGATGTATGTATCCATATAACCGGCTCTAGATGCCATTGTTGGGATTTTGGGTTTTTATCAAAGTAATATTATCCTTATAATATTAAAACGCAGCGGAAAATTGAACCATTTCAATGTGATATATGTGGTTAAAAACCAAAGTTTAACCTTTTAAAAGAAAACCCAAACAATAAGGATCCATGTATATGAATAACATACATACAAAACTTCAACCATAGGGTGTTTTAGAAGACTACCTTCTTCCAAGCTTATGAGAAGGTTGATATGAAGGAGATGATTATCTTGAAGTGGCAAGTCTTCAACCTAGAAGAACCTCAAGCTTGTATACCCCAAACTATCAACAAACACCCAAAAGTGCTAGGATTTAAACTTGAAATACCCTTCCCTTTTTACCTCCTTGATGCCGAAATTACCAAGAGAAAAAGAGGAAAAGCTAGTTGAGAATCTTGAGAGAGTTTTTGTCTTACAAATGCATGTAAGAATTGATACACTCTATGTTGAGTGTTGTGTGTGTTATATCTTGTTCAACATGCAAGACTCCAAGTGTTGTATGTTGAACAACACATCAACAAATGCACATGGGGGGGGGGGGCGGCCTCACTAGGTGGCAACCAACCATTTTGTGCAAATTTTATAAAACATATACTTGTATACTTTGTAGATAAAATGTAACATAACTTGTTACATATCTTATGTAACATATTACATATTATACACAACACACATAAGTGTTTATTTCACCAAATAAAACACATTCATATTTCTCTCAAAATAAATCATCCATATAATTTATTTACATATCTCAAGTGCAATTATTTAGAAAACCATTTTCTAAATGTTTCAAGTATTGATATTTATTTAAAGATCAAATCATATAAATAAATACCATAAGTGTTTGTCTAGCTTGTTATTGGGTATGACCCGACTTGGATCATCACGTACTAGCCACGTCAATTTAATATGTGTCTTGGGCAGACGAATTCCAACAGTATGCATTGGAGTTTCTTGAACAAAATGTTGTTGTATGACTTGAAGATCTTTGAATGAAGTGTGTTTGATGAAGACTCTGTTAAAGCTTTTACTTCTTTGACTTGAATCTTCTAACCAATCTTTGATCCTTTTTGAAGCTTTGATCTTTGTCATATCAATTCGAACACTTTGGAGAGTAAGCAATTGAATGAGGTTTGGATGAAATTCTTACGAAGTAATCATGCTCCCCCTCAATCCATGATTATAAACATTTTGGAGCATCTTTGAACTTTTGAAGCATCTTGAGTGAAAATCTTTTCATCTTCGGTTTCATTCTTATCTTTGACGTCAATTCAGATTCCCCTTTTTAAAATCAAAATTTCAATCACCTAAAGTCTAGTGAAAATATGAAACTATTGTCACATCATGAATAATTTTCTCCCCCTATACACAAACTTTGATAAGCCTAGAACTTTGATAAGCCTAAACCCAATTAAAACAACCAAACACAAACTTTTCTCCTTGTTTCCTTATCAATTAGTGAATCAATCATAATATTTTCTCCCCCTCATAATGACATCATTGGGAACCAATGTCATTATGTACACATTTGATTGATTAAATATCAAAAGAAACCATAAAGAAACTGCAACCAACAAAACATCAACCCAAACCATTAGCCCAACCCAAGAAATCCTAGGGTGACTAAAATGTAAGATCGAAGTTGTTGGTACAAACGTTATATCATGGTGTTGGTGTTTTCTGTGTTTGTGTGATGAGAAATGAAACCGGATAAGAATGATCCGTTAGCATGTTCAAAAATCGAAAGGATTAATGAAATGACCGATTGAAATGTATAACATTTTTCGGATTTCCTATGTATTATTGAGATATGCACAAAACAATTCTCTAACATAGTTCAGTCTGCGGCTTTGCAACCACTAGATTGCTTCAAAGAATATAAATCATGGTTAACACTACCGAAGCATTTGATAACCACAATTTTATCCTTAAAGACTTTTTAGGGAAAACCGAGGTCACGTAGACTTCTTGTTAACTCAATAATCACATAAATGTAATCATGAGACCTACGTTCAACGTTGGAAAAGATGTTAGCATTGGTAGGATTTCCATTCGATCATCGTGGAATATCAATTGAGATATCACTACGAATGTTCCGGCTATATCACAAAGATAAGCAATTATATCACAAAGATATGACTCGAATGTGTTCTAATACAAATGAATGATGATCAAATTAATGACCAAACAAGATAGCTCTAGACACATCGTGATCAAAATGAAGTCGGGGACTGGAGCAGAATGTCACCCTTTTTCAATATCAACATCTTCCAAATGAAGAGTCAATAGAAATGTGGAAATCTCCGTGAGAAATGAAACAAGTATTTGTTAAGAAACACTTGAGTGGTTAGGTAAAGATGTGCATTGCTTCACTGGGTCCATGAAGACTTTTTCAATATCGAGAAATCAACAAATGAAATCCGATAGGGACGTGTTTACCCGGCTTTTTGAGAAGTTTGGGGAGGGCTTTTGTTTCTTTTAGCCCTTTCTCACATCATATCACCTTAACCTCTCACTTTTCAACTTTACTCCCTCCATCCTATTTGCACGAAAACAACATCACTCAAAATACCCTCACTATCTAATGAAAGAAGTGAATACTCCGGGTTAGAATTCATCGGCGATGATGAAATTCATGGAGTAAATTTTGAGAATTACTTATCACTCATGTGCAAACTAATCACCGAACTCCATTTGATTAAAAATCATTGGAAAAACATCAAATGTGTGAAAAAAAATTTGGCACACATTTGAAGTTTTGAAAGTGTTTGAAATCACAAACTCCTCCTTAATCTATGCAAGAATAGATCAAAAAGTTTTCCATAGAAAGGTGGAGCAAAAAATTGGTTTTGTGAGATCAAAAGTAGTAAAATCTTTGTTGTGTATCATTGAGATATGCACAAAACAATTCTCTAACATAGTTCAGTCTGCGGCTTTGCAACCACTAGATTGCTTCAAAGAATATAAATCATGGTTAACACTACCGAAGCATTTGATAACCACAATTTTATCCTTAAAGACTTTTTAGGGAAAACCGAGGTCACTTAGACTTCTTGTTAACTCAATAATCACATAAATGTAATCATGAGACCTACGTTCAACGTTGGAAAAGATGTTAGCATTGGTAGGATTTCCATTCGATCATCGTGGAATATCAATTGAGATATCACTACGAATGTTCCGGCTATATCACAAAGATAAGCAATTATATCACAAAGATATGACTCGAATGTGTTCTAATACAAATGAATGATGATCAAATTAATGACCAAACAAGATAGCTCTAGACACATCGTGATCAAAATGAAGTCGGGGACTGGAGCAGAATGTCACCCTTTTTCAATATCAACATCTTCCAAATGAAGAGTCAATAGAAATGTGGAAATCTCCGTGAGAAATGAAACAAGTATTTGTTAAGAAACACTTGAGTGGTTAGGTAAAGATGTGCATTGCTTCACTGGGTCCATGAAGACTTTTTCAATATCGAGAAATCAACAAATGAAATCCGATAGGGACGTGTTTACCCGGCTTTTTGAGAAGTTTGGGGAGGGCTTTTGTTTCTTTTAGCCCTTTCTCACATCATATCACCTTACCCTCTCACTTTTCAACTTTACTCCCTCCATCCTATTTGCACGAAAACAACATCACTCAAAATACCCTCACTATCTAATGAAAGAAGTGAATACTCCGGGGTTAAAATTCATCGGCGATGATGAAATTCATGGAGTAAATTTTGAGAATTACTTATCACTCATGTGCAAACTAATCACCGAACTCCATTTGATTAAAAATCATTGGAAAAAACATCAAATGTGTGAAACAAAATTTGGCACACATTTGAAGTTTTGAAAGTGTTTGAAATCACAAACTCCTCCTTAATCTATGCAAGAATAGATCAAAAAGTTTTCCATAGAAAGGTGGAGCAAAAAATTGGTTTTGTGAGATCAAAAGTAGTAAAATCTTTGTTGTGATATTTTTGAAAAATCATAAAGTTTTGCTTCAACAACAATGTTGATAGTAAGACAGCTAGGGAGTACACAAAGGCGTTCAATCCTTCGCATCTTACAACAACAAGTTGGAGGCAATTAAAACATTTAAGCAAATGAAAATCCAATCAATTGTTCAAGATGAGACAACAAGGGAGTACACAAAGGCGTTCGATCCTTTGCGTCTCATATCAACATTTGAGAGTTTTGACAACTTTATTTGAACAACTTGATTGCTATCACCCATACATATTCATATAAGAACACTTGGAAGTACACAAAGGCGTTCGATTCCTTGTTATCTTATATCAATTTGTATGTATAATAACAAAAGCTTAGAATGTAAAAACACTCTACCAATAAATATATCATTTAAGAACGGGTTGCATACATAGTATATACAAGCCACTGAAAATAAAAATCTTTTTGTTTATTTTTGAAAATATGCAATTTTGTATTTTGGTTTTCTGGAATGTGTCAAGAATTCCTTCAAAAAGAGTTAAGGTTTAAGATTTAACATATCTAGCTTGGAGATAAGAAAGTTAAACCTCTTTTCATCCAGTGGTTTTGTGAACAAATCTGCAAGTTGAATGTCAGTACCCACAAAGTAGAGCTCGATGTCACCTTTCTCAATATGATCTTTGAGAAAATGATATCTAACATCAATATGCTTTGAGCGAGAGTGGTTTACTGAGTTGACTGCAATGGCAATGGCACTCTGAGAATCACAATAGATAGGGATATGATCATATTTCAGACCATAATCAGTTAGTTGTGTCTTCATCCATAAAACTTGAGCACAACAACTAGCCGCAGCCACATATTCTGCTTCAGCCGTTGATAGAGACACACAATTCTGTTTCTTGGAAGACCAACTCACAATTTTATCACCTAAAAATTGTAGAGTACTGGAAGTGCTCTTGCGATCAAGTTTACAACCTGCATGATCTGCATCTGAATATGCAGTTAGATTGAATCCAGTATCCCTTGGATACCAGAGACCTAAATCGGGTGTCCCCTTCAGATAACGAAAGATTCGTTTCACAGCTTGATAATGTAAATCAGTTGGAGCAGCTTGATATCTAGCACACATACATGTTGCAAACATTATATCTGGGCGAGATGCTGTTAGGTACAACAACGAACCAATCATACTTCAATATCTCTTTTGGTCAAATGGTTTCCCATTTGTGTCAGCATTTATGTTTGTTCGAGCAGCCATTGGGGTAGATATTGAAGAACATGAAGTCATCAAACTTTTTCAACATGTCATTTATGTATTTACCTTGTGATATAAAAATACCAGTTGGTAACTGTTTGATTTGAAGACCCAAAAAGTAATTCATTTCCCCAATCATGCTCATTTCAAAATGATTAACCATAAGAGATGAAAAGTTTCGGCAAAATGTTTGACTGGTCGACCCAAAGACAATGTCATCAACATATATTTGAACAAGTAGAACGTGCTTACCTTGTTTGCGAATGAACAAGGTAGGGTCAATTGTGCCTTGGTAAAGCCACCTCTTAGTAAGAAAGTAGTTAAAGAATCATACCATGCTCGGGGTGCTTGCTTAAGACCGTAGAGAGCCTTGTCTAACCTGTAGACATGGTTTGGCCTTTGAGAATCAACAAAACCTTCTGGTTGATCAACGTAAACTTCTTCTTTGAGGTCACCATTCAAGAAAGCAGTCTTCACATCCATTTGAAACACAGTAAAGTTTCTGAATGCGGCATAAGCTAAGAATATCCGAATGGCCTCCATTCTTGCTACTGGAGCAAAAGTTTCGTCGAAGTCAACACCTGGTTGTTGGCAATAACCCTTTGCAACAAGTCGAGCTTTATTCCTTACTACCACTCCATTCTCATCCTTTTTGTTTTTGAATATCCACTTTGTTCCTACTGAGGTACGAGTAGTTACTCCTGCTTGTGGATCTCCAATTATTTGATCAGTAGGATGGTCTTTCTGCATACGTGTCCACTTGTGAGCATGAGGAAGAGGATCTTGTTGTTGAAGATCAACTTCACCATCATTAAAACTTGAGTTTTGTTGAGAGATGGAGTCATAACTTGGTATAACTCTTTCCTCATAAGCTGGATGATCAAAATCAAGTGGTACATACACATTTGGAGTGTTTAATGGATTTGTTGTCTGAGTTAATCGAGAAGGTTGTTCTTGAACATTCACTTGAGAAGCATTATCAGGAGAGGATGGTGGAGAAGTATCAGTAGAAGAAAATTCTTGCTCTGAAGAACTTGATGAAGATTCATGAATATTGTCAGGAACTGGATCGTTGTTATGAAGAGGTTCATTGTTTTGAATTGGTTCAACGATGACCTGAGGTTCTTGATCATGAATCGGTTTTGAATTATAGAATTCTTCAAAAAGAATATCTAATTCATCACTTGTTGGAGTTGGAAATTTCTTGAATTTTGAAGCTAAGGTAGAATTCCTTGTAGAAGTACTTGAAGTTCTTGGATCATTACTTGTTGGCAGCAAACCTTCTTGCTCAAAAATCATGCCTGACATCTCATCAAACCAAACATTCATTGTTTCTTGAATTGTGTTGGTTCGACGATTATAGATTCGATAGGCAATTGATGTTTTGGAATAACCAACAAAATATCCTTCATCACCTTTCTTCTCGAACTTTCCAAGATTCTCCCGATCATTCAAAGTATAACAAACACACCCAAATATATGAAAGTAGTTGATGTTGGGTTTGCGTTTGTTAATAACCTCATAAGGAGTCTTTTCGAAACGCTGATTGATAATGGACCGATTCTGAGTGTGACATGCAGTGTCAACAGCTTCAGCCCACATATTGGATGGCAATTTGGAATAAGCAAGCATTGTCCTTGCTGCTTCCACCAGCGATCGATTTCTCCTTTCAACAACACCGTTTTGTTGTGGGGTGCGAACTGCTAAGAATTGATGAGTAATACCTTTGGATTTGCAGAATTCATCAAAAACAGCATTCTTGAACTCAGTTCCGTTATCCGAACGGATGTAACGAACTGGAAGTTGAAGATTTACTTGAGTATTAGTGATGAAATCTATCAACATCTGAGTTGTTTCATCTTTGGATGCAAGGAACTTGACCCAAGTATATCTTGAATAATCATCAACAATAACCAAGATGTATTTCTTCCCATTTCGGCTTTGTACTTTCATCGGCCCACAAAGATCCATGTGAAGCAAATGAAGAGGTGCTAAAGAATTTGGAGATTTCTTCGGTTTATGAGAAGCTCTCTTAATCTTCCCAACAGCACAAGAAGGACAAACATGTTCACTTTCATACTTATAGTCAGGTAAGCCTTTAATAAGATGCTTGTTGACCAAAATATTGATGGTTTGAAAATTCAGATGCGACAGCCTTCTATGCCATAACCAAGAATTCTTTGAAGCAGCCTTTGAAATGAGACAAATATTATCGGTTGGTTGGTTATCATCGAGATTGACGGTAAAAAGGATTATCATCACGGTCACCACAAAGAATATCAACTCCATCTAGAGTTTGGACTTTGCAAAGAGATTTTCGAAACAGAACTTGAAGATTGTTATCACAGAATTGTCCAACACTGAACAAGTTGTGACTTAATCTTTCAACATAGTGAACTTTCTTGATGATAATTCCATTTCTTTCAATGTCTCCATAACCTAAGATAGGAGCGAAATTGTTGTTTCCAAAGCAAACTGTTCCCATGAATCTTTCAACAAAATTCTTGAGCAAAGATTTATTTCCAGTCATGTGCTTCGAACACCCGGAATCGAGTATCCAAACACAGATGGTTATTTCCTGCAATCAAAGAAATTTAACCGTTTTTAGGTACCCACTTGAAGACGGGTCCTTTATGGTTAGTTAAAACAGGCAGGGTATATAACTTAGGAATCGCATTCAAACATGTTTTTGAATCAACATAAGCATTGACAAGCACATTATCAACAAACACATTTGAATAAAAAGTACGAACATTCACATGAGAATTAAAAGTAACATGTCTACAAGCATTAACATTAGATACACAAGTACGAGAATTAAGATTGTTTACAAGCTCACAAGGTCTTGCCTTGGTATTTTCAACATTATTTGACAAAGAAAAATTGTTTTGATTAACATGAACACCCTTCCTCCTATTAACATTCTTTCTCCTCTTTCTTTTCTTCTTTTTCTCAACATCCTTTTGGTTACTAGTGATCTTAGGTACTAATGTCTTAGCAACCCATTTAGCACCACTAGTTATACTCTTTCCACCTGTTGAATTGAAATTAAGAAAATTAGAACTAGGAGTTTTAAACACTTTCATCTTTTTAGAATCTTTTGGAGGTGAGGAAACTTCTTGCTTCTTTGGTTTATCATGAGAAAACCATCCATATCTATCCCTATATCTAGTTGTACCATTTGATGCATCCTTAGTTAGCGAAACTGTGCTAGACTTAGACACCTTAGGTATAGAACTAGATTGAGAGCTAGATTGAGAAGCATTAGGATAGTCTTTCGGAAGTATCACTTTGGTGTACTTTGTCCTGTGTGGATTCTCAGCTTGTTCCTTTTTGACTTGTTGAAATAGGCAGTGAAATTCAGGAGAGGATTTTGTTCAACTTTATATAACTTTTCTTGATAGAAAAGTATATTCTTTTTAAATTCCTCAACTTGTTTTTCAAGATTCTCAATCTCAATGCTTTTTAGAAAACAATTATGATTTAAATCAGAAATCTTCCTTTCGAATTCAACATTGTTTGGTTTAGCTTCTTGGAGCTTTTTATTAAGAATATCAACATCCATTTGTCTTGCATTTGCCCGATGCCATTCATTGGTCTTTTGAATTTCAAGATCTTGATTGGCCTTTTCAAGATCATGAATGGTCTTTTCAAGATTTTGACATTTTTGTAATAACTTAGAATCAGGAGAGACATTCAACTCACATTCTTTAACCAACATCTTATCTTTGTAAGCTTGAAAAATCTTGTTTAATAGCATTATGTTCAAAAAGTAATTTTGAATGTTCTTCAAGAAGTTTTGAAAATTCACTTTTAGAAAATGAAATGCTATTTTTCAAATTTTTGTTTTTGTTGGCTAAAGAATTGATATGAGTTGTTAAATCTGATAAAGCTAATCTACATGACTCTTTGTCCTTAATCAAAGAAAAAGTAGAGTCGAGATTTACCTCATCATCTGGGTATTCATCATCAGTGCTTTCTTCTTTAAAGACTTTGTTCTTGGCCAACCTTGCCATATAGCAAACATTAGCAGAGAGATCTTGATCTTCATCATCTGTGAGTAACAGCCATTTGTCATCTTCAGCTAGCAATGCATGTCCTGCTTCGACTTGTTTGGCTAACAGCATCTTCTGCTTGTAATACTCATAGTTCCGCTTTCGAGGTTGTTTGCAATCAACAGCAAAATGTCCAGGAATACCACAATTGTAGCACTTTTTGTCTGATGCCTTACCCTTCTCAACAACTTGTTTCTCATAAATTTCCTTCTTTTCACCATACCTTGATCCATTAGCTTCACTTGCTCATTACTCCTTGGATGATAGTGTTCCTTCTTGGGAAATGCACTTGTAGAAGAAGTGCGGAGATTGTTGTTTGTTGGCATCGCTTTGTAAAATTTCCTCTTGAAATGCTTTGTTACCGCGGCAAGAGCTTGATATAGTTCATCTGAAACACCATCTCTTGTAGCCATCAGATCATCTCCCTCCTCATCAGACGAAGAAACAACTACCATTTGCCTGTTAAGAGCTTCAGAAATCTTCTTCTCAACTATCAATGCCAAAGGATCAGAAGATACAACTTCTGGCATTTTGTTTGATGAAGCTTTGTTTAGGACTTGGTTTTCATTGAGTTTGAAAGATTCATAAAGAGTATGAATGGTGAACTTGGTCAGATTTTGATGTTGCTTGATCTGTGTTCCAAAATCTTCCCATTCTGGACCAAGAGCTTTGATGAATTTGATGTTTAGCTCAATCTCTGTTTTCTTCACATTGTTCTTCCTCAGCTCATTTATGACATTGCAGAATCTGTAGTAGACAGCTTCAAGAGTTTCATTATGCAATTTCGCGAAGTTGTCAAACTCAGTCAAAATATTGGTCAATCTTATCGTCGAAGTCACGTCAGCTCCTTCCATCTGTCTAGCCACCTCATCCCATATCTCCTTGGCCGTATCATAAGAATCAATAGAGCCATAGATTTCATCCGGTAGAGCTTTGTATAAGCATGACCTAGCTCTGTTATCTGCAGTTGTTCGATCTTTTTGTTCAGCATTCAAAAGGTCAGGAGTTAGAATTATTGCATCAGTAGTGGGATGGCGATGAACGGCAAGTCCATTAAGGATGGAATCTTTCATCATATGACCATTTGTTTGACTTTCCACATAGTCCATAAATCTTTTCTTCCATAGTCCATAGGAACCACGGTAGAGAACTGGAGGTCTTGTATCTGAACCCAATGCCAATGCTTCACGAGAAGCCATTTGAGATTGATTTGATTTGAAAAATTGAATTGTATTAAGAACAGAAAATGAAACGATCTTGAGAAGAACAGAAAATGAAACGATCTTGAGAAGAACAGAAAATGAAACGATCTTGAGAAGAACAGAAAATGAAACGATCTTGAGAAGATCGTCCTTGGTAAGATCGTCTTGGGTGAGATCGTCTTGAGTGAGATCGTTTTGAGTGAGATCGTCTTAGGATTTTGATGAAATTTGATTAAGTCTTGAAATTGAAACGATCTTGAATTGAAACGGTCTTGAGTAACAGCCATTTGTCATCTTCAGCTAGCAATGCATGTCCTGCTTCGACTTGTTTGGCTAACAGCATCTTCTGCTTGTAATACTCATAGTTCCGCTTTCGAGGTTGTTTGCAATCAACAGCAAAATGTCCAGGAATACCACAATTGTAGCACTTTTTGTCTGATGCCTTACCCTTCTCAACAACTTGTTTCTCATAAATTTCCTTCTTTTCACCATACCTTGATCCATTAGCTTCACTTGCTCATTACTCCTTGGATGATAGTGTTCCTTCTTGGGAAATGCACTTGTAGAAGAAGTGCGGAGATTGTTGTTTGTTGGCATCGCTTTGTAAAATTTCCTCTTGAAATGCTTTGTTACCGCGGCAAGAGCTTGATATAGTTCATCTGAAACACCATCTCTTGTAGCCATCAGATCATCTCCCTCCTCATCAGACGAAGAAACAACTACCATTTGCCTGTTAAGAGCTTCAGAAATCTTCTTCTCAACTATCAATGCCAAAGGATCAGAAGATACAACTTCTGGCATTTTGTTTGATGAAGCTTTGTTTAGGACTTGGTTTTCATTGAGTTTGAAAGATTCATAAAGAGTATGAATGGTGAACTTGGTCAGATTTTGATGTTGCTTGATCTGTGTTCCAAAATCTTCCCATTCTGGACCAAGAGCTTTGATGAATTTGATAGTTTGATAAAAACGATCTTGAATTGAAATGATTCAAAGAATTGGAACGATCTTGGTTGAAGATCGTCTTAAGTTCAGAGGAAATGGACGATCTTGGTTGAAGATCGTCTTAAGTTCAGAGGAAATGGACGATCTTGGTGAAGATTGTCTTAGATTTTGAAGAAATGAGACGATCTTGGTGAAGATCGTCTTGAGTGAGATCGTTTTGAGTGAGATCATCTTAGGATTTTGATGAAATTTGATTAAGTCTTGAAATTGAAACGATCTTGAAATGAAATGATCTTGAGAAGAACAGAAAATGAATGATCTTGGTTGAAGATCGTCTTAAGTTCAGAGGAAATGGAACGATCTTGGTGAAGATTGTCTTAGATTTTGAAGAAATGAGACGATCTTGGTGAAGATCGTCTTAGGAAGATCGTCCTAGTGAAGATCGTTTTGGAGTCATCTTCTTCATTTTATCAGTTTTCCAGAAAAACTCCATTAACAACAAAAAAAAACTTCAATATCTTTTGAATTACTGGGAGTTAGGTCACGAAATCACTTGCAAACTGATTGAATTCATGTCCGCAACAAGTTTATGAACAAAATTCAACACAAAACACAACAGATTCAAATCCCTCAAAATTCGCGCCAAAAACTCAAAATTCAATCTCGAGATTTAGATTGAATTGGAACTTGAAACTTGACAGGATTATGTTTTCAACAACCACGAATCTATTGGTGAACAAATAATTGTGATTTTATGTGATTTGAAGTGTGAATTTTGATGAACCAGTAGGTAAAAAAATACGAACAGAATTGTAAATAATTTTGATTTTGTTGAATTTGTGATTGAATTCAGTTATGGATCGTCATCAGATTGATGTTTAGCTCTGATACCACTTGTTATAACACGATTTCTATCACTGAATTCAATTCATCAATGGCAGTTCGGATAGTGTGTGTTCTTGGTGTTTGTGTGTGTTTTGAGAGAGAATCGAAGGTAACTGTGTGTGAATTAACAGGTATAAAAGTTATGTGTAATGTTCTATGTAATTGTTATTATCTCTAAGGTATGAGAGGGCTATTTATAGTCTAATTCTACAATTATGCTAATTGTCACAATTAGCCCTCAACCTTAGTAATCATTTATCTATGAATTAACAACAAGAAATTCCTCTAATCTAGATTACAATTTATCACTATTTTTGGATTTCTAACAAGGTCAACACTAGGTTGGTGAGTTCGTAGTAATGGTTCACAAGGAACCATCATCCAAGACAATATCATATGTAATAACAACATCCAATAATGTACTTACAACAAACCCATGTACGTCACCTATTAAACAATTGAGGTTAACATATCGTTCAACCTTGTCACATAAATAACCGAACAACAAATGATACAAGATAGTTCGGATACAATCAACTATAATTGCTATCATTACCAAGAAATGCATCGTATGTGTATCAATGTCATGCAATGTATCAAATGCGTATGAATGTCAATACGTGCATCATATGCGTATCAATGTTATGCAATGTACTTCAAAATCATATCAAATCATCAAGTATGGCCAATACTTGGCATCAAGTACTTGAAAGTACTCGGATGTACATATACATATAGTACCCAAGGTACTCGAAATGTGGCCTTACAGTTCAACAACTTGCCTTGGTGTAAGTTTCCAATGCACACAACATGTTCGTCTCAATAAACATAATCATCAATAAACAAGTCCATATGTCCAATACTCCAAACCAGTCTATACGTATATACACTTAGGAGGATTCTACTTTCAACGAGTCCCATATGCTTATATATAGGGTCACCCGCAGCCTTCCCACCACATCTAAAACCCTTTGAAGGCATAACCGACTTCCATGTATGTACATCTATCCTAAATAAATTACTATATCACAATCACATGCGTAAACCATCAAACACTAAATCAAAACTATCCATCAATCATCAATCAATCAGTTCTATATTTCAATCGAAACATTTCATCAAACAATCAATAAACCGTAAATCAAATCAACCAGACAACTTGAGGGACTAAATTGTCATTCTTGAAACTTGAGGGACTAAATTGTCATTCTTGAAACTTGAGGGACTAAATTGTCATTCTTGAAACTTGAGGGACTAAATTGTCATTCTTGAAACTTGAGGGACTAAATTGTCATTCTTGAAACTTGAGGGACTAAATTGTCATTCTTGAAACTTGAGGGACTAAATTGTCATTCTTGAAACTTGAGGGACTAAATTGTCATTCTTGAAACTTGAGGGACTAAATTGTCATTCTTGAAACTTGAGGGACTAAATTGTCATTCTTGAAACTTGAGGGACTAAATTGTCATTCTTGAAACTTGAGGGACTAAATTGTCATTCTTGAAACTTGAGGGACTAAATTGTCATTCTTGAAACTTGAGGGACTAAATTGTCATTCTTGAAACTTGAGGGACTAAATTGTCATTCTTGAAACTTGAGGGACTAAATTGTCATTCTTGAAACTTGAGGGACTAAATTGTCATTCTTGAAACTTGAGGGACTAAATTGTCATTCTTGAAACTTGAGGGACTAAATTGTCATTCTTGAAACTTGAGGGACTAAATTGTCATTCTTGAAACTTGAGGGACTAAATTGTCATTCTTGAAACTTGAGGGACTAAATTGTCATTCTTGAAACTTGAGGGACTAAATTGTCATTCTTGAAACTTGAGGGACTAAATTGTCATTCTTGAAACTTGAGGGACTAAATTGTCATTCTTGAAACTTGAGGGACTAAATTGTCATTCTTGAAACTTGAGGGACTAAATTGTCATTCTTGAAACTTGAGGGACTAAATTGTCATTCTTGAAACTTGAGGGACTAAATTGTCATTCTTGAAACTTGAGGGACTAAATTGTCATTCTTGAAACTTGAGGGACTAAATTGTCATTCTTGAAACTTGAGGGACTAAATTGTCATTCTTGAAACTTGAGGGACTAAATTGTCATTCTTGAAACTTGAGGGACTAAATTGTCATTCTTGAAACTTGAGGGACTAAATTGTCATTCTTGAAACTTGAGGGACTAAATTGTCATTCTTGAAACTTGAGGGACTAAATTGTCATTCTTGAAACTTGAGGGACTAAATTGTCATTCTTGAAACTTGAGGGACTAAATTGTCATTCTTGAAACTTGAGGGACTAAATTGTCATTCTTGAAACTTGAGGGACTAAATTGTCATTCTTGAAACTTGAGGGACTAAATTGTCATTCTTGAAACTTGAGGGACTAAATTGTCATTCTTGAAACTTGAGGGACTAAATTGTCATTCTTGAAACTTGAGGGACTAAATTGTCATTCTTGAAACTTGAGGGACTAAATTGTCATTCTTGAAACTTGAGGGACTAAATTGTCATTCTTGAAACTTGAGGGACTAAATTGTCATTCTTGAAACTTGAGGGACTAAATTGTCATTCTTGAAACTTGAGGGACTAAATTGTCATTCTTGAAACTTGAGGGACTAAATTGTCATTCTTGAAACTTGAGGGACTAAATTGTCATTCTTGAAACTTGAGGGACTAAATTGTCATTCTTGAAACTTGAGGGACTAAATTGTCATTCTTGAAACTTGAGGGACTAAATTGTCAAATGTCACACTTATAAGGACTGAAAATGACAACTTTGAAACTGTAGGGTAAAAATGTAACTTTCCGTATATAATACGTATCCGTAGGATATATGTACTTTAAATAGTAAGATTAATACAAAGAATGTATTAATTTAGTAACGAATAGATACTTTAAATAGTATGTATTATAATCAATACGAAAGGAATGTATTAATTATATAATGAAGAGATACCTTAAATGGCAGGAAAAACCAGTATTTTATTTCAAGTTGTGTTAGGGTTGACGTGGGTCATGTAGTATCCAGACGGTGAACCAAGTTGCGTTTAGAATGCGAATCGCAAACCGTTTGTGAACTACAATCCGCTCCGCTGGTATACCCCAGAGATGCCCAAGGTCAATGGCAATCACGTTTAGAAATATAATACGGTTAAAAGTGTATTAAGGATATATTCTATCCAAAACCAAGAATCTCGAGAATACGAAATAATTCATAGATGGTGAATACTGTTAATAGGATATTTACTGTATTTAAATGCAAGTATGTATCAATTGAGTATAAAAGTAAGTTGACAAGCATTTCAATACATAACATATAGTTATATAATCATAAAGCAAAGTATAGTAAGGTTTCATAGAAACACTTACCAGCTTGGAGAATTATAAATTCTAGGATCAAAGTAACGATATATGAATGAACACCGAAGAAGATTTAATGAGATCGACTAAGAGTTGGTCTTGAATCTTGAGAAAATGATGTTATAGACCAACTTTCATGTGGTCATTATAACTAGGCTTTTGAAGATCTTTGAGGGAATTCACAATAACAACTTCACTTGACAATTTTTCTTGCAAAGTAACCTTGCTTTATTTAGAACTTTGAGTAGTTCTTGAGATTTATTATTAAAAGGGAGGGGGAATGATTATAGAGTTGTGGAATGCCAAATTGAGGGAGAAAGAGATGGGAGGTGTAAGTATTTGTGAAGACTTAAGCTTAGTATTTATAGGTACAATTTAAGCATGATTACTAGTTTAGTTAATAAGTAATCATAGTTAAGTTAATGAATACCATGGGCTAGGAGACTTTAAGGTGCAGATTTTTGAAAGGGCATTTTAGTCTTTTCACTTTTGACAACTTCCTAGTTGTTTCCTCAAATGTTACCAGTCGTTTCGGGTTCATTCCTTTGAGTTTTTAAACAAGATTTTAGGATATGTTTCTAAGAAGTATTTAAGTTTCAATGAAGTAGTTTATTGGAAGATTATGGCTATATTAGGTTCTAGGAAGTCTTAAATTCATTCGAGAAAGAAACGATTGAAAAGCAACGTTTTACATATATATCCATAAAAGTTTGCCATGTTTATTAATGGACCAAAATGGCAAATGTTACATTATTCCCCCGTTAAAAGAATTTCGTCCCGAAATTCAACAAAACACTAATTACTAAACAAATGTGGGTACTTAGACCTCATATGGTCCTCGCGTTCCCAAGTGAACTCAGCTCCACGTCTAGCATTCCATCTAACTTTAACGATCGTGTAGCGTTTGTTCTTGAGCTTCTTGGTTTGGTGGTCTAAGATCTCCACCGGTTCTTCAACAAAGTTAAGATTCTCATCAACTCGTATCTCATTCATGGGCACATGATGAGTAGGATCCGCTAGACACTTGCGTAGATTACAAATGTGGAATACATCATGCACACCACTAAGTTCTTGAGGAAGTTCTAGTCGATAGGCAACCTTGCCAACCCGTTCAAGAATTTTAAAAGGACCAATATATCTTGGTCCGAGTTTACCTCGTTTCACAAATCGTATAACACCTTTCCAAGGTGATACTTTCAAGAGTACATAATCACTAAAGAGTTCAAGCCAACGCCTTTGTCTCATATTCAATTCACTTTGATTAAAGATATGTTGGAGACTTTTGTGATCGGTGTAAATCACACATTTTGTGCCATAGAGATAATGTCTCCAACATTTCAAAGCAAATACAACCGCGCCCAATTCCAAATCATGCGTCGGGTAGTTTTTCTCATGCACTTTCAATTGACGAGAGGCATAAGCAATGACTTTGCCCCTCTGCATAAGAACACAACCCAAACCTTGTCCCGAAGCATCACAATAAACTACAAAGTCTTCAACTCCATCCGGAAGAGTTAGGATAGGTGCATCACACAACATATCCTTAAGAGTTTGGAAAGCTTGTTCTTGCCTATCGCCCCATTCAAATCTCCTCTCTTTTTGAGTCAAGAGAGTAAGCGGTTGCGCAATGCGGGAGAAATTTTCAATGAATCTTCGATAATAACCCGCCAATCCAAGGAATTGACGGATCTCGGATGGTGTTTCGGGTCTTCTCCAATTCTTGACCGCTTCAATCTTGCTTGGGTCCACGTGAATACCATCCTTGCTTACCACGTGACCAAGAAAATGAACCTTCTCCAACCAAAACTCGCACTTAGAGAATTTGGCGTACAACTTCTCCTTTCTTAACAATTCAAGCACTTTGCGCAAGTGTTCAGCATGTTCTTCCTTCGTCTTCGAGTAAACAAGTATGTCATCAATGAAGACAATGACAAACTCGTCCAAATAGGGACTACACACCCGGTTCATCAAATCCATGAACACCGCCGGTGCATTAGTCAACCCGAAAGGCATAACAGTGAATTCAAAATGGCCATACCTTGTACGAAAAGCCGTTTTAGGAATGTCATCTTCATGTACTCGGAGTTGATGATAACCCGAGCGAAGATCGATTTTTGAAAAGTGCTTGGCACCTTGAAGTTGATCAAATAGATCATCAATTCGAGGAAGTGGATACCGGTTCTTTACCGTGAGCTTATTCAACTCCCGGTAATCAATACACATTCTAAAGGACCCATCTTTCTTCTTGACAAAGAGAATAGGAGCACCCCAAGGAGATTGACTAGGACGAATGAAACCTTTTTCTTGGAGTTCTTTAAGTTGAGTTGCCAACTCTTGCATTTCAGATAGAGCCAGTCTGTAAGGAGCTTTAGCTACGGGTGCTGCTCCAGGGATTAGATTGATACGGAAATCAAGTTCACGAGATGGAGGTAATCCCGGTAAGTCATCCGGAAAAACATCGGGAAACTCACACACAATAGGAACGGTTTTCAATTCTACCTTTAAGACGGTAGCACTAAAAACTTTAGAGTTAGAAGGATCGGAGATTTCGCCTTGAATCCTAAGAATTCTACCATTAGACAAAGGTATCTTAACAACTCTCTCACCACAATCAATAACCGCGTTAACTGCCGACATCCAATCCATACCCACAATCACATCAAAGCTCCCAATATCAAAGGGCATAAGATCGATGAAAAATTCAACGTCGTTTAAAGTCAAAATACAATCACGAAGTATTTGACTGAGTTTAGTTAGTGACCCATTTACCATTTCAATATCAAGCACATAATTCAGAGCACACGGATGAACTTCAATCAAAGGAACAAAACTAGAGGAAACAAAACTAAAATCGGCTCCAGAATCAAACAAAACGGCTGCATAGTGACCATTAAGAAGAAAGGTACCTGCCACCACGTTTGGATCATTGCGGGCTTCATTGACATTGACCGCAAAGGCTCGACCACGAGGTTGTACTTGGTGACCTTGTTGTCCTCGGTTTTGGTTAGGCCCGGCAATTTGAAGTTGATTGGGGTGAACAGCCACTTGAACTTGTTGTCCAACCCATTGAGGACAATTGTTGCGGTAGTGATTAGGGCTTCCACATTCATAACAAGTACCCTTTGCGAAATTTCCGCGTGGAGGAACAGCTTGAAGAGGAGCCACATTCATTGGGGCCGCTCTGGGAGCCCTACATTCCTTTGCCATATGCCCGAGTCGATTGCAATTAAAACAAGCCCCACATGGAATGTTAGTAGGGTGGTGCTTGTTACATTTATTACAAAAAGGATGAGGTCCTTGATAAGGTTTCCTCACCGACTCCACCGCTGCCATAATTCTTCCCCGATTTGCCTTCTTGGGATCAAACCTTCCCTTCTTCTTTTCCCCACTAGACTCCGCCACTTCTTTTCTTTTTGATGATGATGACTTGCTCAATACTCCCCTCCTCAAAAGATCCTCGGTAACACTACCGGCACGGTTAATAGCCTCGGCCATAGAAGTAGGCATGACCGAGTTTATCAGAGATCGGACTTCTGGAGTCAAGCCTAACACAAATTTTGCAATGGCTTGAGACTCGATATTCACTAGATGAGGAACAAGGGTAGACAAATCTTGGAATCGTCTAAGATAGCCCTTGTAATCTGCCCCGTCCATTTTAAGATGGACAAATTCAATGGTTAAATTTTGGAGTTCATAAGGAGGGCAAAATTTCTCCTTCACCATGTTCTTAAAATCAGTCCATAACAAATTATGGGTCCGGCCGAAGCTCTTTTCTTTGTTCCACCAACTTAAAGCATCATCTTTAAACATACCTGTTGCATAAGGAATCTGGTCATCATGTGTGCAATGACTTCTTTCAATCACCGCTTCAATCTTCTCGAACCATCTTATACAGTCCACGGGACCACCCTTACCATCAAAATCTGGTGCCCCACAATTCTTGAAGTCTTTGAATTGACAACCTTGGCGGTACATTCCATGTTGATTAAACATGGGCCTATAGTTATCAACTTCAATCGGTTCTTCTTCTTCATTCGCCACAACATGAGGTCGAGCGCCCTCATTATTCACATTAGCCGGGGCTTCGTTGTTTTGAGGCTCATTGGGTTGTGCCCCATTGTTTTGAGGCTCATTGGGTTGTGCCCCATTGTTTCCATCAAGGGTTGCCGTGACATGGGCAATAATAGTTGGCATGATATTAGTGACCGTTTGAGCGATCACCTCTGCCAAGTCCGGTGCATGTACTTCATTATTACCTCCACCTCTTCCTTGGCCTCCACCTCGACCCCTACCGCGACCTCTACCACCTCTACCACCACGGCCACCCCCACGACCACCTTGAGCTTCTGCTTCATGTGGCTCTTCAGGGTTAGTCCCATAGTTAGTTCCGGTTCTCCTTGGTCTTTCCATTTCTATAAAGCATATTGACCCGAAAATTAGTCTCAAAATGCTCACATGTTAGTCACACAAGTAGTCAATGCTCTCATATCGATACAACATACATAATTCATATCATTGTGCTATGGCAAAGTGCTAGAGTTCTAAGGGGGATTATTACTTATCATGTCATCATGCCAAGTTCACTACGATCGTTTATCAACAATTTAAGTACTCATGCTCAACACATCATACAATCAAACAACTAACACAAGTGGTTCAAAGTATAATCCGAATTCGATATGCCCTCTCGTTATTGACTGGGTTTGTATACAGGGTGTACCAGCGGCTAACCCTCCACCCAATCAACTTCCATTAAGCATATCGGTTCCTTATTATACCCTAAGCCAATCGTGTGCAATCCGTGATGTCATTAACTTGTTATAATACCGGGTAACCATAAAATAGTTGATCGGGCTCTTTTAGGGTTGCCACAATGTTATATCAAGTTAACGCCATAACTTCATTTTGCCCTAAATCATCAAACTATTATCAATCAATAACAATATCATATGTAATAACAACATCAAACAATGTACTTACAACAAACCCATGTACGTCACCTGTTAAACAATTGAGGTTAACATATCGTTCAACCTTGTCACATAAATAACCGAACAACAAATGATACAAGATAGTTCGGATACAATCAACTACAATTGCTATCATTACCAAGAAATGCATCATATGTGTCTCAACAATGTACACCTTCAGGGTTTCACATAATTCACGTTGCACACAAAATTCCTAACCATGCATGCTATATGAAGAGTTTTAACTTAAGCCGTAGTCTAGGTCAAACCGCCTAATTCTCTACGACCACGCATGGGCCACCATTCTGTAACACCCCGAGCTGGGCCCGAAGTATTACGGAAATTATATAGCACACAGTGGAATTATCGTAGAACATAAACTATATGAACATGTTGGACTCAGTGAATCCAACTTATTAAATTATGAACATACACACAATATAATACAAGCATATAATCTCCACACGTTTACAAGCAAATACAAAAGATAGTATTAAATTCTAAACATGATGCAATAGTTGGGCAAATGAATCCTTGATCCATCTAAGTCCATGCCCTGGTTCAAAAGCAACAAAATTCAAGCATCACGTCCCTGGTTCACCTGGTTTCCTGAAAAGTGTACTAAACAAGGTCAACACTAGGTTGGTGAGTTCGTAGTAATGGTTCACAAGGAACCATCATCAATAACAATAATCCATCTCAATCATAATCAAGTTCAATCAATGTACACATTAACCACATTGTACTCATCATCCGTTCATCACATTGTTCTCAAGTCATCACATAAATGGTCTTGCCTACGAACTCACAATGTACACCTTCAGGGTTTCACATAATTCACGTTGCACACAAAATTCCTAACCATGCATGCTATATGAAGAGTTTTAACTTAAGCCGTAGTCTAGGTCAAACCGCCTAATTCTCTACGACCACGCATGGGGTTAATGTGTACATTTATTGAACTTGATTATGATTGAGATGGATTGTTGTTATTGATTGATAATAGTTTGATGATTTAGGGCAAAATGAAGTTATGGCATTAACTTGATATAACATTGTGGCAACCCTAAAAGAGCCTGATCAACTATTTTATGGTTACCCAGTATTATAACAAGTTAATGACATCACGGATTGCACACGATTGGCTTAGGGTATAATAAGGAACCGATATGCTTAATGGAAGTTGATTGGGTGGAGGGTTAACCGCTGGTACACCCTGTATACAAACCCGGTCAATAACTAGAGGGCATATCGAATTCGGATTATACTTTGAACCACTTGTGTTAGTTGCTTGATGGTGTGATGTATTGAACATGAGTATGTGGTTTAGTGATGAACAATTATTGTGAACTTGGTATGATGGCATGATACATAATGATTTCCCCTAGAACATTAGTACTTTTGCCTTAGTGTAAAGATATGATTTATGTGTAATACGTCAGCATGAGAGCATTAACTACTTGTGTGACTAACATGCGAGCATTTTGAGACTATGATGTTCAAGTAAATTAAGATACTATGAAATATTATGTGATCTAGTGTGTTAAGAGGCGTTTGTATGAACGTTGAGCTTGAGTTAATAATTTAACGAATGTGTTCAAGAAAATGGCTAGAAAAGAGCAAACAGGATAGTAATAGAAAGATTATGAACTTAAGTGATTATATGCAGGAATCAAGTCCCGTAGATTTCACCTTATATTGGCCTTGTACCTAGAATAAGAATACATGATTTTACTGAGAGGTACTATTTTCTTATATAACGTAAGCAATGACGTCAAATGAAAATATTTTTTCAAAAATGGCCGACAACAAATAAGATATCTGGATCTTGATGGAACAAGATAAAGTAGGATGGCTTTATCAGACTATTTTGATATAAGCAATATTAAAAGTGTTAACTACAAACAAATTATATATAAATTTCGCAATAAAGAAAAGAGGGAAATAGACATACGAAAATCACTAACTGTTTATGTAATCCTACTTTATAGTTTAAGTAGCCAAATTCCTGAATCTAAGAAGATCACACATTTATCTATTCAATGCATACTTGTTAGTCCCATGTTTAACCCAATGATCCTTCAAGTCAATTGGACAATCGAGATCGTACCCTGCTAACAATAATTCCTCTATGACCTTTGTGAATGTACTACAACCCATTCTTCTCCCCGACAACCTTACAATACGACTTGGCCCGACATATGTTGGCAACAGATACATGGAAAGAGCAGCTGTACAACAAGTGGAGGTCCATCCCTCTTTACTCCACCCGCGACAGGACCTAGGTATCCCTGTGCATGAGCATATCGGTGTTGGCATCTCTGATATGTTCATTTCTTCTCCAAATACTACCAAAGTAGTATCAAGTTTCACAAACTGGTAAGACTTTCTCGACCTTACATTTCTTTGGGCTTTCGGGGACGATACTTTTGCGGACTTTTTCTTACGGCTATAAAGCTTGCAAATATAAGCCCATGAGTCTTTTACGAGCTTGTCAAACTCTGGTCCTTGATTCATTATTGTATCAATCGGTCCTACCATGTTCGAGGTTGAGACCTCATAACATGTGTCACTAATTAGATTGGGGGATAGTGTGGGGAAGTCTGACATTGGTCGTTTTCCTGGTGCCCTGTTACTCTCCTCAGAAGGTTCTGGTTGGAATATTGGTTCGGGTTGGAATGTTGATTCCAACTGGAATGTCGGTTCTGGTGTATCAAAAAACCAGTTTTGATGAAAAGGTTCTATTAGGTTAGAAGATGAGGCCCTATGATGAATTGCATCAATAGGATTTGAGAACAATGCACTGCCATTTTCTGTTGAGGGTTCTAGCTGTGATGTTGGTACAGTATTTTGGAGAAGCCAGTCTTGGCAAAAGTCATCAATTGATGTTCCCTATTCACTAGTACCAATCATCGGGTTTTGCCATGCGTCCATAATTCTCTTGAGTTCTTTTTACCGTGAGCTTATTCAACTCCCGGTAATCAATACACATTCTAAAGGACCCATCTTTCTTCTTGACAAAGAGAATAGGAGCACCCCAAGGAGATTGACTAGGACGAATAAAACCTTTTTCTTGGAGTTCTTTAAGTTGAGTTGCCAACTATTGCATTTCAGATAGAGCCAGTCTGTAAGGAGCTTTAGCTACGGGTGCTGCTCCAGGGATTAGATTGATACGGAAATCAAGTTCACGAGATGGAGGTAATCCCGGTAAGTCATCCGGAAAAACATCGGGAAACTCACACACAATAGGAATGGTTTACAAGTCAACCCAAACGATGACAAACGATCCTAAGCATAATGCAAAAGATGGTAAATGAATCCTTGATCCATATTAGTCTAAGTCCGGGTTCAAGCAATCAACAATCATATATCTCTATCTTGATTCACCTGATTACCTGAAAAGTGTACTAACAAGTGTCAACACAAGGTTGGTGAGTTCGTAGTAATGGTTCACAAGGAACCATCATCAAAATAACAACATATGAAATAATAACATCAAACAATGTACTTACTATAAACCCATGTACGTCATCTGTCAAACAATTGAGGTTAACATATCGTTCAAGCTTGTCACATAAATAACTGAACAACAAACAATACAAGATAGTTCATATACAATCAAGTACAATATCTATCATTACCAAGAAATGCATCGTATGTGTATCAATGTCATGCAATGTATCAAATGCATACAAGTACCAAAGTAGTATCAGGTTTCACAATCTGGTAAGACCTTCTCGACCTTACATTTCTTAGGGCTTTCGAGGACGATACTTCTACGGACTTTTTCTTACGGCTATAAAGCTTGCAAATATAAGCCCATGAGTCTTCTACGAGCTTCTCAAACTCTGGTCCGTGATTCATTATCGTATCAATCGGTCCTACCATGTTCGAGGTTGAGACCTCATAACATGTGTCACTAATTGGATTGGGGAATAGTGTGGGCAAGTCTGACATTGGTCGTTTTCCTGGTGCCCTGTTACTCTCCTCAGAAGGTTCTGGATGGAATATTGGTTCGGGTTGGAATGTTGATTCCAACTAGAATGTCGGTTCTGGTGTATCGAAAAACCAGTTTTGATGAAAAGGTTCTATTAGGTTAGAAGATGAGGCCCTATGATGAATTGCATCAATAGGATTTGAGAACAATGCACTGACATTTTCTGTTGAGGGTTCTAGCTTTGATGTTGGTACAGTATTTTGGAGAAGCCAGTCTTGGCAAAAGTCATCAATTGATGTTCCCTATTCACTAGTACCAATCATCGGGTTTTGCCATGCGTCCATAATTCTCTTGAGTTCTTTTTACCGTGAGCTTATTCAACTCCCGGTAATCAATACACATTCTAAAGGACCCATCTTTCTTCTTGACAAAGAGAATAGGAGCACCCCAAGGAGATTGACTAGGACGAATAAAACCTTTTTCTTGGAGTTCTTTAAGTTGAGTTGCCAACTATTGCATTTCAGATAGAGCCAGTCTGTAAGGAGCTTTAGCTACGGGTGCTGCTCCAGGGATTAGATTGATACGGAAATCAAGTTCACGAGATGGAGGTAATCCCGGTAAGTCATCCGGAAAAACATCGGGAAACTCACACACAATAGGAATGGTTTTCAATTCTACCTTTAAGACGGTAGCACTAAAAACTTTAGAGTTAGAAGGATCGGAGATTTCGCCTTGAATCCTAAGAATTCTACCATTAGACAAAGGTATCTTAACAACTCTCTCACCATAATCAATAACCGTGTTAACTGTCGACATCCAATCCATATCCACAATCACATCAAAGCTCCCAATATCAAAGGGCATAAGATCGATGAAAAATTCAACGTCGTTTAAAGTCAAAATACAATCATGAAGTATTTGACTGAGTTTAGTTAGTGACCCATTTACCATTTCAATATCAAGCACATTTGACAAACAATTTAGTAACACCCCGAGCTGGGCCCGAAGTATTACGGAAATTATATAGCACACAGTGGAATTATCGTAGGCTACTACATGAAAATACACGAATTCAGTGAATCCAACGAGTAATGTCAAATGTAAGTAGTCACCATAAGTTTACAAGTCAACCCAAACGATGACAAACGATCCTAAGCATAATGCAAAAGATGGTAAATGAATCCTTGATCCATATTAGTCTAAGTCCGGGTTCAAGCAATCAACAATCATATATCTCTATCTTGATTCACCTGATTACCTGAAAAGTGTACTAACAAGTGTCAACACAAGGTTGGTGAGTTCGTAGTAATGGTTCACAAGGAACCATCATCAAAATAACAACATATGAAATAATAACATCAAACAATGTACTTACTATAAACCCATGTACGTCATCTGTCAAACAATTGAGGTTAACATATCGTTCAAGCTTGTCACATAAATAACTGAACAACAAACAATACAAGATAGTTCATATACAATCAAGTACAATATCTATCATTACCAAGAAATGCATCGTATGTGTATCAATGTCATGCAATGTATCAAATGCATACAAGTACCAAAGTAGTATCAGGTTTCACAATCTGGTAAGACCTTCTCGACCTTACATTTCTTAGGGCTTTCGAGGACGATACTTCTACGGACTTTTTCTTACGGCTATAAAGCTTGCAAATATAAGCCCATGAGTCTTCTACGAGCTTCTCAAACTCTGGTCCGTGATTCATTATCGTATCAATCGGTCCTACCATGTTCGAGGTTGAGACCTCATAACATGTGTCACTAATTGGATTGGGGAATAGTGTGGGCAAGTCTGACATTGGTCGTTTTCCTGGTGCCCTGTTACTCTCCTCAGAAGGTTCTGGATGGAATATTGGTTCGGGTTGGAATGTTGATTCCAACTAGAATGTCGGTTCTGGTGTATCGAAAAACCAGTTTTGATGAAAAGGTTCTATTAGGTTAGAAGATGAGGCCCTATGATGAATTGCATCAATAGGATTTGAGAACAATGCACTGACATTTTCTGTTGAGGGTTCTAGCTGTGATGTTGGTACTGTATTTTGGAGAAGCCAGTCTTGGCAAAAGTCATCAACTGATGTTCCCCATTCACTAGTACCAATCATCGGGTTTTGCCATGCGTCCATAATTCTCTTGAGTTCTTTTTATCTACAATAAAAATTTGTCAGGCAACTGACATAATAAATACACAAGAAACATTCTCAACAATACTATCCTGGACAGCTTAAGATTTTATTTATTAAATAACACAAAATTTTATAATGAAATCAAGACATTTCTATAAAATCCTTCTCGACTTTAAGCACTGGGAGTTCTATGAGAGCTCGATCCCGGAATGTTGCTTCCTCCGACAACATCTCTTTTTCTTCTCTTAAGTGGTGGAATATTGGGATCTTCATCTTCTTCTTCTTCAGATGACATGGCAAAAATGGACTTCTCCCTTTGTCAGAGATTATCTTCTTCTTGCTGAGCTAGAGCTTTTGCCAACATTTCATCATCATTTATTTGGCGGTTAACGAGAATGAATTCTTCCTCTTCTAAAAATTGAGATAAAACTTTTGCCAATGTTTCATCTTCAGTTATTTGGGTATTTTGTTTCTCGACAAGATCAGCTTCCTCTATCTCCAATATCACCTTGTAGTCTTCATACGGGATACCTACCAATTCTGCCTCCTGCTTTATACTTTTAACCCTATTATTTTCCGTGGCTACTTTTTCAAGAATTTCAAGTTCTTCTTGAGTAATTGGCCTTTTGCCTTTTGGGTCACTAAAAGAGGCACCGGTGTTCTTCATTTTACTATGATGAAATAACTTCACCGACAGTTAAAAATTGTCAGGACTGTAGTGTTAATCATAACCATAGTATATTCAAGGTGGCTATTCAAATAATTAACAATACTATTGATTAAATAAATCCCCAGACTATGCGAACATACATTAAAAGATCAAATTTTTAAGGTTCGTTTCAAATAGTCAGCTTATCAATTAATGAGAGAAAGTAAAGAATAGTTTACCAAAAGAATGTCGTAGATCCTCTGAGTGTACACTAGCAGCTGATTTAGAACGAATTAGCTAAGAAAAGCAAAAAGATAGAGAAGAAAGATTTAGTGTCTTCTTCCTCCCCAAAACGTGTTTATTATATAGAGAATAAAAGATAAAGTGTGACCTGGAAGAACGGACAGGTGTCCGGAAACTATAGTACATTATAATTATTGCGACAGTGAGAAAAATTTTAAATTTTGTAGTCGTCCTTAAATCACGATGCAATCAGTCAGAATGAATTAAGGGAATTTTTTTTTAACTGGGGAATTTCCCTACACGACAGAAACAGTATAAGAGGGTGAGCAGTTAAGTAAGAGTCTATAATAGATAACATAGTTGTCTACAACTCAAATTTCATAACATGTTCAACAGGAAGAAAGTTGTATTTCATCACCAGTGCAAATTGAATGAGGCTCATTACACTATTTAAACAGAAATACGACAATTAAAACTATAGTACACTCAAAAACCATACAAAGAAACCCACGTGGCTACGAAGAGTAATGGAACCACGCCAAGAACGAATGCGACTAACCACCGAAAAGCCTCATCCAATGGAAGCTGAGCCACAGTAAGTAACCAAGCTATGATAATTATGTAAATCACAATTAGGAAAGGGCTCAACATTTTGATATAAGTTTCTGGTTTTGGTTAGATTCTGAAGAAAGGAAAATGTTAAGTTGATATGGTATGGAGAAAAGTATGCTATAGCGTTATTATATAGTTTAAAAATGAGCCATTTCTAACGGTCAAATATGGAAAGAGAAATGAATTTGAGTTCTGCATAGTGTTCTAGTCAGACTTACATGTGTCTAGACAAATCATTTATGCTATACTATAGGTATACGAGTTGATGGTTATTAAGTATGTACAAATTGTAGAATGTTTACATATGCTATCTCTAAATGTTAATCCTGTCGAGGATTGTGTACAAGTTCATCCTACTCTGTTGAGAGTAGAAGGGTTCAGTTTGGAATCAATGAGTTCATCTTACTCTGATTGAGAGTAGAGTGTGATGCTCCCTAAACCTGGCTTTTAATTATGTGTGTAAATGTGTATGTGGGATATCACGTCTTCTAATATCTATTAATTGTCACTGAGACAAAACATAAACCAAGTTAAGTATAGTACACTCAAAAACCATACAAAGAAACCCACGTGGCTACGAAGAGTAATGGAACCACGCCAAGAACGAATGCGACTAACCACCGAAAAGCCTCATCCAATGGAAGCTGAGCCACAGTAAGTAACCAAGCTATGATAATTATGTAAATCACAATTAGGAAAGGGCTCAACATTTTGATATAAGTTTCTGGTTTTGGTTAGATTCTGAAGAAAAGAAAATGTTAAGTTGATATGGTATGGAGAAAAGTATGCTATAGCGTTATTATATAGTTTAAAAATGAGCCATTTCTAACGGTCAAATATGGAAAGAGAAATGAATTTGAGTTCTGCATAGTGTTCTAGTCAGACTTACATGTGTCTAGACAAATCATTTATGCTATACTATAGGTATACGAGTTGATGGTTATTAAGTATGTACAAATTGTAGAATGTTTACATATGCTATCTCTAAATGTTAATCCTGTCGAGGATTGTGTACAAGTTCATCCTACTCTGTTGAGAGTAGAAGGGTTCAGTTTGGAATCAAATGAGTTCATCTTACTCTGATTGAGAGTAGAGTGTGATGCTCCCTAAACCTGGCTTTTAATTATGTGTGTAAATGTGTATGTGGGATATCACGTCTTCTAATATCTATTAATTGTCACTGAGACAAAACATAAACCAAGTTAAGTATATTTTACTCGATATAATCTGAATTTCGAGGACGAAATCCTTTTAACTGGGGAATAATGTAACAATTGTCATTTTTGGTCCATTAATTGTCGAAAATAATAAAAGCAAACTTTACGAATTTATGAAAGACTTTGAGTATGTATGTTTGCCTTTATATATATGTACGTGTTGGGCTAATAACAATATGATAATGAATTGAAACTGGATTGATATGATCAGGCCCATATGGTGAGGCCATTTTTATTGTGACTATATTTTGTATGGAATTTATAGTACCAATGTGATTTTGCTCACATTCTGTTCATGTGATTGGACTAAATGAAATATAAGGATGGATTCTATGTCTTGATTGGGCTACTGTGATTAGACCCATGTTAAGAAGCCTTAGTATAATGTACAGTTTCAAACAGTGTCGGCGGATAACTAATAATGGTACTAATAGGACAAAAACCGACACAACCTTTATATTATATGAAATGATTTATCCATGTTTTGGATTTATTATTATAATAATTTATAAAAAGTTGTACGCCCGTGATTATTTTTGTTTGTGTTATTAATTTCGGAATCAATCAACTAGCGGGATGTATTGTACAATATATATAAATGCTAATAAAATAATTAAGCATTATAAGTATATAAATTATGGGGTATATTATACTACTAAATATCCTAAATATCTAACTTTCTTAGCATGCTATTTCCTGGAAGTTGCCTAAACACCTAACTAAATGAATCTACAAATGCATGCTTGAATAAACTAAGTAAAGTCCTAGCATCCATCGACATCTATCTATCTTATTTACTGAAAAGAACAAGAATACAAAACCCCAAAGTTGACTCATGCAATATAGGAAGCAAAATGGAGAATGGTTACTTCCATTCATACGTAAATAACTATCAATATAATATATTATATCTCTCTTCCTTATTCCATCTTTAGTTCTTCATTTCTCCTACACACTTCTCACGTAAACACATAAACAAATACTACATAAATACATGCACATATATGCATATCTTTGATACTAGCTTTCCTATATTAGTTCTTTCATTTGTAGCTTATCTTTTCCTTAGCTACATGAAAGCCACGACCAACAACACATACAAACTCAGTAGATTGAGTTCTTGAGGTCTTATGATCATCACTTGAAGTTCCAAGTTGAGTTTAAGGGCCTATAGAACTCATTGAAGTTAATTATATGGATTATTTTGGCTTAAAATCATCCTCTTGATTAAGTGAAAGTTAAGGTAATGTTTCTATATATATTGTTTATGTATTTTCCAGGTTATGATTAGTATGGGATGGTTTAAGGTGGTTAAGTTGAACGGTTGGGTTATGTACCGAAAACGTCGTTTTTGAGTCGTTTACATAACCTTTGATGATCCAATACCCAAGAGGGATTGGGGTATATTTTAGTACAACCTAAATGTCCATTTGTGTCCTTATTAAAGTCTTGGAAAGTGTCAAGTTATGAAACAAATACTAAGTCAAAATGATATACGATAACAAGGGATTGTTAGGAATGAAATCACAGTCATCTTGCAAAAATCATAGATATTTCATCTGAATGAACTAGGAGATGAATCTTACATTTTTGAAAAGGTCTATGTATCCTTTAAATTTGATAAGAAGTAAGTTTCTTCTGGTTTTGCACAAACAAGGTACAAAAACACTTATTTCCAGAACTGGTCGGATTTAGAACGAATGCTCCAGGGATGTTTTGTAAAAATCATATCTCACTCGTTATAAATCGAAAAAGGCTGAACCTTAACTTTTTGGAAAGCTCTATGTGTATACAAAATACGACTAGAACAAAGTTTTGTTGCATTTGTGTAACAACCCTCAATTTCTGACTAGGACAATTTACTTAGACTTATCTAGGTATCTCTCCCTAAAAGTTTATTAAGAGAATTGGTCTTCTAGACATTTAAGGCATAGTGATAATTGCCCTCTAGTTCAACAAATTAAAAACACAAAGTATGCATATACCCACATACACTCACATGACATACACATATACATGTACTAGGACAAACAATGCATTTACATTACAAATAAACCTATATTACACCTATAAAACAAATACCCACTTAAAATATATATACATATACATACTTACATACACACTTTTATAAAAAAAAGAGGATAGAAACCCTCCAATACCCCCCTTTTGAGCCCCCCCCCCTTCACACACACACATTAATCACTCTTCTTCTTTCCCAACACACACACATATTCATTTTTCTCTCAAAAATACTCTCTTCTCTCCCTCCTCCTCTCCATTTTCGGTCCAAGGAAAAACAAGAAAAACAAGAACATAAATCTTATTCAATCTATAATAACAATAAGGATTTAAAGAGGGTTAAGCAAGGATTAATCCAAGATAGGTTTAAGGGTTATTTTAAGCTTGAAATAAGGGTTGTTTGGAGCCATAAAGGTCACGAAAAATCTGCCCAAAATCATCTTCAAAACCAAGTTCTTCAAGGGTATAAATCTTCATCTCTTTACTAGATCTATCTTGTTCTTGCTTATTTTTCAGAGATCTTATCAAAAGTTTATGTTTTCTTCTTGTTTTCTTTGTAATATACACTTGATGAAAAAGATCCAAGGATTCAACAAGTTTAAGACCCAAAAGTGTTGTTATAGATTAGTAGCTCTTAAAGTGATTTTCCTTTTCATAGATCTATATGTTTTTGTATATTTTGAAGAATATATTTCTGAGATTTTTCATTAAAAAGATGTTTTTATGTTGTTGAAAGTTAGATCTATAAAGATTGGTATTGAAAAGTGTTGATTTGAATGAATGCATGTTAGATCTAAGAAAGTTGAATCTTGTTGTTGGATTATGAGATGGATAAGGACTTGTATTAAGTGAAAATATGTTAAAAGATGTATAATAATCTGGAAATTTGATGTTGAGAGATATAAAAATAAAGTATTAATCTTGTAAATGATGAACTCAAGTGTTAATAAAGCAAGAATGGTCATTGGTGAGTTGTTTGGACCCAAATACTTTCTGACAGAATTATTCTCCTGTCTTTGAACGGATGAACTGAACATGTGAGGGCCGTTTCAAGCAAAACTTTAAAATAAAAGTTGTAGATAAAACGAGTTAAGTTCAACCTCCAACCGGAATCACTCAAAAATACTAAACTAAACCAAAGATATGATTTTTCTACCAAAAGTGGTCAAAACTGGATTTTCGTCTTAATGTTGTGTCAACTTTGACAATTTTCAATTTCTTAACTAATAGGTTTCAGAAGTTTAAACTTGGTGAGAACTGAGTTCAAAGTGTCCCTAACTTAAAATAAAATTGGGAGATTTTTCTTAAATGTTCATCATAGAAATATTTTAAAAAATATTTTGAGTCGCACAACAGCTCTTGTTCTGACCAGTTTTGGTTTGGTAATTTTTAGAGGTAGTAAACAATGTCTAACAATTTAGCAAAAATTCAAATAAATATAGGACACATATATGTCTCTGTATAAAAATCACCAACGTCCAAAAAATTCAACTTAACCAAGAATGACTACTCAACATTTCATGAAAATAAGTGTTAAAACAGAAAATTCCAAGTAAAAGTTCTTCACAACAAAATAAGCTAAAAGTCACTAGATTGCAACTTTAATCAACTCCAACAATATCGTAACAAAAAGTATTATAAACCTACTGAGAATATGTCAAATAAAAGTTATAAAACTTAACTTGGTTATTAAATGGCAAAGACAAGCCTACAAGTCACTAATTCGGTTCATATAAGCACTAACCGAAAGCTTTAATTTGCACACATCACACCACCACCACTATCACGACTTAAGACACCAAAATATAATGAACATTCTGTAAATAATGAAATAAGGATGAAAATCCATTTTGACGCATTTGAATTGCTTGAAAAATAAGGCTAAAATTCACTATTTCGGTAAACGATTTATAAGCTTTGAATCCTCAAAATGAGCGAGACACAAGAGAGGTTGAATTGATATGATTTTTCCCATGATAAAAGTTGCCTAAAAGGCCTGGGATTTTTAGCCAAAAAGTGATGTGGTGACTTCTAAGAATTTCTACTAATTATTAAATTTAAATGATAATTAAAAAGGTAAATAAATAAATAAATATATATATCACAATATTCTAAGTTAAAAAGCATAATAATCAGAATATAACCCAAATATAACTAGCCACAAATTATAAAGGCAAGTGAGGTACTTAAAATATTTTAAAAAATATTTTGAGTCGCACAACAGCTCTTGTTCTGACCAGTTTTGGTTTGGTAATTTTTAGAGGTAGTAAACAATGTCTAAAATTTAGCAAAAATTCAAATAAATATAGGACACATATATGTCTCTGTATAAAAATCACCAACGTCCAAAAAATTCAACTTAACCAAGAATGACTACTCAACATTTCATGAAAATAAGTGTTAAAACAGAAAATTCCAAGTAAAAGTTCTTCACAACAAAATAAGCTAAAAGTCACTAGATTGCAACTTTAATCAACTTCAACAATATCGTAACAAAAAGTATTATAAACCTACTGAGAATATGTCAAATAAAAGTTATAAAACTTAACTTGGTTATTAAATGGCAAAGACAAGCCTACAAGTCACTAATTCGGTTCATATAAGCACTAACCGAAAGCTTTAATTTGCACACATCACACCACCACCACTATCACGACTTAAGACACCAAAATATAATGAACATTCTGTAAATAATGAAATAAGGATGAAAATCCATTTTGACGCATTTGAATTGCTTGAAAAATAAGGCTAAAATTCACTATTTCGGTAAACGATTTATAAGCTTTGAATCCTCAAAATGAGCGAGACACAAGAGAGGTTGAATTGATATGATTTTTCCCATGATAAAAGTTGCCTAAAAGGCCTGGGATTTTTAGCCAAAAAGTGATGTGGTGACTTCTAAGAATTTCTACTAATTATTAAATTTAAATGATAATTAAAAAGGTAAATAAATAAATAAATAAATTATATAAATCATGAAATTGGTTAAATAATCATAACCAATGATGAAAGTGACTAAAACCTACTGGAGTAAAATCATTTTAAGTCAAAGAACAAATGTCATATAATTTAGAAATAATTAAGTAAGTGAGAATCACTAATTAATAACTATTTTTAAATTAATAGAAAAAAATTACATAAATAAATATATATATCACAATATTCTAAGTTAAAAAGCATAATAATCAGAATATAACCCAAATATAACTAGCCACAAATTATAAAGGCAAGTGAGGTACTTAAAAGTATTTTTAAAGAATTATTTGGTTAATAAATCAAGAAAATGAATAAATAATTAATTAAATAATATTAAATTAAATAAATAGTTATAAATCAGAAAGTATTCATAAATATTAATATTATGAAGTTACTAATGCCAAATATTATAATCAAGCAAAGCACACAATGGGAACCATGATAATCAAAGGCAAGTTACCGAAATTCTAACAACTTATAACTACATGTATAATGAAAGTACCCTTTTACACCAACACTCTCTACAACCAAAAAGATGCAAATATTAACAATATACTTGGATCCCAAAATTTATGACAACATAATGAAAGTGACATTTCTAAGTGATGGCTTAAGATAGGAACTTACATATATTAGTCCTCTCGTAGGGATAGTCTTGGCTTTGAGTATGGTTGAGGACCATGATGGAATATATGATCAAGAAAGCTATAGATGGGAAGTACCCATTTTGGATAAGTGAATATAATATGCGGCATATCAAGGTGAGTCATAGCCCCCTTTCAAACTCTTTTATATGTTTTACTTACGGGGTGAAAAGCATGAATAATTAAAATTGCTTTCTTATACAAAATGACACTTTGAAGAATGAATTATGATATGGGAATTATATTGTATGTTCAACGTGTTGTATGATATATGATGAGCTTGAGTACTGTCAAACGGTGGTCCTCTGTACACTACTATTAACTCATTGAGGCCTGTAGTTAGAGGGTTGCGCAACTAGGATTCGTCCCCTCACTCACCAAGATGGCAGCGGGTTGACTGGCCGCCTGAGTGGCCGTCCTCATCTCCGGTCTGCCTAGGGGTGCTCTAATCTACTTTATATATTATTGGTCGTCTCCATGGCACGACCCATTCATTATTATTATTGCACGTGATTGACAACATGTGCTTCTATTATCATATCTTCGGGACATATTATCATTATTATTATTCGGACGTGAAAGGGTCTTAGTAGTAGCTCAAGCATATACTCATCGAATTATGCCTTTTGGCGGAATGGAAATTATTATTACTGTGGATGGAAATTATTGATTGAACATACGGTTTGGGTATTGGACCTTATATGGAATCATTGAAAGTTGTTGAAAATGGAAATATTGAAGTGTTGATGACCAAATGGTTTTGGTATGATGAATGGTTAATCGATTTATATACTTTTCTCTCACGATAAATGTGACAAATGAGAACCTTACAATTTACCATGGATTTCTCAACTCCTTGAAATGGATATGTAACGAGATTTACTTAAAACCCTATGCACTCACCAACTACGTTTTTGTAGTTGACACTTTTCCTTCATGCTTTTCAGGAATTAGCATAAGCTTTGAGGAATTATATGCATCATGATTGTTTGCATTGCACTTGGGAGTCAAAGACCAAACCTTGTGACGGGCAATGGAATCCGCCTTGATCATTGTAGTATATCATCTCATGTATTTGTTATTTGTTTCGTGGACTCAATATCCAAGTATGGTAGACGTATTGTACTTGGGAATTGGTTCACATGCTTGTGCATTGTAAAATTATTTTTATCAAATAAAGCTATGGTGAATGTAATCTATTATCCTTTGTTTTGAATACTCGACTTTCTGTACATCTCATCGTTCCGCCGTAGTTGGGGTGTTACAGAAAATGGTATAAGAGCCTAAGGTTATAGAGAACATTGGGGTTCCTCCGGGAATTCCAAAACTATAGCCACTTTTCAAAACGAAATTTTATAGTCGAGTCGAGCATAAGGTTAAGCGGTTTAGTTTGAGCTTTACATGATAGGACCATAATTAAACGTAAAGTCATGAATCTATGTTTAATTATGAGAGGACCATGTAAAACTCAAACGACCACTTGGACTTATGTTCAAAAGGATTCCTTTTCAAAAAAAAAAAAATAAAAAAAAAAATCTTTAATAAATCCGTTTTTATGAGCATACGTGTTGCATTTAGACATTCACCTAAGCATATATAGCGATTCGAGACTTGCCTTACTTGAGGATTATGCTAGTTTAGTAGGATTCCCCTTTTGCACATTAGAAGTGAAATGAATATAAGATTGAAAGGCATTCGTTGATACATGCTACTCTATGCTATAACATGTGAATTTGGGCATGATTTGATTGCAATGTGAAAGCTTATAGTGTGAAATGTGAAAGTTGAATGTGAAAGTTGTAATGTGCAATGTGAAAGTTTGAAATATCAATGCGAAAGTTTGGAATGTGCAATGTGGAAATTAGGGGAGAAATGCATGCGTAAAAGCCTTACGATTCATGATGTTGAACTTTAAGTTGCATATGCACTTTAAAATAATGAGATTATTATAAGGCACGAAATCATTTTGGGGTATGACTTGTTCAAATTATTGAGTAATGACGTTGACTATTTATGATAGATTTAGAAAGAAAATATAGGCATGACGAGTTGATATGAAATTTCATGGAACGATATGGATATAAGAGCCTTTACTCTCTAAGTTTGAGCTATTTGAAACTAGCGCGTGAATATTGCGACGATTATGTAGTCATGCCTTACTATTAAGATAATTATTGCACCATGAGGTTGAGCTAATTGAGGACTAGTGTGTGGATTTAATGATTATATAGTTGTGCCTTATTATTGAGATAGTTATTATGCTCTAAGATTTGACTATTGAGAACTAGTACCTACTAGATATGATGATAATGAGGTTAGTCCTTACTACTGATATAGATATTGCGCGTTGAGATTTGACCGCTTGAGAACAAATGATTGTCCCTGAGAAATTCATGATGAAACTAGATAATTTCCTAAGTATGAAAGTTGTCATTAAGTACCCCTCCAATCCAATATTCGTTCACTCGTGTTCTTTTGAAATTATCCCACATCCTATTTCTTACCACACCACTATTCATTATGGACATATGACATCGGCGATATCATCAGTGGAACATCTTTCCACGTACGTTGGACGATACACTCTGAGAATTGTGGACCCAAGATATGACGCGACTCTATCCTCTTGGAAACGACGCATAACCTTGGTATTCGATCTGAAATGGTGCGAAACATATGTAAACGTCGAATGAAGTTGGAGACTTATGAAAGACGAGCGGTATTAAAGCCATATGACGACACAACGACACTAGTAGGACGCATTCCTATGTATATTCTAGACGACACGTCCTGAGAATGGTAACCCTGAAATTTGGTGCGATATTTCTATTCTAACACGTATACGCGAACATCTATCTATATTATCTAAGTCGGTGCGACATATATTGATGTCATTGGAAGTTGGAGTCCATGGGGCAACGAAATACAGAGAAGTGATTTAATTAACTCGCGCAAGGAGTCTGATTCGAGTCTTAATGATTCTTTTGTTTTTGTATTCCCTATTTCATTCATTCGAAACCAAATTTTATATCCTTGATATTCTCGATTATTCAAAGTAACTATCACCACCGTTTCTCTTCAAAGGTTAGTGACCTAACGACATACAACTCACTCACGCAACACTCTGCAATGGCGAAATCGAGTAACTAGTACCCTGCTCCTACTGCGACATCAAGGGATGCGAAAGACGTCGAGACATCAGTTCTCATAAGTGAAATACCTGGGATAGTTATATAGCATAGAAGATGATATTAGATCATGTACATAAAGCAGGGCGGAGAAGATTGGTGGTGTATAAGTCAAAGTACATGGAAGCACAAGCGAAGAGTATACTAAGCTTTAACTTGGAGAAATAATTGAAGGTCTTCCCTATCTATGTCAATCAACCCAAAATGAAAATTGAGCGGCCAACGAAAGGAAGGTTGTGTGACATGAAGGTCACTTTTGGTTAAGTACAAGGACGTCCCTAAAACTTGGAGGAGATCACTAGCAATGCTGGAAAATGAAGGTAATTGGAAGAAGAAAACTAATGAAGGGCAATAAGATATTAGGATGGGTTGAGTAACCCTCATGATTAAAGAGTAACAAAAAGGATTCCGAGCTATTCTTTCTTTTTCGAAACAAGTGTGTAGATGGAGATTTGTTACACGGAGGAATAAGGAAATTGCTGAGTTGAAGATCGTCAAGGAAGGCGAGATGAAGTGAAGAGCAGGAGATCCCTCACATTTTTCTAGAGGAAAAATGTTAAGGGGGTAATCACAGCAAAGGTAGATACTCGAACAAGGAGTATGAAGCGCAAGATCTTACTTTGTCTTTCAAGAAGAGTTATTCACTAGCATCATTGAAGATGATTTGGAGTAGAATATGAAGTGAAGGAATGTCATTTGACTCAAACAAATGAAGTGAAGGAATGTCATTTGACTCAAACAAATGAAGTGAAGGCATTGACGCCATTTACCAGATGTAGTTCCGGTAGCGTTCATCTTTACGGCACTCCACACGTTATTCTCTGAATATCAATTGGAAAACCTCTATCGAAAGACAAGCTATTAGTAGAACATATCAACTGAGCCAAGAGGAAGCGATATACGCTCAACACCCGAGTTTAGAAGCACGGGGAGTCGTGAAAAGTATCCCCTCAAGGTCAACGGTCGTAGGGAGGTAAGCTAAAACAAGATGAATCTGAGTGAAAAACAATTTGCAACACATGGTTAATCATCAAGGACCATCGACCCAAGGAGTAGTGCGCCCAAGAAGAGTGAAGGAGAAAACAACATGGAATCGCTAAAGTTAATAGTGAAAGCAAATAAGGAATACGACGCTAGAAGTCAAGGCACATACTACCACAACGATTAAGGAAGTTGGTCGTTGAACTACTTCTCAAGAAACTACAAACTCCGGGAGGAGCTAGTTATGGAATATTTGAACAGAAGGGTGTTACAGAAAAGGGTGATAAGGATAATTCGCATTTGTGATGAGTTAGGATCAAAGGACCCGTATCAACATGATGTGAAAAAGAATAGTGGAATTAACTTCAAGGACTAGCAACTGCGCGTGTGTCATTCAAGACGATGATTACTCTAGTAAGAGATCGGTCCGAGTGGCGAAACAGTAAGGAGTATAGTTACCCATAAGAAAACGGAAGGAAAATGAAGGGAACCAAATGGTTGAGAAAAAGGATAAAGTAACCGATGTTTCCCCTAAATTATATTATGTCACAATTTCTAAGGACATTAGGTTATTGTATTTGAAAAGAAGATTAGCTTAGAAAGCTGGAAATGGATATGAGGCTCAGGAGAGCAAAGTAATTGACAGTTTTGTAGAGGTCAGGAGGACCTACGAAGGATTATTTAAAGGAGGAGTTCATACGAATAAGGACATCAAAGTGTTTACCTTGAAATGATGGTGGTGATATGGTTACTTAAGAGCATAAGGATTGTGTAAATCCTATCATGAGGAATGCGTAGGTATAGCAAGGAAACCGAATAGATTATATGTGCGATGTTAAAAGAGATTTGTCGGTGATGAGCCATAGATAATGTTCCTTCTAGCGTAAAAAGGAGGTAACTAAAGGTACCTTCAAACGATTTGAAAGCCAACATCGGCAAAAGCAAGAAAAATTGGTAACGATGTGACTTAACGAATAATGAAAGAGGACTTTGGGAAAATAAGGACGAAGTTGAAAAGACACAGGCGAGTATGAGGAGTAAGATGGAACTATCACCAACCAATTCACGATTTCCTTGCACGCCATAAAATAACAAAGACAACACTATAAAACCCTAAAATGAGATACTACGAAGATGTACCTTTGCAATTTTAGTGCAACTTGGCACCCCAGTTAGTATCACTTTTGTTAAAGGGGTAATACCTTAACAAGTGATTGGTCACAAACGACGCCAATATTTTCAAGAAGCGACAAGCGTGTCCAACGTCAAACCAGAGAAGGATGAAAGTAAACGAGAAACTATTGGAATGATTTTTTAATTGGGGTAGGAGACGATAAAGGAAAATATGCAAAGTGACAATGGAAATAAGTAGCCACCAACGATCGATATTCCAACGTCTCTCACTATTTTATTGTAACTCACGTTACGAGCCGTTTGCTCATTTTACACCCCCGTATTGCCGTTCTCATTATTATCCCACTATTTAGTATTGCTCTAGGCAAGATTGACAGCCCGCAACAATTACATACGATTAACCTCCAGTCGCCTCAAGAGGTGAGCGGCATTCGTAACCTTTTCCTTTTTCGAAGTTTCTGATCAAGAGGAATTTAGGGAACCGAGGAATGGATGCCCTATCCCTAGAGTTAAAAGCTCACGTGAAACCAAGAAATCGTGATGAAATCTTGTTTGACTTTCACACATTTTATGTCTCCGTGTAGACACCCATACTGTTGGTTTATCCATTTCTACTACCGTACGAATGATCGAACTTCGAGGACGAAGTTTCAGTTAAGGGGGTAATGATGTAACAACCCTCAATTTCCGACTAGGACAATTTACTTAGACTTATCTAGGTATCTATCGCTACAGGTTTATTAAGAGAATTGGCCTTCTAGACATTTAAGGCATTGTGATAATTGCCCTCTAGTTCAATGAAATACCGTAAATGACTAGCTATCTTAGAAATGCCATAAACAATAACAATAATCATTCAAGACAATCCCAATCTATAAACTAGTTCTAATTGAACTTGATGAAATGTCAATAAACCAAAAACTTCATTTTCAAGAACTCAAGTTAAATAAATAATAATGTAAGACTCACAACTTGTAACAAAATTTAATAAACCTTACAAAATGTCCAACAAATTGATCACCAAGCCAATTTAAGTAAACATGACATGAGAATAAAAATTTCTATCTCAAAATATATTTATAAACTAATATGTACCTAAAAGTGTTTAAATAATAATAAGTATATGTTTATATGTCTAAAATAAATACAAGATTATGACTAATGGGTTTATGTAACAAATTAAAAACACAAAGTATGCATATACCCACATACACTCACACGACATACACATATACATGTACTAGGACAAACAATGCATTTACATTACAAATAAACCTATATTACACCTATAAAACAAATACCCACTTAAAATATATATACATATACATACTTACATACACACTTTTATAAAAAAAAGAGGATAGAAACCCTCCAAATACCCCCCTTTTGAGCCGTCCCCCCCCCCCCCTTCACACACACACACATTAATCACTCTTCTTCTTTCCCAACACACACACATATTCATTTTTCTCTCAAAAATACTCTCTTCTCTCCCTCCTCCTCTCCATTTTCGGTCCAAGGAAAAACAAGAAAAACAAGAACATAAATCTTATTCAATCTATAATAACAATAAGGATTTAAAGAGGGTTAAGCAAGGATTAATCCAAGATAGGTTTAAGGGTTATTTTAATCTTGAAATAAGGGTTGTTTGGAGCCATAAAGGTCACGAAAAATCTGCCCAAAATCATCTTCAAAACCAAGTTCTTCAAGGGTATAAATCTTCATCTCTTTACTAGATCTATCTTGTTCTTGCTTATTTTTCAGAGATCTTATCAAAAGTTTATGTTTTCTTCTTGTTTTCTTTGTAATATACACTTGATGAAGGCAAGTTGATAGGATCTTTCTCCTCATGCATATGCATGTCGATATCTATGAGAAAGATCCAAGGATTCAACAAGTTTAAGACCCAAAAGTGTTGTTATAGATTAGTAGCTCTTAAAGTGATTTTCCTTTTCATAGATCTATATGTTTTTGTATATTTTGAAGAATATATTTCTGAGATTTTTCATTAAAAAGATGTTTTTATGTTGTTGAAAGTTAGATCTATAAAGATTGGTATTGAAAAGTGTTGATTTGAATGAATGCATGTTAGATCTAAGAAAGTTGAATCTTGTTGTTGGATTATGAGATGGATAAGGACTTGTATTAAGTGAAAAATATGTTAAAAGATGTATAATAATCTGGAAATTTGATGTTGAGAGATATAAAAATAAAGTAATAATCTTGTAAATGATGAACTCAAGTGTTAATAAAGCAAGAATGGTCATTGGTGAGTTGTTTGGACCCAAATACTTTCTGACAGAATTATTCTCCTGTCTTTGAACGGATGAACTGAACATGTGAGGGCCGTTTCAAGCAAAACTTTCAAAATAAAAGTTGTAGATAAAAGAGTTAAGTTCAACCTCCAACTGGAATCACTCAAAAATACTAAACCAAACCAAAGATATGATGTTTCTACCAAAGGTAGTCAAAACTGGATTTTCGTCTTAATGTTGAGTCAACTTTGACAATTTTTAATTTCTTAACTAATAGGTTTCAGAAGTTTAAACTTGGTGAGAACTGAGTTCAAAGTGTCCCTAACTTAAAATAAAATTGGGAGATTTTTCTTAAATGTTCATCATAGAAATATTTTAAAAAATATTTTGAGTCGCACAGCAGCTCTTGTTCTGACCAGTTTTGGTTTGGTAATTTTTAGAGGTAGTAAACAATGTCTAAAAATTTAGCAAAAATTCAAATAAATATAGGACACATATATGTCTCTGTATAAAAATCACCAACGTCCAAAAAATTCAACTTAACCAAGAATGACTACTCAACATTTCATGAAAATAAGTGTTAAAACAGAAAATTCCAAGTAAAAGTTCTTCACAACAAAATAAGCTAAAAGTCACTAGATTGCAACTTTAATCAACTCCAACAATCTCGTAACAAAAAGTATTATAAACCTACTGAGAATATGTCAAATAAAAGTTCTAAAACTTAACTTGGTTATTAAATGGCAAAGACAAGCCTACAAGTCACTAATTCGGTTCATATAAGCACTAACCGAAAGCTTTAATTTGCACACATCACACCACCACCACTATCACGACTTAAGACACCAAAATATAATGAACATTCTGTAAATAATGAAATAAGGATGAAAATCCATTTTGACGCATTTGAATTGCTTGAAAAATGAGGCTAAAATTCACTATTTCGGTAAACGATTTATAAGCTTTGAATCCTCAAAATGAGCGAGACACAAGAGAGGTTGAATTGATATGATTTTTCCCATGATAAAAGTTGCCTAAAAGGCCTGGGATTTTTAGCCAAAAAGTGATGTGGTGACTTCTAAGAATTTCTACTAATTATTAAATTTAAATGATAATTAAAAAGGTAAATAAATAAATAAATAAATTATATAAATCATGAAATTGGTTAAATAATCACAACCAATGATGAAAGTGACTAAAACCTACTGGAGTAAAATCGTTTTAAGTCAAAGAACAAATGTCATATAATTTAGAAATAATTAAGTAAGTGAGAATCACTAATTAATAACTATTTTTAAATTAATAGAAAAATTACATAAATAAATATATATATCACAATATTCTAAGTTAAAAAGCATAATAATCAGAATATAACCCAAATATAATTAGCCACAAATTATAAAGGCAAGCGAGGTACTTAAAAGTATTTTTAAAGAATTATTTGGTTAATAAATCAAGAAAATGAATAAATAATTAATTAAATAATATTAAATTAAATAAATAGTTATAAATCAGAAAGTATTCATAAATATTAATATTATGAAGTTACTAATGCCAAATATTATAATCAAGCAAAGCACACAATGGGAACCATGATAATCAAAGGCAAGTTACCGAAATTCTAACAACTTATAACTACATGTATAATGAAAGTGACCCTTTTACACCAACACTCTCTACAACAAAAAAGATGCAAATATTAGCAATATACTTGGATCCCAAAATTTATGACAACATAATGAAAGTGGCATTTCTAAGTGATGGCTTAAGATAGGAACTTACATATATTAGTCCTCTCGTAGGGATAGTCTTGGCTTTGAGTATGGTTGAGGACCATGATGGAATATATGATCAAGGAAGCTATAGATGGGAAGTACCCATTTTGGATAAGTGAATATAATATGCGGCATATCAAGGTGAGTCATAGCCCCCTTTCAAACTCTTTTATATGTTTTACTTACGGGGTGAAAAGCATGAATAATTAAAATTGCTTTCTTATACAAAATGACACTTTGAAGAATGAATTATGATATGGGAATTATATTGTATGTTCAACGTGTTGTATGATATATGATGAGCTTGAGTACTGTCAAACGGTGGTCCCCTGTACACTACTATTAACTCATTGAGGCCTGTAGTTAGAGGGTTGCGCAACTAGGATTCGTCCCCTCACTGACCAAGATGGCAGCGGGTTGACTGGCCGCCTGAGTGGCCACCCTCATCTCCGGTCTGCCTAGGGGTGCTCTAATATACTTTATATATTATTGGTCGTCTCCATGGCACGACCCATTCATTATTATTATTACACGTGATTGACAGCATGTGCTTCTATTATCATATCTTCGGGACATATTATCATTATTATTATTCGGACGGGAAAGGGTCTTAGTAGTGGCTCAAGCATATACTCATCGAATTATGCCTTTTGGCGGAATGGAAATTATTATTGTCGTGGATGGAAATTATTGATTGAACATACGGTTTGGGTATTGGACCTTATATGGAATCATTGAAAGTTGTTGAAAATGGAAATATTGAAGTGTTGATGACCAAATGGTTTTGGTATGATGAATGGTTAATCGATTTATATACTTTTCTCTCACGATAAATGTGACAAATGAGAACCTTACAATTTACCATGGATTTTTCAACTCCTTGAAATGGATAGTAACGAGATTTACTTAAAACCCTATGCACTCACCAACTACGTTTTCGTAGTTGACACTTTTCCTTCATGCTTTTCAGGAATTAGCATAAGCTTTGAGGAATTATATGCATCATGATTGTTTGCATTGCACTTAGGAGTCAAAGACCAAACCTTGTGACGGGCAATGGAATCCGCCTTGATCATTGTAGTATATCATCTCATGTATTTGTTATTTGTTTCGTGGACTCAATATCCAAGTATGGTAGACGTATTGTACTTGGGAATTGGTTCACATGCTTGTGCATTGTAAAATTGTTTTTTATCAAATAAAGCTATGGTGAATGTAATCTATTATCCTTTGTTTTGAATACTCTACTTTCTGTACATCTCATCGTTCCGCCGTAGTTGGGGTGTTACAATTTGGTCTCCTTATCTCCCAAAAATGTTGTTTCCTGAAAGGGTTAGAATCTGGACGAAAACCGAATAACTGAACTTAGGTGACCTTTTGAACGAAATGGGAATGTTAGAAAAATCTGTAAAAATTCATGAACACACTTATGATATTGTATTAGATGTTGTAAAAAGGATATGTCTTGAAATACTTTGCAACTACACTAAGAAGTCTCTCGAATAGAGCAAAGATTTCTAAAATATATTTGATGATCTTAGGTTGGAATAAGCTTGAACGTTGAATCACGTGTGAACTTATTAGTACGCATACTTGTACTAGCACTTGGATTTGCTCTAATTTCAGGTGAGTTCCGTAGCTCCCTACTCAATTGAGATTCGGGATGAAAAGTGTACATATACGTGTTTGTTTGATTGTCTGGTTGATTTGATTTACGGTTTATTGATTGTTTGATGAAATGTTTCGATTAAAATGTTGAACTGATTGATTGATGATTGATGGATAGTTTTGATTTAGTGTTTGATGGTTTCCGCATGTGATTGTGATATAGTAATTTATTTAGGATAGATGTACATACATGGAAGTCGGTTATGCCTTCAAAGGGTTTTAGATGTGGTGGGAAGGCTGCGGGTGACCCTATATATAAGCATCTGGGACTCATTGAAAGTAGAATCCTCCTAAGTGTATGTACGTATAGACTTGTTTAGTTTGTTGGAAATATGGACTTGTTTATTGATGATTATGTTTATTGAGACGTACATGTTGTGTGCATTGGAAACTTATACCAAGGCAAGTTGTTTAACTGTAAGGCCACCAAGGCAAGTTGTTGAACTATAAGGCCACATTTCGAGTACTTTGGGTACTATATGTTTATGTACATCCGAGTACTTTCAAGTACTTGATGCCAAGTATTGTGATACTTGATGATATGATATGATATGATATGATTTACACCACGATGTGGACCAAGTATTGTGATACTTGATGATGTTGAGGTACATAGCATGACATTGAAACTTATGGTGACTACTTACATTTGACATTACTCGTTGGATTCACTGAATTCGTGTATTTTCATTTAGTAGCCTACGATAATTCCACTGTGTGCTATATAATGTCAGCTTGAAGAGGAGCCACATTCATTGGGGCCGCTCTGTGAGCCCTAAATCATCAAACTATTATCAATCAATAACAACAATCCTTCTCAATCATAATCAAGTTCAATCAATGTACACATTAACCCCATTGTACTCATCATACGATCATCACATTGTACTCAAGTCATCACATAAATGGTCTTTTCAACGAACTCATAATGTACACCTTTTAGGATTCACATAATTCACGTTGCACACAAAATTCCTAACCATGCATGCTATATGAAGAGTTTTAACTTAAGCCGTAGTCTAGGTCAAACCGCCTAATTCTCTATGACCACGCATGGGCCACCATTCTATAACACCCCGAGCTGGGCCCGAAGTATTACATAAATTATATAGCACACAATGGAATTATCGTAGAACATAAACTATATGAACATGTTGGACTCAGTGAATCCAACTTATTAAATTATGAACATACACACAATATAATACAAGCATATAATCTCCACACATTTACAATAAATTCTAAACATGATGCAATAGTTGGGCAAATGAATCCTTGATCAATCTAAGTCCATGCCCTGGTTCAAAAGTAACAAAATTCAAGCATCACATCCCTGGTTCACCTGGTTTCCTGAAAAGTGTACTAAATAAGGTCAACACTAGGTTGATGAGTTCGTAGTAATGGTTCACAAGGAACCATCATCCATGACAATATCATATGTAATAACAACATCCAACAATGTACTTACAACAAACCCATGTACGTCACCTGTTAAACAATTGAGGTTAACATATCGTTCAACCTTGTCACATAGATAACCGAACAACAAATGATACAAGATAGTTCGGATACAATCAACTATAATTGCTATCATTACCAAGAAATGCATCGTATGTGTATCAATGTCATGCAATATATCAAATGCGTATGAATGTCAATACGTGCATCATATGCGTATCAATGTTATGCAATGTACTTCAAAATCATATCAAATCATCAAGTATGGCCAATACTTGGCATCAAGTACTTGAAAGTACTCGGATGTACATATACATATAGTACCCAAGGTACTCGAAATGTGGCCTTACAGCTCAACAACTTGCCTTGGTGTAAGTTTCCAATGCACACAACATGTTCGTCTAAATAAACATAATCATCAATAAACAAGTCCATATGTCCAATACTCCAAACCAGTCTATACGTACATACACTTAGGAGGATTCTACTTTTAACGAGTCCTAGATGCTTATATATAGGGTCACCCGCAGGCTTCCCACCACATCTAAAACCCTTTGAAGGCATAACCGACTTCCATGTATGTACATCTATCCTAAATAAATTACTATATCACAATCGCATGCGTAAACCATCAAACACTAAATCAAAACTATCCATCAATCATCAATCAATCAGTTCTATATTTCAATCGAAACATTTCATCAAACAATCAATAAACCGTAAATCAAATCAACCAGAAAATTAAACAAGCTCGTATATGTACACTTTTCAGCCCGAATCTCAATTGAGTAGGGAGCTACGGAACTCACCTTATTCTTGATAGTTCAACAGCAAAATAGAAGAGATTGATGTAGTTAACGATGACGAGCGAGTCAACTGGCCACGTTACGTATTCCCTAATTTCAATGTGAATTGATTTATATTCATGCTAAATTCCAAATATAAATATACAACTATAAGGATATCTTATTAAAATGCTTGTCAACGTATTTACTTTGTGAGCTTTTATAGGTATTTGAATTTATCTTTAAGAATCCTTTAAAGTATTTTGTAAATGAAACCTCATTTATGTAATAAAAATTTAAAGGACTAATTTGTCATTTTTGAAACTTGAGGGACTAAATTGTCATTCTTGAAACTTGAGGGACTAAATTATCAAATGTCACACTTATAAGGACTGAAAAATGTACATATACATGATTAGACCCATGTTAATGTAACAATTGTCATTTTTGGTCCATTAATAAACATGGCAAACTTTTATGGATATATATGTAAAACGTTGCTTTTTCGATCGTTTCTTTCTCGAATGAACTTAAGACTTCCTAGAACCTAATATCTAGTGTTTTAACACTTTGATATGGCCATAATCTTCCAATAAACTACTTCATTAAAACTTAAATACTTCTTAGAAACATATCCTAAAATCTTGTTTAAAAACTCAAAGGAATGAACCCGAAACGACTGGTAACATTTGAGGAAACAACTAGGAAGTTGTCAAAAGTGAAAAGACTAAAATGCCCTTTCAAAAATCTGCACCTTAAAGTCTCCTAGCCCATGGTATTGCAAAACCATCAACTTTTCCCATGGTATTCATTAACTTAACTATGATTACTTATTAACTAAACTAGTAATCATGCTTAAATTTTACCTATAAATACTAAGCTTAAGTCTTCACAAATACTTACACCTCCCATATCTTTCTCCCTCAATTTGGCATTCCACAACTCTATAATCATTCCCCCTCCCTTTTAATAATAAATCTCAATAACTACTCAAAGTTCTAAATAAAGCAAGGTTACTTTGCAAGAAAAATTGTCAAGTGAAGTTGTTATTGAGAATTCCCTCAAAGATCTTCAAAAGCCTAGTTATAATGACCACATGAAAGTTGGTCTATAACATCATTTTCTCAAGACTCAAGACCAACTCTTAGTCGATCTCATTAAATCTTCTTCGGTGTTCATTCATATATCGTTACTTTGATCCTAGAATTTATAATTCTCCAAGCTGGTAAGTGTTTCTATGAAACCTTACTATACTTTGCTTTATGATTATATAACTATATGTTATGTATTGAAATGCTTGTCAACTTACTTTTATACTCAATTGATACATACTTGCATTTAAATACAGTAAATATCCTAATAACAGTATTCACCATTTATTTTAGTCCACATCTTGGTGTTAATCATATCAAGTCATCAAGTATCATATCATCAAGTATGGCCAATACTTGGCATCAAGTACTTGAAAGTACTCGGATGTACATAAACATATAGTACCCAAAGTACTCGAAATGTGGCCTTACAGTTCAACAACTTGCCTTGGTGGCCTTACAGTTAAACAACTTGCCTTGGTATAAGTTTCCAATGCACACAACATGTACGTCTCAATAAACATAATCATCAATAAACAAGTCCATATTTCCAAAAAACTAAACAAGTCTATACGTACATACACTTAGGAGGATTCTACTTTCAATGAGCCCCAGATGCTTATATATAGGGTCACCCGCAGCCTTCCTGTTAGGACCAGTTTCAGTGAAACTGGCCAGTCTCCAGTTGCACCTGGAGACTAAGAAGATTTGTCCGAAATATATTGAAGTCTAGTTGCAACGTATAGTTAACGCAACTGAAGACTTCCTCCAGTTGAGAACTGACCAGTTGAAGAATCATTCCAGTTGAAGTCGAAGACAACAAGTGGAAGATAGAGAATGACAATGGCAGCGAAGCCCAGTTGACATTCTAGTCAGTTACAAACTGGAGACCATCAGTGGAAAGCTCTTACAAAGCTTTACACTGATTACTAGGAAAAGGCTTTTATGCTTTATGTGCTATTACACGGATAAAAGGATTTATCTATGTATAAAGTACAACAAGGTACATAAAGCAGGTTGAGCAAAGTTACTTTATACTGTAACTTTGCACATCATTTTAAGGAATTAAATGCTATTCCTTAAATGTTCTCAACCATATTTGTATGGCCAAAGTTGACATCCCAATGTCAACTTTGCCTATAAATAGAAGTCATTGCACAACAAGAATAACAACACACACTTTGCAAACCTGCAATATTCTTGGTGAACTTGTGCAATATTCTCTCAATCGTAAAAAGGAACATTTCACAACTATAAGTGTTTCGATTGTTTAGAGAATTTCCAAGTGTAGATCAATTGTAGTTCATAGGTTGTTAGGATATTTACATACTTTGTATTATCTTGGTTCCGCAACAACCTTGTAATTTATTTAAAGTTAATAAATAAATTACACTTGAAAATTACATATTGTCTCACCAATTTACTTTACAAGTATTTTATATTATTGCATTGTTCTTTACTTATTGTCACTTAAATAAGTAATCTATCTAGAACTTGGTATATACTCACTGTAACTGGTCATCTCCAGTTCAGCGCTTATATTGCAAAGTAACTCCACCATCGACATAGAGGTGTCTTCAGGTAGTACCATCTATTGAGTTGGGATTTACAAGTAGTATCAGAGCAGAAGGCTAAAATACTTGCCTAGATCTGCTTAGATGACTACTACTGAAGGTGGAGATGGTTCTGGTCAAGGTGAAAACCCTTTGAATACTAATACACCACCTGTTCAAAATGTTAATACTAACCCTCCTTCTCCTACTGCCCCAAACCATGTCCATGTACATTATTCTAACACTCCTGTTCCAAAATTTGATGGAAACAGTGAGACCTTCGGTACATGGAAGGCCAGAATGCTTTTGCATTTTGGTGGGATAGAGAGATATATGCTGAAAATCCTTAAGGATAGACCGTATATACCCATGTCTCTTGGGGTAAGTCCTCTTCTAGATCCAACTGGAAGAAGAGGTTCCAGAGAAAAGCTCGAAGACCACTGGTCTGATGAGGATCGTAGACTTGTAGATCTGGACACCAGACTCAAGAACATAATCCTTGGAGCTGTCCCTGAAGATCTAATTCCAACACTTGTGTTGTTCCCCAGTGCCAAGTCAATGTGGGATGAATTAGTTATTCAGTTTGAAGGAGGTGATGACACCATTGTCACCAGAAAGGTTGCCCTGAACAAGAAGTAATCCTCTTCCCAAAAAAATCTGATGACACCATTGTCACCAGAAAGGTTGCCCTGAACAAGAAGTATGAATCCTTCTTTGCTCTACCCAATGAAAGTCTAACTGGTACTTACACCAGGTTTTCTAGCCTCATTAATCAGTTGAGAGGCTTGGGTGTAGAGAAGGATAAGAATATTCTTCTTGAGAAGTTTTGTGATATTCTTCCTTCCAAATAGGAAAATATGGTTCTTGTCTTAAGACAAGGTAAAACCTTGCACAGCCATACTCTTGCATCACTCTATGGAGCCTTCAGATTCACTGAAGACAATAATGCTGCAAGACAGGCTGAGCAGGATGCCATGAACCATGCCCAGAGTCCAAAGGTTGCTAGTGTAACTGAGCGACCTTGTACTGCTTTAATATCTGTAGAGAGTGTCCAGTCACACTCAATGAAGGAGATGTTAAACAGTTTCTTGAACTCTGGCCTGACCACTGAAATTAGTGATGGTTGTGATGAAACTGACGATGATGATCTGGTTGCCATGATCGCTAAAACCTTTAATAGGTTTAAGCATAAATCTAAAAGATTTAATGGCCCAAACAATGCTTCCAGCTCCAGTTCTCTGGATAAACCAATCTTACCTGCTATAAATGCGGTAAGAAAGGTCATTTTATGAAGGAATGCAGATCTAGTCAGATGAACAACCAAACTGGTCCCTCTGTCCCAAATTTCAATCGGCCTGATGATAGCTACAAAGCTAAATATAAGAAGTTTAAGGCCCAGATTGCCCTCCTATCCATGGAAAAAGAAAAGGATCAGTGCTTTATGGCACAAACTGACGGAAAATGGGAGTACTCTGATGACTCATCAGTTGATGATGAATAGGAAAGGGACATGTGTTTCATGGCCTTGGAAGATCAACAGCAACACGTGGCGAAAGAAGATGTCATCACTGGAAGATGGGTGGACATCATTTTGAAAAAGGTATGTGATTATGACAATCAGGTGGATCCAGAACTGAAACTGGACCTTGCTGAATCATTAAGTGGTGATTTGGCTTTTGTGGAAACTGTTAAAGCAGATACTGAAAGATATCTGGATACTATCTTAATTGAACTGAACAATGTCAAACCACAACTTAATGATTCACAAAGTGTCCAGTTGGCTCTCAAGGAGTCAGTTTTGAAAATTAAGGCTTTAGAATTTGAAAATCAAAAATTAGCATCTGATCTTGAAAAAGAACAAATGATTATCAAGTCTTGGGTAAAAGCATCTGGAAAGAATTATGATGCATTTTCTAGAACAATTGATGCCCAGAAAAATGTATGGAAATCTGGAGATCTGGAAATGGCATCTCTCATACCAGATCTTCATGCATTGCCTCCAGCTCTTAGGGTTGATACTCCATACGATCAACCTGAGACAGTCAAAACTGTACCCATTGAGACCACCCCCACTGAGGTTAAACCTGGAGCCAAACAGGCTAGTGCTCCAGTTAAAAAGGCCACTGGTAACAAGCCTTTACCTCAGAAGTCTAAGGAGCCCAAGACTTAAAAGATTAAAACTCCTGCTGAACCAAGGTCCAAGGTTCAGCAGCCTGATGAAAACAATATTTTGTTTAAACTGGAAAGTCAACTCCAACTTTTGTCTCGACAGGTTCAGAGTTGTACTGCCCGGATTAAAAATCTGGAAGGAGGTTCATCACCTCCAGTTCTAAAACAAAATATTAAACCCCTTTCAAAACCAAAACAAAAGAATGTTCCATCTGGAACTAAATCTGATAAGAAAAAGGGGAGTAGGTATCAAATACCAATCGTTTTTACTCCTGCACCTGGATCTGGTGAAAAAGATCCAAATGTAGTCTTCAGTTTACCTCCACAACAATCAACTGTGACTTCTGTAGAGAAGTCCAGTGAACCCATCAAGAAAAGATGGGTTCACAAAAATAACTGATGATTTTTGTGGGTGTGCAGGGCGATTGAAAGAAGAATATCTGGTATCTGGACAGCGCTGCTGGCCGGACTATGACCGGATGTAAGCCCTGCTTGAAGAGTTCACTGTCCAAGTGACGTTTGGTAATGATCAAAGTGGAAAGACTGAAGGATATGGTGTGCTCAATAACGGACAGGTCGAATTCAAAAGAGTTGCATTTGTGAATGGTTTGAAATACAACCTGATCAGTGTCAGCCAACTTTGTGATGATGGCTACAGAGTTTAGTTCGATATTGCTCAAGGCGCCATATTTAACAAGGATTGGAAAGTGGTAATGGTTGCACCAAGAAAAGGAAATATGTACATCATGGATATGGAACCAGCTCCAAAAGAGCAGTGCTTCTATACCAAGCTGATGAGGACACCAACTGGCTGTGGCATAAAAGATTATCCCATCTTAATTTCAAAAATATTAACAAGTTGTCTCGCAAACAACTGGTTGATGGGATACATCAAATTTCTTTCAATAAAGAAAAGCCATGTCCAGGGTGTGAGATGGGCAAGCAGAAAAGGGCCAGTTTCAAAACTAGGCAAAACTTTAGCATCACTGAACCTCTTCACATGCTACATATGGATCTCTTTGGTCCAGTGAATGTTCAAACTAGAGCTGGAAAGAAGTACACTCTAGTTGTGGTCGATGAATTCACCAGATACTGTTGGGTGGTATTCCTCAGATCCAAAAGTGATGCACCTGCTGAAATCATCTCTCTCATCAAAAGAATTGAACTCAAGTATACTCGAAAAGTCTGTCAGTTGCGAAGTGATAATGGTACTGAATTTCAAAATAAGGTACTTGAAACATTTTGCGATGACACTGGCATCTCTCAAAACTTCTCATCAGCACACTCTCCAGATCAGAATGGAGTTGTGGAAAGAAAGAATCGCACACTGATAG
>CM067167.1:177293138-177317161 GCA_034093135.1 Erigeron breviscapus
GATGATCAAGACCCTGATGATCAACCCGAGGGGGAGAATATAAGAGATATTAGAGAGGGTCATGAGACACAAACTCAAGACGATCAAGAAACTGTTCAAGAAGTTGTTCAAGAAACAGAGACTCAAGGAGGAACTCAAGAAGATTCAGATGATTTGCCTCCACTCATCAGAAATATTTCTCATTATTACTCTTCCACGTCAAGTTCTGATGAGTCAAGTGATCCTGATCCATTTCAACCAGAGAATGGTCATGATGATGAGTCTGATTCAGATAATCCAGATGATGCTCCTGCAAGTATTGCTCAAGAAGAATATGGAGAGGATATTTTTGAAGAGATAGTCTATCAGCTCAGAGACCCAGAAAATCTTGAGACTCCAAATGAACTTGGACAAGGAGTTAGACATCCAAGAATCTCAAGAAATACGATATGGCAGATCAATGAAGGGTATTTTGCTGAGAACTATGAACAAATTTTGGATTTGAGAACTAGACCTGAAGAAATGGTGTGCAGAGCTAGATATCTTGAAGAAAGAGCTTTTCAAATTTATTGCTCACCAAGTGAAAGACTCAACATGACCTTGAACCGATTAAGAGCTTTCTTTCTATTCAGACATCAAGGTCAAAGAGATGCTTATATGGAACTGATGAATGCTGAAAGTTCAGTGAGAGCTGAATGGTGGTACCAACAATTTCAAATTCCGATAACCAAAGTTCTTCAGTTGTTCACTCCTCTTAAGAATCACAATCTCAGACTTGTTCGATTCAGAGTTCGTCGAGCTGATGGCCATGTCTATATTGTTCAAGAAGAATCTTTTCAACAGATGACGATCTCTGACATTCTATTCCTCTACAATCAATATGCTTATCTGATAATCAAGAATCAAGATCAACTTTTAGCCTATGAAGTATTGAAAAGCCATATTCAAGCTTTGATAAGATTCTATGAATTCAATGACTTCCAGATTGGTTTGGAAAGAAGAACTAGCAAGATTAACCTTACAAGACCAAATCAAAGAGCCGAAGGTTATGAGCTAGATTCATTTCAGATTGGAGATCCAATTGAAAGCCTGGATGGATTTGTCTTCATCAATAGACTCAAAAGAAAGATCTTCATTCGTGCTTCTGAGTTTCCCAAATACTCAGATGGTACCTTGAAATATTGTCATTCAATTCTGAATGCAATAGATGAAGACTCTGATAATGAAGAAGATGGGCATATAAAGTCTCAAAGAGAAGATCATTTAAGACGTATCAAAGATACTCTTGATATGAGACAGAGGATTAGAGATCTTATAATTACCAGAACTTCCAGATCTCAAGAAGGAGTCATTCATACCAAGACTGGTTCATGGGTTCATTGGAATCCAAGTCATGAACGTGGTCCCCATAATATTCCTCCTGTCAACTTCCAAGATAACATCAGATTGCCAGATGAACGTCCTGTTGGTGATAACTGGCACTTTATCCCAAAGAAGTTTTGGAATGACTCATGGAATAGTTATAAGAAGAGAGCATTCTGGAGTGCAAAGATTGACAAGCCATCAACATCAAATGCTGCACGACGTTATAAGAAAAGAAAGAACAAGCAGAGACGTGCAAATAAGAGGAGGAGACAACAGAGGAAGTGATGATGGACAACCAAGCACTAAGGGGGAGAATGTTAGAAATTCAAAATAGTGCTTAGTTGTATTTAAAAAATAGTGTATTTTATGTAAATATTGATAGGTTGAGGGGGAGCTTTTGTAATATGCTTTGAGTATAAATACCCCTCAAACCTTTATTCCTTGTAACCTTTTGAAACCTTTTCCCACTTCTGATTATCAATCAAACAGGAATTTACACACACATACCTTTCTCTCTCAAGAACACACACTAAAACACACACTTTCCACCATTGATGAATATCAACTTCCGCACATTAAACACGAATTATTAGGTTCTAACAACTTCGCTCATTAAATTAAATCCAAATAATCCGATAGCGAGTTTACAAGGAACCCAAGGGTCCAATACCCTTATTGGCAAGAATCCAAAGATTTTTGAAGGATTCTCCAATTGGACCCTCATTCTCTCTAAACCCACGCAAGATGTTTCACGACTACTTGTGTGAGTTTTGGTACACTGCTACTCTTTCTTCTGATTGTTCTTCCATCACTTTCACATTAAAAGGTGGAACAGTCCAGTGTACCTTATCAGCAGATGTGTTGAGGGATGCCTTACACCTCAACTACTGGAGAGAGGGTGAATCTCCAGTTGTCATCACCCCAAACATTAACTTTCGCCTAGTCCTCCTTGAAATGGGACATAAGGAGTGCTTAGAGAAAGGGGTTTTGAAGACAAAGGGTGCGATGACCATGAAGGGTCTTACACCTTCATGGAGGTATTTTTTCATCCACCTTGTGGAAAGTATGGGTGGGAGTTCTGGTGGACTTGACCAGATTAACTCCGCACAAGCAGAGATGGCATACTGCTTGTGGAATGGATTGAGAGTGGATTTTGCTGATATCCTGTTTAGAAGCCTGGTTCAAAAACTGAAGGGCACCAGGGACTATGCATCCCCTTCTCAAGGTTTCTCTCTCTTTGTTTTCTACAAATTCTGGGCAGTGAAGCTTATTCAAGCACATATTCACCTTACAATGTCCCAGATTTGTTGAGGAATCTAGACTCTTTAGTATGAAGCTGGAGTGGTCGAGATTCCAGATCGAATGCAACTGGCATTCGCCAAAACCGATGCACCAATCCCAGGTGAGTCGGAAAGACAACTGGGCGGGCCTCAAAATAATGAGGGACCCTCCAGTTCGTCTGATGTTATGGTTGTGGATAGAGCAACTATAACTGAGGCAACTCCACTAACCTCTATCCCTGGTGAAGATACCTCGGTAACTGATCCTCCAACAGATGCACCCAACCAGGAAACTGGGGAAGGTCATCTGGAGACTGACCCATCTGGTCAGCCCTCAGTTACATTCATGGATCTGGACATGAATGTTAATGACGAGGAAATCCTTATAGAGTCTTCGGATTCTGAAGGTACTGCATCAGACTTGGAGATTTTTGATTCTGCTGTACAAGATCAAAACCCTTCATCTCCAGTCTCGCTTCCAGATGCTTCAATTTCAATTTCACCATCCCAAGAAAATGAGCCTACAAAAACTTATAACTATATGTCTGGAAACAGACGTATGGCACCATCACCATCTGGGCAATTCTCACTCCTTCGAGAAATGCCCCCACCACCACCACCGCCGTTGGACACACCTGAGCATTCTCAGCATGTCCAACAAATTGAATTTCCAGTCCTTTCTTCTACCACCACTCCTACTATTTCTTCAACTGCTGGGATGTCAACTGGGGAGACTTCTCTAAATTTGCCTCCTCCAGTTGCTCCAGTAGAAACTGCTGTTGGTCCAGTGACACCTTCTCCTCCGTCACTGGACAGTCAAGCCGATATCCAAAACCTTCTCACCAGGGTGGAGGATATTCAAAAGACACTTGACAAAAACACCAAGTCTTTCTCCATATACCACAAGGATTACTTGACCAATATTAAAGTGGTTGATCTGGGGATTAACAAGTTTTCATCAAATGAAGACTTGGTGTTGAAGAAGCTGAATGAGCTGGTCACTGGCTGCAACAATCTGACAACATCTTTAAAAGAAGCCTTTGACCTCACTTAGTCCAAGGTCACAACCTCAATCTCCAACTTGCTGGGCAACACTGTTAGAACATCTGAAGTGGATTTAAGGGAGATTGAAAAACAGGTAAAAAAATTGGTTGACAAGCCTGGGTTGAATGTGACTGAACTTGGGTAGCAGTTAATGACTTCAGTTGGTCAGAAAATAGATGATACGCTGGGTGCTAGAGAACAATAATTGCTAGAAAAGGTGATATCTGAGATCACCAAGCTGGCCACTCCTCAGGTTGATCTGGCCCCACTCACTACTGAGATCAACCAGTTGAGGGGCAGCATTGATAACTTGAACACCCAGGTATCACTTCATGCTCAGTCTCTAGATAAACTGACAACTGAAGTAGAAAGTTTGAAGAAAAAGGATGAAGAGGTGAAGGATAAGGTGGTTTCTGGTCTGGATGAAGATTCCAAGATTTTGAATGAACTAAAAACTGGTCAGGAACAAGTTGCAGCAAATGTTCTGGCCTAGTCAAAAGAAACCAACCACCTATGGAGATCTTTCAGGATGATGTGCACCATATTCAAAGAATGCAAGAACATGCAATCATGGCAGCCTCTTGACCGGTTGCCAGCTCACCATTCTGAATGGGAAGTTATTAGGGCAGGTCTAGATGCTGCCAAGGGGGAAAGAAGTGCAGTTCTCGCACAAATTCAAACTGAAAGTAATCCATCTGGAACTCAAACAGGTAGGGAAATGATTGTGGCTGCCAGTACTGAAGCTGGTGAGCAAAGAATGGATGAAACTGGTGATGTAAGTGATAGGGGGAATGTTGTTGACAAGGGCAAAGGTTTAGCATGTGATGTATCTGCCCAGCCGGCCACTGATGTACCTATGTTGGAAACTGGCAATGCTGATGTACTTCCTCCAGTTTCCAAAAGTGTTAGCAAACAACTGGCTAGACCTGGTAATCAAATAAAAGAAAGAAAGAAAATGAAACAAGCCAACCAAGTTGAAGCCAGAGAGCATCTTGCACAGATTAAATTGCTTGATATTAGTGATGCTCATCTTTTGGGAATCACTAAGGAGGAGTATGCCAGAGTAAAAAATGATGACAGGATAGTGGGCATGTTGAAAGAAATGCTTGACATTGAACTGGACAGGCACTATCCTGATGAAGAAGCTGAATTTGATGCCAGAAGTTTGAATATATCAGTGGATAAGGCAAAGGAGAACAGGGCCAGTGGGATTTTGAAAAGGATCGAAAATGTAAAGAAGGTTGTGAAAAAGGTTTTGAATCCACCAAGGAGGAACCCTCAACCAAGAAGACCACTGACCAGAGATGCTGACCTTAGTACATTCATAGAACCAACTGGCGAGGTATCGAATAATGACATCAAGTCTGTTGTACTGGCTGCTGGAGCTGGGAGTATTAAAATATCAAATGAATCTGAAGCAAGAAGCTATTACTCCCAGATCATGGCAACCAGAAGACATAGTGGGACTATCAATGGTGTTAATGTAACAATTAAGCCAGGCACCAAGTACTTTCACGTTGAGGTCAGTTATACCAGAGGGCCACTGGTTAAAACTGACAATCCTGGTGCAATGCAATATGGGTTCTCGGAATGGGTTGAGATGGTAAACTTTTTGGAGGCCAAGGCACAAAGGAATAGGTTTGAGAAAGCATGGGTCAACTTCTTGAAGGGCAAGATTCAACACAAAGAAAATCTGGAGCTAAAGTTGAATATTGATCCTGAAGACTCTCAGCCTATCTCTTTAGTGACCAAGAGAAGACTAGATTAGATCTAACAAACTTAAAAAGAAAAACCCAAGGCATTTATTGATCTATAAAAATGCCTTGGAAAACTTAGATAGATTTAATCGAACAAGTCTCTCGGTTCACACTTGTACAGATACAAGAACTGAAAAAGACTTGGCAATATTTCAGGACAAATAGGGGGAATGTGTTAGGAATAGTTTCAGTGAAATTGGCCAGTCTCCAGTTGCACCTGGAGATCAAGAAGATTTGTCCAGAATATATTGAAGTCCAGTTGCATCGTACAGTTAACGCAACTGAAAACTTCCTCCAGTTGAGAACTGACCAGTTGAAGAATCCTTCCAGTTGGGGTCGAAGACAACAAGTGGAAGATAGAGAATGACAATGGCAGCGAACCCCAGTTGACATTCTAGTCAGTTACAAACTGGAGACCGTCAGTGGAAAGCTCTTACAAAGCTTTACACTGATTACGAGGAATTGACTTTTATGCTTTATGTGCTTTTACCCGGATAATAAGATTTATCTTATTATTTAAATACAAAAAGGTACATAAAGCTGGTTGAATAAAGTTGCTTTATACTGCAACTTTACACATTTGTATGGCCAAAGTTAACATTGGGATGTTAACTTTGCCTATAAATACAAGTCATTGCACAACAAGAATAACAAGTGAGATAACACACTTCACACTTTGCATACCTGCAATATTCTTGGTGAACTTGTGCAATATTCTCTCAATCGTAAAAAGGAACATTTCACAACTTTAAGTGTTTCGATTGTTTAGAGAAATTCCAAGTGTAGATCAATTGTAGTTCATAGGTTGTTAGGATATTTACATACTTGTATTATCTTGGTTCCGCAACAACCTTGTAATTTATTTAAAGTTAATAAATAAATTACACTTGAAAATTACATATTGTCTCACCAATTTACTTTACAAGTATTTTGTATTATTGCATTGTTCTTTACTTATTGTCACTTAAATAAGTAATCTATCTAGAACTTGGTATATACTCCTGTAACTTGTCGTCTCCAGTTCAGTGCTTATATTGCAAAGTAACTCCACCATCGACATTGAGGTGTCTTCAGGTAGTACCATCTATTGAGTTGGGACTTACAGGGCCAATTATAATGTCATAATTGGATTTCTAGAATTAAGCCCATGTTGCAAGACCATGATATTGGCCCATATGTAATAAGGAAAATATATTATAGACGATAATTGAGTAACTGTGTTAACAGGGAAAACGTATATACAAAACCCTAAGTATAATGTACGGTAAATAGTGTCGGTAGATAAACTAATAATGGTACAACTAAGACAAAGCTGACATACTTTATGGAAAATAGGAATACTCGTGAAATTATCACAAACTATATTTGATTTATTAGTTGAAATCCGACAAAACTTTTATAAAAGGTTATAAACCCGTGATTTATTTTGGTTGTTTATTGATAATGAACTCAATCAATTAACTTAAAATATTGTACGATTAAAAATATAATGCTAGTAAAATAATTAGGCATTATAGGTATGTAAATAAGGGGATATATATATTTTACCACTAAATATCTAAATATCCTAAACTAAAATATAATCCTATTACTATCTAAAATTATGTAAGGTCGAGAAGGTCTTACCAGTTTGTGAAACCTAATACTACTTTGGTAGTATTTGGAGAAGAAATGAACATATCAGAGATGCCAACACCGATATGCTTATGCACAGGGATACCTAGGACCTGTCGCGGGTGGAGTACAGAGGGATGGACCTCCACTTGTTGTACAACTGCTCTTTCCATGTATCCGTTGCCAACATATGTCGGGCCAAGTCGTATTGTAAGGTTGCCGGGGAGAAGAATGGAGTGGTGGTACATTCAAAAAGGTCATAGAGGAATTGTTGTTAGCAGGGTACGATCTCGATTATCCAATTGACTTGAAGGATCATTGGGTTAAACATGGGACTAACAAGTATGCATTGAATAGATAAATGTGTGATCTTCTTAGATTCAGGAATTTGGCTACTTAAACTATAAAGTAGGATTACATAAACAGTTAGTGATTTTCGTATGTCTATTTCCCTTTTTTCTTTATTGCGAAATTTATATATAATTTGTTTGTAGTTAACACTTTTATTATTGCTTATATCAAAATAGTCTGATAAAGCCATCCTACTTTATGTTGTTCCATCAAGATCCAGATATCTTATTTGTTGTCGGCCATTTTGAAAAATTATTTTCATTTGAGGCAAATGAATCCTTGATCCATTAAAGTCCAAGCCCTGATTCAGAAGCAACATCATTTAAGCATCACATCCATGGTTCACCTGATGTTGCTTCTGAATCAGGGCTTGGACTTTAATGGATCAAGGATTCATTTGCCCTTATTTTGCTTTATGCATATTTGTATTTGATTGTTGATGTTGGATTCACCGAATTCTTTCATTTCATATAGTTCATGTTCTACGATAATTCCACTGTGTGCTATATAATTTCCGTAATATTCCGGCCCAGCTCGGGGTGTTACAGAATGGTGGCCCATGCGTGGTCGTAGAGAATTAGGCGGTTTGACCTAGACTACGGCTTAAGTTAAAACTCTTCATATAGCATGCATGATTAGGAATTTTGTGTGCAACTTGAATTGTGTGAACCATAAAAGGTGTACATTGTGAGTTCGTAGTTAAGACCTACTATGTGATGACTTGAGTACAATGTGGATAACGTGTACATTGATTGAACTTGATTGAGATGGATTATTGTTATTAATTGATAATAGTTTGATGAATTAGGGCAAAATGAAGTTATGGCGTTAACTTGATATAATATTGTGGCAACCCTAAAAGAGCCTGATCAACTGAAACGATATCTTGTGAACTTGAGCTTGACTGATGTGATGTGAGTTTGAACTTGTCTGAAATTATGTGGACTTGAAATCTATGTTAATTGAAATGGTAGTACAGGCAAGAGGTATTTTGGATGGGTTGATAATGTGGTGGGCTGGCCAATGGTATGCCCTATATTATGATCATTACCGGATGGCCCATGTCTAAGCCATATTACTTATAATTGTCTATAGTTATCAGTCATTGTTGGAATAACAATATGAGAATAGGATATAGAATACATGGTTATTAAGATCCTAGATGCTTATAAACTATAATTGTAGACCAAGGATTTATTATGAACTACAGACTTAGTTCAAACTTATAGTTACGATTGACTAATAAAATGAGCCAAGATTTTTGGAGACTATGATGTTCAAGTAAAGCGAGATACTATGAAATAGTAGGAGATCTAGTGTGTTAAGAGGCGTTTTTATGAACACGGAGCTTGAGTTAGTAATTTAACGAATGTGTTCAAAGAAATGACTAAAATAAGAGCAAACAGAATGGTGGCCTATGCGTGGTCGTAGAGAATTAGGCGGTTTGACCTAGACTACGGCTTAAGTTAAAAACTCTTCATATAGCATGCATGATTAGGAATTTTGTGTGCAACATGAATTATTTGAACCCTAAAAGGTGTACATTGTGAGTTTGTAGACAAGACCATTTATGACTTGAGTACAATGTAATGAACGTATGACGAGTACAATGTGGTTAATGTGTACATTGATTGAACTTGATTATGATTGAGATGAATTGTTGTTATTGATTGATAATAGTTTGATGAATTAGGGCAAAATGAAGTTATGGTATCAACGTAGTATAACATTGTGGCAACCCTAAAAGAGCCTGATCAACTATTTTATGGTTACCCATGTTATATTCAAGTTAATGACATCACGGATTGCACATGTTGGCTTAGGGTATAATAGGGAACCGATATGTTTAATGGGAGTTGATTGGGTGGAGGGTTAGCCGATGGTACACCCTGTATACAAACCCAATCAATAACTAGAGAGCATATCGGATTCGGATTATACTTTAGACCGCTTGTTTTAGTTTCTTGGCTATATGATGTGTTGAACTTGAGCATTGGTTTTGGATAATGATCAATTATTGTGAATGTGGCATGATGGCATGATAGATAACAATCCCCATAGGACATTAGTACATTTTCCTTAGTATTATGATATAAATAATATATTGAGAACTTGAACATTGAATGATATGTTATGAACTTGAATTTGAAGGATATGTTAACCTCAATTGTTTGACAGATGACGTACATGGGTTTATAGTAAGTACATTGTTTGATGTTATTATTTCATATGTTGTTATTTTGATGATGGTTCCTTGTGAACCATTACTACGAACTCACCAACCTTGTGTTGACACTTGCTAGTACACTTTTCAGGTAATCAGGTGAATCAAGATAGAGATATATGATTGTTGATTGCTTGAACCCGGACTTGGACTAATATGGATCAAGGATTCATTTACCATCTTTTGCAATATGCTTAGGATCGTTTGTCATCGTTCGGGTTGACTTGTAAACTTATGGTGACTACTTGCATTTGACATTACTCGTCGGATTCACTGAATTCATGTATTTTCATTTAGTAGCCTACGATAATTCCACTATGTGCTATATAATTTCCGTAATACTTCGGGCCTAGCTCGGGGTGTTACAGAATGGTGGCCCATGCGTGGTCGTAGAGAATTAGGCGGTTTGACCTAGACTACGGCTTAAGTTAAAAACTCTTCATATAGCATGCATGATTAGGAATTTTGTGTGCAACGTGAATTATGTGAATCCTAAAAGGTGTACATTGTGAGTTCGTAGAAAAGACCATTTATGTGATGACTTGAGTACAATGTGATGATCGTATGATAAGTAAAATGGGGTTAATGTGTACATTGATTGAACTTGATTATGATTGAGATGGATTGTTGTTATTGATTGATAATAGTTTGATGAATTAGGGCAAAATGAAGTTATGGCGTTAACTTGATATAACATTGTGGCAACCCTAAAAGAGCCTGATCAACTATTTTATGGTTACCCATGTTATATTCAAGTTAATGACATCACGGATTGCACATGTTGGCTTAGGGTATAATAGGGAACCGATATGTTTAATGGGAGTTGATTGGGTGGAGGGTTAGCCGATGGTACACCCTGTATACAAACCCAATCAATAACTAGAGAGCATATCGAATTCGGATTATACTTTGAACCACTTGTGTTAGTTGCTTGATTGTGTGATGCGTTGAACATGAGTATTGGTTATGATAATGGACAACTAGTCGATACACATTCTAAAGGACGCATCTTTCTTCTTGACAAAGAGAATATGAGCACCCCAAGGAGATTGACTAGGACGAATGAAACCTTTTTCTTGGAGTTCTTTAAGTTGAGTTGCCAACTCTTACATTTCAGATAGAGCCAGTTTGTAAGGAGCTTTAGCTACGGGTGCTGCTCCCGGGATTAGATTGATACGGAAATCAAGTTCACGATAAAGAACCGGTATCCACTTCCTCGAATTGATGATCTATTTGATCAACTTCAAGGTGCCAAGCACTTTTCAAAAATTGATCTTCGCTCGGGTTATCATCAACTCCGAGTACATGAAGATGACATTCCTAAAATACGGCTTTTCGTACAAGGTATGGCCATTTTGAATTCACTGTTATGCCTTTCGGGTTGACTAATGCACCGACGGTGTTCATGGATTTGATGAACCGGGTGTGTAGTCCCTATTTGGAAGAGTTTGTCATTGTCTTCATTGATGACATACTTGTTTACTCGAAGACGAAGGAAGAACATGTTGAACACTTGCGCAAAGTGCTTGAATTGTTAACAAAGGAGAAGTTATACGCCAAATTCTCTAAGTGCGAGTTTTGGTTGGAGAAGGTTCATTTTCTTGGTCATGTGGTATTCACGTGGACCCAAGCAAGATTGAAGCGGTCAAGAATTGGAGAAGACCCAAAACACCATCCGAGATCCGTCAATTCCTTGGATTGACGGGTTATTATCGAAGATTCATTGAAAATTTCTACCGCATTGCGCAACCGCTTACTCTCTTGACTCAAAAAGAGAGGAGATTTGAATGGGGCGATAGGCAAGAACAAGATTTCCAAACTCTTAAGGATATGTTGTGTGATGCACCTATCCTAACTCTAACGGATGGAGTTGAAGACTTTGTAGTTTATTGTGATGCTTCGGGACAAGGTTTGGGTTGTGTTCTTATGCAGAGGGGCAAAGTCATTGTTAGGTCCAGATTTACTGGACTCGCTCCAGACTCGACTACTGGAGCCTTACTGAAGATCTGTCCAAAAACGTGTTCTACTGGACCTACTCCAGACTTGGAATCTGGAGTCCCTCTAAAGATTTGTCCAGAAATAATTGTAACATCCGTGAATTTTGACTCGTTGACTTTACGTGTAATATGACTAACAATAAAAGTTAATGAAGTTATTCGGGTCGTCTTAGTGATTAAATGACAATGAGGAAGTTATTTGGGTCATTTCGTGAATTAAATGGCAATGTGTTATATTCGGGTCGATAATATGTTTTGATCGGTGTTTAAATGTATAACGATTGTATTTTGGCTTGAAAAGAGAAACGGGTCGGCCCGTGGGTCGTCCACGACCCATCAGCCCCTTGACCCATTTCCCTTATCCTTCCCTTGCCTTTCATTTACCTCTCATTTCCTTCTATCTCTTTCTCTCATTTTCTCTCTAAGTAAAGAAAGCAAAGGAAACCCAATTCATTTCTTCTTCTTACATCGACTTGGTGTTTGGAACTAGAATAACATTAGAATCATCTTCATCTACACCTCATTATCGTCATATCGAAGAATCAAAGGTTGGAGTTCAAGCATTTTTACCCATTTTACCCATTTTGCCATAAATCGGGTTCTAGCTCGGAAAGGAAGTTTTGGTGAGTCAAATTCATCCCCTTTGCATCTAATTATGTTTGTTTACATGTTTCTAGTCGTTTCAAGAACCTACAAGTCTTAAATCGACTCAAAATGAAGTTTGGGTCAAATTAGGGTTAACTAGGGTTTTGTTTGATTTGGAAGATTTGGTGATGTTTTGGAATGAAATATCGGTTTGGGTAAGTGTATTTAGGTGTTAGAAGGTCAAATGTAACTTCAAAACGAGTCCTTTAACCTTAGATATCGGTTTAGGGTCTTAGGTTTTGAGAAATTAGGGTTTTGGGTCCGTTTTCTGCTTTCTGTTGCTGCTGTTCTTGAGCAGTCCAGTAGGGGGCATAACCTACGGCCCTGGAGGGCGTAAGTTACGCCAGGTATAAATTGTAGGGGCGTAAGTTACGGCCCTTAGGGGCGTAGCTTACGCCAGTTGTAATTTTCTGATTTTGACGACATTTTGAAACGCTTATAACTTTTGATCCGTAAGTCCAAATAAGTCGTATGACCTATCGTTGGAATCGTGAAAGAGTCTATTTTCTTGTAGTAACATTCATTTTGTGTGAAACTTCTTCCATTTCTAAAAGTGTCAAGTCAAATGCGTCTTGTTCTTACTCGGTAAAGTTGTAGAAGTGTTTAGGGGTTGTGACTTGACTTAAATGTGCAAAACCAACTTGTTTAAGATTGTAGAGTTGACATTATGGTATTATGATGTATATTTATAGGTTGTGGACGTGTGGATCTTAATACTCGCTTGTAATCTTATATTAGCTTCTTTGCCAATCAAGGTGAGTTTCGTATCTCCCTACTCGTTTGAGATTCGGGCTGAAAAGTGTAAACCTTGCTTGTTTACTTGCATTTATTGATTTATTAGTTGATGGTCTTGGTTGTTGGATTGATGTGATGGTTCCTTTCGTTTGATTGGTTAAATTGGTTTGAGTATTGAATTGTTGAGACGATTATCATGTTTGAATGACTTAGTTTATATTTGTTATGTATTTCGTTAATATTAGGATAGACGTACATACATGAAAGTCGGTTATGCCTTCATTGGGTTTTAGATGTGGTGGGAAGGCTGCGGGTGACCCTATATATAAGCATCTGGGACTCGAAGGAAGTAGAATCCTCTTAAGTGTATGTACGTATAGTTGGTTGAAATTGTGGTTAGTGGCTTATGTTTGTCGAATATGGATTGTTGGCTTATGTTGTCGAATATTGATTAGTGGCTTATGTTTGTCGAATATGGATTGTTGGCTTATGTTGTCGAATATTGATTAGTGGCTCATGTTTGTCGAATATGGATTGTTGGCTTATGTTGTCGAATATTGATTGTTGGCTTATGTTTGACGAATATTGATTGTTGGCTCAGGTTCATTATATGTTGATTGTTGGTTTATGATTGATGCATTTACATTTGATTGTAAGCATTGCATACATTGCTGATGAGCCCTCGGCAGGGGATTGCCGACATCCTGGTGTATAGATGTATGCACCCATTTTGGATGTAGTTCCTGACTCCGAGTATATAGACATATATATCTCGATGATTTTGAGATACAGCCTTGTTTATTGTGATGACAGAAGGGTATCGTTGCATTGGTGACTGGTGTTCACGCATAAGATAGGCATGTTGACTTATTTATGCATTGGTACTTGCATTCGATATTTATATCATTGAGCATTCATTTACACGCATTTTCGTACTTATGTAATCTTGTTGATTGGATATTGTTGTGTTACTTAGAGGCTCACTGTAAGTCACGTCTAGCCTCTACTTGTACATTATGATTATTGTTTATGGTTCCTTGTGGACCATTACTACGAACTCACCAACCTTGTGTTGACTATGCTTAGTACACTTTTCAGGTAACCAAGTTATTCCAAGGCATGAAGTATGATCGATTTGTTAGCTTGCTGTTGAACCCGGACTTGGACTTATATGGATCAAGGATCCATTTGCCTTCTTTTGCATTGTACTTAGAATCGTTAGCCATCTATTGATGTTCAATTGTAATCTTTGATGACGACTTGTTCTTTATGTATTTTGGTACTTGTTTATCTTATGGTATGGATTCACTGAATCCTTTATTTGCATTTAGTTCATGTTCTACATTAATCCGACCTTGTGCTATATGATTTCCGTAATATTTCGAGCCTCGGCTTGGGGTGTTACAATAATGGAAGACCAGTGAGCAAATACTTGTATAGGAAATCTGGAGTATTCTCCAGATTAGCTCATTGGACTTCACCCTAGTCCAGATCTACTCTACTGAAGACGTTCTCACTGAAGTAAAAGACTGAAGTCAGAATAAAGAAGACTAACAAATGGCGGAGTCCACTGGAAGTCTTACCAGATCTGTACACTAGAGGATTGTCAGTGTTCTAGACCTTACAAGTCTGAACACTGATATTGAGTAATTGACTTTTGCCTTTACACACTTTCCAAAGGACATTCCAATTGTTCTTTACCAAAGTTTATACGTGTGTAAAGGTGGTTGGTTAAAAGAATAAAGTCATATTGATGTGACTTTATCCTTGTACCATTAACCAATGCATTTAATGTTCTTGTCGGATCATTAAATGCATACAACCATATTTGTACGGCACAAACTTCACTTGTCACACCCCGTTGTAGCGGAAATACAGGGTTAACAAAGAATTGCATACTAATCAGAAGGTTAAAAGAGATTACATCCATTTATACCAGTACAAGTCAATACAAGTACAATCGTTCAAAGTGTGGACCCCAAAATACGGATACAAGTCATCCTCATTTGGAACTGGGCCCACAGAATACAAGTTCAATAAATTGGACAGTCAAATACAATTAAAGCCAAAAGCATGAGAGTCCTCAATGTCTGATGCTAATGTGATAGCTGTTGTTATATGAAAATTCAGCTAACGGCAAAAAGGTATCCCAACTACCTTTGAAGTCAATGACACATGCCCGAAGCATGTCCTCTAAAGTCTGGATGGTACGTTCACTTTGTCCGTCAGTCTGTGGATGGTAAGCCGTACTCAGGTGCAATTGAGTGCCTAGGGCGTCTTGAAAATATCGCCATGATTGTGAAGTGAAACGACCATCACGGTCAGAGATAATAGACAAAGGAACGCCATGAAGAGATACAATCCTTTCAATGTATATTTGAGACAATTTCCTTATCTTCCAGTTCTCCCGAATTGGAATGAAATGAGCAGACTTCGTCAATCGATCGACAATGACCCAAATAGTATCGTATCCTTTCAGGGTTCGAGGCAGTTTAGTAATAAAGTCCATAGTAATCTGTTCCATTTCCAGTCAGGAATTTTGGGTTGTTGGAGCAGCCCAGAAGGCTTTTGGTGCTCCGCCTTGACCATTGAACAATTTAGACACTTCGAGACATAAGTGGCGATATCTCTTTTCATACCAGGCCACCAATAAAAGTCTTTCAGTCCATGGTACATTTTGTCAGCACCAGGATGGATTGAATATTTAGATCGATGACTTTCGTTCATCAAGAGTTCTCTAAGTCCATTATATTTGGGAATCCACACTCTGCCCTTAACATGTCGGATTCCATCGCCATCCAATTCAAACAAACGCTCAGCATTCCACAAGGCCTCTTTCTCGATACGTCCTGGCTGTAGGGCTTCATTTTGATCGTCTAAAACTCTATCCCTTAATGACGAGCCAAGATAAGAACTTGCTCTTGTTATGACAGATAGTGAAATTCTATCTTTTCGACTTAGCGCGTCAGCAACAACATTTGCTTTACCGGGATGATATTTGAGTTCACAGTCGTAGTCACTGAGTAATTCTACCCATCGTCGTTGTCGCATATTCAGCATTTTCTGATCGAAGATATGCTGAAGGCTTTTGTTATCCGTGAATACAGTACACTTGGTACCATACAGGTAATGTCTCCAAATTTTTAATGCAAAGACAACCGCTCCGAGTTCTAGATCGTGGGTTGTATAGTTCTTTTCGTGGATCTTGAGCTGTCTAGAAGCGTAAGCAATGACCTTACCTTCCTGCATAAGTACACATCCCATGCCCTGATGTGAGGCGTCACAGTATACCACGAAATTTTCAATGCCATTTGGTAATGCTAGAATAGGAGCATTACACAGCCTGTCCTTTAACGTCTGAAAGGCCTTTTCTTGGGCATCCTGCCAAATAAACTCCTTAGTCTTCTGAGTTAATAAAGTCAAAGGTTGAGCAACCTTAGAGAAATTCTCAATGAATCTCCTGTAATAGGCAGCCAGTCCAAGAAATTGACGGATTTCTGTCGGAGTCTTAGGGGCTTCCCACTTCTTTATCGCCTCGACCTTAGATGGATCTACATGGATTCCATCTGCATTCACTACATGACCCAAGAAGTGTACTTCCCTAATCCAGAATTCACATTTTGAGAATTTCGCGTACAACTTCTGATCCTTGAGCAGTTGCAGAATGGTTCTCAGATGACCTTCATGTTCGTCTTTATTCCTTGAGTATATCAGTATGTCGTCAATGAATACAATGACAAACTTGTCAAGATACGGTCGACATACTCGATTCATTAAGTCCATAAACACAGCAGGTGCATTGGTTAAGCCAAACGGCATAACCAAAAACTCATAATGTCCGTACGAGTTCTGAAGGCTGTTTTAGGAATGTCCGTCTCTCTGACTCTGAGTTGATGATACCCAGATCTGAGATCGATCTTGGAAAAATGTGATGCACCTTCCAATTGATCAAACAAGTCGTCAATACGAGGCAAAGGGTACCTGTTCTTGACAGTCAACTTGTTCAATTCTCTATAATCTATACACATGCGCATAGAGCCGTCCTTCTTTTTGACAAATAGAATCGGAGCTCCCCAAGGTGATGAACTTGGGCGAATTAGTCCTTTAGCTAACAACTCTTGAAGTTGTTCGGATAATTCTTGCATTTCTGACGGCGCAAGACGATAGGGTGCCTTGGCCACGGGTGCAGCTCCAGGGACTAAGTCTATTCCAAACTCAACCGGTCTGTGAGGTGGAAGTCCCGTCAAATCTTCAGGAAATACTTCTGGAAAATCTTTAACTACTGGGATGTCTTGAATGTCTTTACCCTTTGGCTTCCTCTCGACAACTAGTGCCAAGAAAGCAGGGTATTCTTTTTGTAAATATCTATTCGCCTTTATCGCCGACACTAAAATCAATCCCTTCCCTGACTTGTCTCCTTGCACTACTAGGGTTTCGTCATTCTGAAGGGGTATTCTAACAATCTTCTCGTAACACATTATTTCGGCTCTAACCTTAGATAACCAGTCCATACCAACAATTACGTCAAAACTACTGAGTTCTATGGGAATTAGATCAATTTTAAAGGTTTCGCCAGATAGTGTCAAATTGCAATCTACTAAATGATCTCTAGCAATATACTTTTGACCGTTTGCATATTCGACAATATAAGTGTCTTTCATGGGGATAGCCACTATACCAAATCGGGACTTAAATTCTAAGGATATAAAGCTTTTATCAGCACCAGAGTCGAATAACACAAAAACATAATGATTATTGAGTATGAAGGTACCTATCACAACGTTGGGATCACGTCGTGCATCAGCAGCATCCAAAGCAAAAACTCGGCCTCTACCTCGTCCATCTTGATTCCTTGCTTGATTATTCCCCGCATGGTTCCTTACTGGAACTATTGCATTGTTGTTCGGGTTCAGATTTAGTCTTGGACATGCAGGTCGCAGATGGGTTTCGCTCCCACATTCGTAGCATTGAGCCTGTGTCTTGCCCTTACAAAACTTTTCCAGATGTCCCGCCCTTTTACAACGGCGACAAGTAGGACAATTTCCTCTGTGATGGAGATTACACCTATTACACCTAGGATCTGTGCCGGTGTACCTCGTGACGTCCTGAGTAACTACCGCAAAGTTTCTGGCAGTCTTAAACCTCTTGCCATTTCCACCGCCACCATATCCACTACCCGAGGCATGATCACTTCTTCTCTTGACCACTTCAGTTTCAACAGAAGAACCAGTGGTTCTTTTCAAGTCTATCACCATCCGGTTGGTTGCACTAACTGCCGCTTGAAGAGTCATAGGATTAAAAGCGGCTACCAATCTTCGGACATCAGGTGACAAGCCATAACAGTACCTCTCGATCAATTTCTCCTCCGTATCTACCATACGAGGAACTAGTCTTGTCAGCTCATGAAAACGAGTAGTGTATTTCTCGTTGTCTAGCCCGACCATATTATGATTCCAAAATTCGCCTTCCATTTTCTGTACTTCCTCCCTAGGACAGTATTTTTCCATCAACATACTTTTAAAATCAAACCAAGGTATCCTATTAGCTTGGTCTCGACCTCGGGTCCTAACCTGCTCGTTCCACCATGATAGAGCGTGCTTTTGAAGTTGAGTGGAAGCATATTCCACTTTGTGCTCTTCGGCACAACGACTAATATGAAGCACCACCTCTATGCTTTCTAGCCAGTTGATTAGACCTACCGGACCCTCGGTACCATGAAATTCTTTTGGTTTACAATAGGTAAAGGTCTTGTAGTCACCCACTCGAAGTTGAGCTCGAGGAACAACTTGTTCAGCAGTAGGTTCAACATTGTTACTATTATCAGTATGATGATTATTATTGGCGTTCATACTTGCCGTGATCTGAGCAACTAAAGTAGGCATGGCGGCCAACAGTTGCTGTGTCACAAATGCTGCCATATTATTATCCCCGCCAGTATTTGGGGTAGGTCCAGGACCAGTGTTCACCTGGACAGTAGCAGCTTCCGGTCCTTGCTGAATCACAGGTTCTTCCTGTTCAGCTTCATTATTCAAAGGAGTGGATCGAGTAACTTTCTTTGGTGCAGTTTTCTTGACTTGAGCCTTTTTCTGAACTTTGCTTTTCGTCTTAGGAGCCATAAGTCTATCATATGATCAAAAAGGTCATTTAGAGATTTCCTTGATAGGTTAAATAGAAAGTAGCTTTGCAAGACAGATGACAGTACAAAGCAAGTCACAAATTGTTGACTTGTATGAATTCATGTACTAGATAAGACAAGAAAAATATGGAAAATCATATTTCTAGAGCTAAGAATAAGCAGCTGATATAGTCTGAACAAGTAAGTAAGCCAAAAGACAATCGTATTTCATTGATGTTCAAAATTTTACATAGTCAGGTATGTACAGTCCAAAAACATGTGGGAAACTTCATCCACAACGATAGACTACATAGTCGGAGCAATACGATTTAAAGACACGTGGGAAATACCTCCACCAAAAAGATAGACTACAACTCAAAGTACAGAAGTACGAGTTGTTAAAAGTTCTAGGCTTACAATACAGAAAGATTATTACAAGATTACATCTTGCAAATGACAACGACTAGCAAAGCCACCACCAAAACCACCACAACAGACAGTATCCAGATCAACCTCCCAATAGTTTCCTTCCCCTCTCTAGCAACAGTCAATGCCTCCGCCGCCTGATGATAAGCTCCAGTCAATGCCTGAGCTTGATTCTCTATTTTCTCCCTTGTACAGATGAGGGAATTGTTCATTCTTGACAATTGTCGGCGATAATATTCCGACCTATCAGCTGCAGATGCAACTGGCATAACAGCACTTAGATTGTAGACAGGCACTCTGGAGGGACCCGCCGCATATGGATCTCCCTGAAAGAATGAAAGACCAAGTCTACTGTTGCCCTGAACTGGTGCAGAAGGACCAGGAGCATAAGGGTCTCTAGGAGCATAAGGCAAATGAGCTCCCTCGGTAGTCCTCCTCTGATATGGAGATACCGGTGTTACAGATGATGGAACATGGATAGACACATGTTCGCCTCCAGACTCACTGGAAGATGACACAAGATTTATAGGGCGTGATTCATTGCCCGATTCCTCCATTGGTTCCTCTTCATAAGAGTCAGGAACACAAGGAATGGAGTTTGCCAAGACAGGAACTGGAGGTGTACAAGGTACAACAGCATTTGAGCTAACTCCATCCGACATGACTAGTCTGAAAAGATAGTCAAAGAATCCATATAAGTCAAATGGATAAAGCAGTACGTCTCAAATGGATGATACAGTACGCAATTTGAGTTTTAAAGAAATCTTTGTCTAGATTACACACATTTGGTTTGGGTTTCTATTACCAACATATTTGAAATGCTTATATATAGGGTCACCCGCAGCCTTCCCACCACATTTTAAATATGTTGTTAATATAATCCAAACTATCACGTATATAAACCTTATGCATACACATACGATTTGAGTTCTATTCCTAACATACCTTCAATGTTTATATATAGGGTCACCCGCAGCCTTCCCACCACATCTACAGTATGTTGTGAATATAGCTTAAACTATAACGTATATACAAAATCTAAGATATTTATTTCGAGCCTTATATTATTTTACATAATCGGGACGTAGTTGATCAGGTTAGGTCTAATTATAGACAAATAATATAACTCTCGAGATAAGTATCCTAAACCTTAAAGACTTAGATTTCCTATATGAAGCGATCATGGCTATAGATTGAGTTATTCACGAGGAATAGCTCTGTATTCACTATAACCTTGTCTCTGATACCAATTTTTGTCACACCCCGTTGTAGCGGAAATACAGGGTTAACAAAGAATTGCATACTAATCAGAAGGTTAAAAGAGATTACATCCATTTATACCAGTACAAGTCAATACAAGTACAATCGTTCAAAGTGTGGACCCCAAAATACGGATACAAGTCATCCTCATTTGGAACTGGGCCCACAGAATACAAGTTCAATAAATTGGACAGTCAAATACAATTAAAGCCAAAAGCATGAGAGTCCTCAATGTCTGATGCTAATTGTACGTCCAAAGTCAAAAGATTGGCCCTATAATGCCAAAGACGATTCCAAGACTTACTGATGGTCACCTGAAAAGCATGAAATTTGAGAGGATCAACTATCGAAATAGTTGGTGAGTTTACAGTGTGTTTAACTAAAAGATCAATCGTCGTTTGTTGTAGTTATTTAATACATGACGGTCCAGACCAAAGTCCGACCCTGATACGAAGACAAGACGGTTCAGACCGAAGTCTAACCTAAATATATAGACAAGACGGTTCAGACCGAAGTCTAACCTAAATATATAGACAAGACGGTTCAGACCGAAGTCTAACCTAAATATATAGACAAGACGGTTCAGACCGAAGTCTAACCTAAATATATAGACAAGACGGTTCAGACCGAAGTCTAACCTAAATATAATGACAAGACGGTTCAGACCGAAGTCTAACCTAAATATATGACAAGACGGTTCAGACCGAAGTCTAACCTAAATATATAGACAAGACGGTTCAGACCGAAGTCTAACCTAAATATAATGACAAGACGGTTCAGACCGAAGTCTAACCTAAATATAATGACAAGACGGTTCAGACCGAAGTCTAACCTAAATATATGACAAGACGGTTCAGACCGAAGTCTAACCTAAATATATGACAAGACGGTTCAGACCGAAGTCTAACCTAAATATAACTACATGAGGGGGGATCATTTTAGTTCGTCAAAACACAAGGAACAGTTTAGTCAGCCGACAACATGGCAAGTCAAGACATATAAATCGATTTTCATAAGACATGTATACACATTTTTAGACAGCCGTCTCATGGCAAATATAAGACAAATGATTTCATTTACCAAATCTCATGGCGTAGACAAAGACAAATCATTTACAAAGTAGTCGTGTATACAGTACATGCTTTCAGGCCCAAAGTAAAGGAAAAAGGGCGCCATAAACTCACCTTAGCGATAACAGAGCTAAAGTATGAGTAGTCCGAGAATATGAGCAGTCTAGTCTCCACGTCTATCCAAAACCTAGGATAAGAGTACCAATGGTGAGGATCAAATCTCACGACGACAAGTATCCTACGTATAACTACTTAGCTATCAACCCTAGAATGCCTTAACCGAGAATGTGTTACAAACCTTCATTTTATTTGACTCAAAATATTAATGTCATTGACACTGTTATTAAAAGGTAGTCCAAAGTACCATTTCGTACAAACGAAGTTCAAGTGTCCAAGGTGTCAAAAACTGAAACGTCAAACAGTTCCAGAAATCGCGGCGCGACCTGGGGTCCTCGCGGCGCGACCCTGCTACGTTCCTCGCGGCGCGACCTGGAGGTTTCGCGGCGCGAGTCAAATCGAGTGCAGGTTCTGTTCGAAATTCGACACACCTCGCGGCGCGAGCAGGATACCTCGCGGCGCGAGTTCTACCTGACCGAGTGAAAAACCTGGTTTATGACCATTTTTAGCAAACTATATCGACTCCAAATCGATTCCTTTCATTTCTAACAACTGTTATCATGTTCAAAAGACCTAGAAACATACCATTTCACCAAATCATTTCGCCATTTTAATCATTTTGATTTCAAGACCAAATTTGTAAATCAAAACTTCATTTAACAACAATACCAAACTCATTTCATTTTCATGGCTATCTAATTCATTACTCAAAACTGAAATAAACCCTTAAATGAATTTAAATCAAATCAAAAGTTTGAGAAATGGTTTACTTACCAAAATTTGATGTTCTTGAGGTAAAGATGAAGATGGTGATGATAATGATGCCCAAAACCCTAAATTATTATTGAAATATGATTAATTCCTTTTAAATCCTTCCTTTACAAAACCAGATTTTTGATGATGATGATAATGAGATTTAGAGATTTTGAGTGTTTTGGTGGATTGTGTGTGTGTGTGTGTGGTGTAAATGTCGACCAAGAGGGAAAAAGAGGGGGAAAAGGTTTTGGTGTTCATTCCCCTGCCACAAATCCTAAAACCGGCCCATGTGGCCTTAAAATGAGATATTTTGGTACCTTTAATTCGGTAAAATGCTTACGATTAAATACCGTTTGACCTAAAAGTCAAAATGTAAAGTAAAGGTATTTTCCTTCGTGTCATTTTATACTAAGACAAGTCAATAAAGTTTCGTCAAAGTGAACTTTATAATATTAAGTCTAGACAGTCTAATTATTTTGTACAGGACATAACCTTTAAATATAAATTTAAAGTTATTTTAAAGACTCGGCATTCGTCTAGATAGCTAATAGTCTACGTCAACAAGATACGTCTAATTTGACTAAGTCAAAAGTCCAAAAGTCTAATAAGTTCCACGTCAAATGACTGTCTAATCGAGATTAGGACTAACCCGATGTAAATAAATTACGAGTTGTCACATCACTGGTGAATTTTGTTGCCTATAAATACAAAGTCATTTCTTTGAGAAAATTACTTTAAAGCATACATTTAGCATTAGAGTGAATTTGTCTAAATACTCACGATCTTAAACAGGGATACTTCACAACTTTAAGTGTCTCGATCCAAAAGAGTTATTTGACAAATATAGATCATTTGTAATTCATAGGTTGTTAGGATACATACTTATTTGTATTATCTTGATTCCGCACAACCTTATATTTTATTTAACATCATAAATAAAATACACCTTGAAAAATACATAATGTTCCACTTTACTTGTTTATTGCTTTAAGTCTTGTATTACTTTGTTTATATATTGTTGCATTTATTTACAAGTAATACTAGTCCATTCTAGTGATTATTAGACTTGTTGTATTTTACACTTTCGGGGTTAACCATCGTATTCAGGGACCTCACATTTGGTATCAAAGCGGAAGGCTAAACATTGCCTAGATCTGCTTCTTTGATGGCCAACCCTGAAATTACACAAGGAAGTTTTAATTTTGGTCTCGATCCTAATGTTAATGTTAATGATCAAAATAATGAACCACCTATTGTTAATAACACTAATCCACCACCTCCTCCTCCT
>CM067167.1:177318161-177360661 GCA_034093135.1 Erigeron breviscapus
GTTTTCCAATCGTTTATATATGTTCACGATCGATATTGGGCCTGCTGGGCTTTGTTCTTACGAACTTAGCAATCCAGCCCATATAACGAAGATTATCTTCGTTAGTACTAAATACCATCAACATCTATGCTTAGTTATTTTCCAAGTACTTTATGTACAAGAAACCTAACATATATTATGTTTGTACTTGTATGACATACATAACAAACATCATATAAACATATAAATAACACCAAAACATGTAATCGATCATTACTAAAACACGAAGTCCATAATCTATCAATTACATATAAATGAATAAGACATAAAACAACATAATGTCTTAATCTAAAAGACTAATCAAATCTAAGTTGCTGTTGTCACATCAACATGCATCAACAGGGTTTTGCCGTGAAATTGATAAGTCATGTATACGTGTTTATGAATGTTGATGTGAATGTATATGTTCGATATTTAGGTGTTGGACGTGAAGTGAACATTGTACGGCAATAACTTGACTCTATATCAAACTTAGCTTTTCTTAGCCGATCGAGGTGAGTTTCGTATCTCCCTACTCGCTTGAGATTCGGGCTGAAAAGTGTAAACTTGCGTGTTTACTTACGTTGTCGATTGATTGATTGATTTGGTTTAAATGTTGGATTGATGAGACAGTTATCATGTTTGAATGACTTGATTTATGTTTTGTTAAGTATTTCGTTAATATTAGGATAGACGTACATACATGGAAGTCGGTTATGCTTTTAAAAGGGTTTTAGATGTGGTGGGAAGGCTGCGGGTGACCCTATACATAAGCATCTAGAACTTGATGAAAGTAGAATCCTCCGAAGTGTATGTACGCATTGTTTAGAGGAATTGATGGATGTTGGGAATGTGTTTGGAACGGACATATACGCCTTGTTATACTTGACTTGTACGGTACACACTCAAGCATACTTTTATTGTTGCATTGATGACGTTATTGACACGTATTTGATATACGTTGGGGTCTTACAGACGTATGATACATGATTTGATGTTAATATTTCGCGTACTCATTTATTATACGCAATTACTTTACCCTTATGATCTTGTAATGATTTGATGTTGTGACTAGGATAGTTGTACATACATGGAAGACGATGATACCTTAATGAGTTGTAGATGTGGTGGGAAGGCTGCGGGTGACCCTATATATAAGCATCTATGATTCCTTAAATGTAAAGGCGTATGAAATGTATGTGCATTGTAGTTTTAGATGATTTGTTGTACGATAGACTGATGATTTGGTTGATGTACTTCCAAGTGTTTTACACTTGAGAACATGCTTTTGTACTTACTGATTGGTTGATGTACTTCCAAGTATACTTACTTGATGAATGGTTCCACGTACTTCCAAGTGTCATACACTTGAGATCGCGCAATGTACGACGTACTACCAAGTTGTTAGACTTGAGAATATTGTGTTGGTAGGGGTTTTGTTGTTGTCATGGTACTCTTAGGATGCGTTATCTGATGCCTAATTGTTGGACATACCTTTTATGCATTCTGCACTTACATTGATATTTACATCATTTGTGCATACTTATTACACATTTACAAATAATGGTGTAATCTTGTTGTTGGACGATATTGTGTTACTTAGAGGCTCGCTGTAAGTCATGTCTAGCCTCTACTCGTATATTGTGATTATTGACGGTGGTTCCTTATGGACCATTACTACGAACTCACCAACCTTGTGTTGACTATGCTTAGTACGCTTTTCAGGTTATCAGGTTATTCCAGGGCGTGGAGTTGATTGTTTGCTTGCTGTTTGAACCCGGACTTGGACTTATATGGATCAAGGATCCATTTGCCTTCTTTTGCATTGTACTTAGGACTGTTAGTCATCTTTTGATGTTCTTTTGTAAACTTTGATGGTTACTTGTTCCTTATGTATTTTGATACTTGTTATTCGTATTGTATGGATTCACTGAATCCTTTAATTGCATATAGTTCATGTTCTACATTAATTCCACCTTGTGCTATATGATTTCCGTAATATTTCGAGCCTTGGCTTGGGGTGTTACAAGTTGTGCAAAAAGTGAATGATTTTGCTTCGAAAAATCATTTCTCAAATCAATCTCCCAAGATTGGAAGTTTTTCAAAGAAATCAAAGGATTTTTCACCGTTGTTTCCACGAAAATTCTTTTCAACTAAACCATCGGGTTTTAGTTCTCCGTGGAATGCAACTTCTATTCATCAAATCGATGAGACTTACATTTGGACTTTCAAGAATTCAAAAACCATTGGACCTAATCTCAAATGGGTTCCAAAAGTGCTTTCCAAATGATTTGATGAAAAGTGGCTTATGCACACTTTAGTGTATAACCCGTGCTAAAACCGTGTTTATAATTTCATTCTTTTTCGAAAAATCCAAAAAGATTTTCATTTTCTTATTTTAAAAATCCAAAAAGATTTTCTCTTTTCATCATATTTACTTTGTCTTTTAGTTACTCACAATGTATTAGGATGAGATGCAAGGCATCGAACGTCTTTGTGTACTGCCTTTGTAGTCTCATTTGTAATATTTGTGAGCAACTTTCAAACCTTTTACTCACCCTTTATATGCTAAAACTTTGTTTATATCATGCATATATTTAGGGGGAGTTTGTTTATAAAACCAAAACTTCCAAGTGTTTAAACTCGTTTGCCATTTTCAAACACTTTGGAAGATTTTCAAACCATTTTCGATCATCTTTATTGAAGTTCGGTGTTAGATTTGCACATGAGAGTTTAGGCCACTCATAAAAACTCCATGATCTTGTCATCGCCGATGAGATCTAACCCCGGAGTTCCATTCTCTATTCTAGATTGTGAGGGTTTATGAGCGTGGTGATGATGTTTGTGCAAATAGGACATGAGGGAGTAGTCAAAAAGTGAGAGGTTACGGTGAAAAAGATGATGTGAGAAAGGGCTAAAAGAAATGAAAGCCCTCCCCAAAATTCTCAAAAAGCCGGGTCAACACATTCCTATCGGATTTCATTTGTTGATTTCTCGATATTGAAGAAGACTTCATGGACCCAGTGAAGCAATGCACATCTTTACCTAACCACTCAAGTATTTCTTAACAAATGCTTGTTTTATTCTCACGGAGATTTTCACATTTCTATTAACTCTTCATTTGGAAGACGTTGATATTGAAAAAGGGAGACACTCTGCTCCGGTCCCCGACTTCATTTGATCACTTATCGAGTCTAGAGCGTACTTGAAATATTCTTTCTTTTGACTAGGACACAATGAGTCTTTATATGTCTTTGTGACATTGCATATCTTTGTGATATTACCGGAACATTCGTAGTGATATCATATTTTTGATATTCCATGATGATCGAATGGAAATCCTACCAATGCTAACATCATTTCCAACGTTGAACGTAGGTCTCACATTTTCATTTTATGAATTTGTTGAGTAAACGAGAAGTCTATGTGACCTCGGATTTTATTTCCCAAAAGTCTTTGAGGATAGTAAGACATGGTTATCGACCGCCTTTGTGACACTGACCATGAATTACATTCTTTAAAGCAATCTATCGGTTGAAAAGCCATAGACCGAACCATTTAGAGATAAGCTTTGTGCATTTTCTCGATGATAATGGGAAGTCCTAAAAATAGTAATCGTATTTTTAGGCCACACCATTAATCCTTTTGATTTTTGGTTGTGTCAACGGATCATTATTATCCGATTTTCATTTCTCTTCACACAAACACAAAGAACACAAACACCATATAAAACAATTGTTTTTCCAACAACGCAACCTCAAATTCTAGTTCACCAATAGGTTCATTAGGAATTGGGAATTGGGTTGGGTTAATTTTGTTGAATATTAATTATTGTTATCTACCGTTTATGCTATCAATCATTATTGTATGATGAAATCGTTTCACATATTCATCATAAGGGGGAGAAATGATTATATGATTGATAGATAGAGTTCAAGGATATCGGTAGAATTTGATTGATAGAATTTGTTCGAGGATGATTGTTGTGTTTGGATGTTCAAAGGATCGTTAGTTTAGGTGAAGAGAGTGAATAATTATCGTGATAAGTTGAGTGTTCTAAGAATGTTTTGAGAAAGTTAAAGGATTGATTCGAGATCGAGTATATTCAAGATGATGTACATGGTCTATATTTGAAAGTTTTATTGAATAATTGACCATTGTTTGATGATTAGAAAAGTTTAAGATTGAATGAAGATTGTTCATTTGAGGGGGAGCAAGAGTAAACTCATGAATCGTTAAATATGCTCCGAAATGATTGTTTGTTCAAGGGAGGGGGCAAGAGATTAAAGAATTGTTATTGAATTATTTGCTCCGAGATAGTTGTTTGATTGAGGGGGAGCGAATGTTAATTGATCAAAGAATCAAATTAGACCAAGAATTGAAGTTTTAAAGACAAAATCAAATTTCCGCATTTCAAAAACCAAGCTTCTGAAATGCCAAGAGATTTCAAAGTCAAAACCAAGCTTCCGCAAAGCCAAAAGAATTCAAAGTTAAATCAAGCTTCCGCAAAGCCAAAAGAATTCAAAGAATTCAAGCTTCCGCAAAGCCAAAAGAATTCAAAGTTAAATCAAGCTTCCGCAAAGCCAAAAGAATTCAAAGTTAAATCAAGCTTCCGCAAAGCCAAAAGAATTCAAAGTTAAATCAAGCTTCCGCAAAGCCAAAAGATTTCAAAGCAAAATCAAGCTTCCGCAAAGCCAAAAGAATTCAAAGTTAAATCAAGCTTCCGCAATACCAAAAGAATTCAAGGAATTCAAAGTCAAAACCAAGCTTCCGCAAAGCCAAAAGAATTCAAAGTTAAATCAAGCTTCCGTAATACCAAAAGAATTCAAGGAATTCAAAGTCAAGGTTGATACAAGACGTTGAAGACAATGAGAAAGCTTCAAAGTCCAATCAACATTGAAGATTTTCAACAAATGGGCTCATCATGTTTATTTAAAGACCGAAGACGATGCAACATTTACAATTCAACACCAAGGGGGAGATTGTTAGAAATATAAATATGGTGTTTAATTGTAAATTCTAGTATTGGAAGGGGTATTAGTGTTAAGTTAGTGATTAGTATAAATACCCCTCTCATAAGTCATTTATGACTAACTCTTGTATTATGTAACCTTTTACCCCATAATGCTAACCAATCTTTCCCTGATATCTCTGCTTTCTCTCTCTACTTTATCTCTCTAGAAACCGCCATTGACACACACTAAAACACACACAAAAGCTCAAATTCTACTCTTTACAATAACACCTTTCCAAGGTGATACTTTCAAGAGTACATAATCACCAACTTCAAACTCTAATGGTCTCCGTCTCACATCGGCATACTTCTTTTGTCGTTCACGGGCTAATTGTAACCTCTCCTTGATTTGAGAAATCACTTTGGTTGTCTCAACTACAATCTCTGGCCCGATAAGTTGGCTTTCACCAATCTCCGCCCAAGCTAGGGGAGAACGACACTTCCTACCATAAAGTGCCCTAAATGGTGCCATTTGTATGCTTGCGTGGTAGCTATTATTATACGAAAATTCAACTAATGGTAAGTGATCTTCCCAACTACCACCGAAGTCAATAGCACAAGCCCTCAACATATCTTCTAACGTTTGTATGGTTCTTTCACTTTGTCCATCTGTTTGAGGATGAAATGCCGTGCTCATATTAAGTTGAGAACCCATTGCTTGTTGAAAGGCTCTCCAAAAACTTGAGTTATACCGGGTAGACACCACTTCTTTAATATACAAACGAGCTAAGGTGTCAAACTTATCGGTTTCACGAATGGCCAAGAAATGAGCCGACTTTGTTAACCGATCCACTATCACCCAAATTATATCACGGCCATTTCTTGTCTTCGGTAACTTCGTAATGAAGTCCATTGCAATATGTTCCCATTTCCACTCGGGTGTCACCGGTTGCACCAACAATCCGGGTGGCTTCTTGTGATCTGCTTTCACTTGTAGGCAAGTAAGGCACTCACTCACGTATCTAGCCACATCACGCTTCATGCCCGACCACCAATAAAAATCTCTTAAATCAAAATACATCTTATCCGATCCGGGATAAACCGAATAAGGCGATCGATGGGCTTCATCCATGAGAAATGTTCTTAGATTACCGAAAATGGGAACCCAAAGCCTTTCAATCAAATATAGCCTGTTGTCACTTTTCTATCCAATTGTTGCTCCATGCCCTCCAAGTTTTCATTTCCAAAGTTCTCTGGTAGGATAGCTTGAATTTGGGCTTCAATGATTCGATCACGAATACTTGGCCCTACCGTGAGACTCATAACTCTAGCTCGTCTCGGCTTAACTCTCTCTTTTCTACTCAAGGCATCGGCCACAACATTGGCCTTGCCCGGATGATAACGGATATCACAATCATAGTCACTAAAGAGTTCAAGCCAACGCCTTTGTCTCATATTCAATTCACTTTCATTAAAGATATGTTGGAGACTTTTGTGATCGGTGTAAATCACACATTTTGTGCCATAGAAATAATGTCTCCAACATTTCAAAGCAAATACAACCGCGCCTAATTCCAAATCATGCGTCGGGTAGTTTTTCTCATGCACTTTCAATTGACGAGAGGCATAAGCAATGACTTTGCCCCTCTGCATAAGAACACAACCCAAACCTTGTCCTGAAGCATAACAATAAACTACAAAGTCTTCAACTCCATCCGGAAGAGTTAGGATAGGTGCATCACACAACATATCCTTAAGAGTTTGGAAAGCTTGTTCTTGCCTATCGCCCCATTCAAATATCCTCTCTTTTTGAGTCAAGAGAGTAAGCGGTTGCGCAATGCGGGAGAAATTTTCAATGAATCTTCGATAATAACCCGCCAATCCAAGGAATTGACGGATCTCGGATGGTGTTTCGGGTCTTCTCCAATTCTTGACCGCTTCAATCTTGCTTGGGTCCACGTGAATACCATCCTTGCTTACCACGTGACCAAGAAAATGAACCTTCTCCAACCAAAACTCGCACTTAGAGAATTTGGCGTACAACTTCTCCTTTCTTAAAAATTCAAGCACTTTGCGCAAGTGTTCAATATGTTCTTCCTTCGTCTTCGAGTAACAAGTATGTCATCAATGAAGACAATGACATACTCGTCTAAATAGGGACTACACACCCGGTTCATCAAATCCATGAACACCGCCGGTGCATTAGTCAACCCGAAAGGCATAACAGTGAATTCAAAATGGCCATACCTTGTATGAAAAGCCGTTTTAGGAATGTCATCTTCATGTACTCGGAGTTGATGATAACTCGAGCGAAGATCAGTTTTTGAAAAGTGCTTGGCACCTTGAAGTTGATCAAATAGATCATCAATTCGAGGAAGTGGATACCGGTTCTTTACCGTGAGCTTATTCAACTCCCGGTAATCAATACACATTCTAAAGGACCCATCTTTCTTCTTGACAAAGAGAATAGGAGCACCCCAAGGAGATTGACTAGGACGAATGAAACCTTTTTCTTGGAGTTCTTTAAGTTGAGGAAACAAAACTAAAATCGGCTCCAGAATCAAATAAAACGGCTGCATAGTGACCATTAAGAAGAAAGGTACCTGCCACCACGTTTGGATCATTGCGTGCTTCATTGACATTGACCACAAAGGCTCGACCACGAGGTTGTACTTGGTGACCTTGTTGTCCTCGATTTTGGTTAGGCCCGGCAATTTGAAGTTGATTGGGGTGAACAGCCACTTAAACTTGTTGTCCAACCCATTGAGGACAATTGTTGCGGTAGTGATTAGGGATTCCACATTCATAACAAGTACCCTTTACGAAATTTCCGCATGGAGGAACAGCTTGAAGAGGAGCCACATTCATTGGGGCCGCTCTGGGAGCCCTACATTCCTTTGCCATATGCCCGAGTCGATTGCAATTAAAACAAGCCCCACATGGAATGTTAGTAGGGTGGTGCTTGTTACATTTATTACAAAAAGGATGAGGTCCTTGATAAGGTTTCCTCACCAACTCCACCGCTGCCATAATTCTTCCCCGATTTGCCTTCTTGGGATCAAACCTTCCCTTCTTCTTTTCCCCACTAGACTTCGACACTTCTTTTCTTTTTGATGATGATGACTTGCTCAATACTCCCCTCCTCAAAAGATCCTCGGTAACACTACCGGTACGGTTAATAGCCTCGGCCATAGAAGTAGGCATGACCGAGTTTATCAGAGATCGGACTTCTGGAGTCAAGCCTAACACAAATTTTGCAATGGCTTGAGACTCGATATTCACTAGATGAGGAACAAGGGTAGACAAATCTTGGAATCGTCTAAGATAGCCCTTGTAATCTGCCCCATCCATTTTAAGATGGACAAATTCAATGGTTAAATTTTGGAGTTCATAAGGAGGGCAAAATTTCTCCTTCACCATGTTCTTAAAATCAGTCCATAACAAATTATGGGTCCGGCCGAATCTCTTTTCTTTGTTCCACTAACTTAAAGCATCATCTGTTGCATAAGGAATCTAGTCATCATATGTGCAATGACTTCTTTCAATCACTGCTTCAATCTTCTCGAACCATCTTATACAGTCCACGGGACCACCCTTACCATCAAAATCTGGTGCCCCACAATTCTTGAAGTCTTTGAATTGACAACCTTGGCGGTACATTCCATGTTGATTAAACATGGGCCTATAGTTATCAACTTCAATCGGTTCTTCTTCTTCATTCGCCACAACATGAGGTCTAGCGCCCTCATTATTCACATTAGCCGGGGCTTCGTTGTTTTGAGGCTCATTGGGTTGTGCCCCATTGTTTCCATCAAGGGTTGTCGTGACATGGGCAATAATAGTTGGCATGATATTAGTGACCGTTTGAGCGATCACCTCTGCCAAGTCCGGTGCATGTACTTCATTATTACCTCCACCTCTTCCTTGGCCTCCACCTCGACCCCTACAGTGACCTCTACCACCTCTACCACCACGGCCACCCCCACGACCACCTTGAGCTTCTGCTTCATGTGGCTCTTCAGGGCTTGTCCCATAGTTAGTTTCGGTTCTCCTTGGTCTTTCCATTTCTATAAAGCATATTGACCCAAAAATTAGTCTCAAAATGCTCACATGTTAGTCACACAAGTAGTCAATGCTCTCATATCGATACAACATACATAATTCATATCATTGTGCTATGGCAAAGTGCTAGAGTTCTAAGGGGGATTGTTACTTATCATGTCATCATGCCAAGTTTACTACGATCGTTTATCAACAATTTAAGTACTCATGCTCAACACATCATACAATCAAACAACTAACACAAGTGGTTCAAAGTATAATCCGAATTTGATATGCCCTCTCGTTATTGACTGGGTTTGTATACAGGGTGTACCAGCGGCTAACCCTCCACTCAATCAACTTTCATTTAAGCATATTGGTTCCTTATTATACCCTTAGCCAATCGTGTGCAATCCGTGATGTCATTAACTTGTTATAATACTGGGTAACCATAAAATAGTTGATCGGGCTCTTTTAGGGTTGCCACAATGTTATATCAAGTTAACGCCATAACTTCATTTTGCCCTAAATCATCAAACTATTATCAATCAATAACAATAATCCATCTCAATCATAATCAAGTTCAATCAATGTACACATTAACCACATTGTACTCGTCATACGTTCATCACATTGTACTCAAGTCATAAATGGTCTTGTCTACGAACTCACAATGTACACCTTTTAGGGTTCACATAATTCATGTTGCACACAAAATTCCTAATCATGCATGCTATATGAAGATTTTTAACTTAAGCCGCAGTCTAGGTCACACCGCCTAATTCTCTACGACCACGAATGGGCCACCATTCTGTAACACCCCGAGCTGGGCCCGAAGTATTATAGAAATTATATAGCACACAGTGGAATTATCATAGAACATAAACTATATGAACATGTTGGACTCAGTGAATCCAACTTATTCATATAGTTTATGTTCTACGATAATTCCACTGTGTGCTATATAATTTCTATAATACTTCGGGCCCAGCTCGGGGTGTTACAGAATGGTGGCCCATGCGTGGTCGTAGAGAATTAGGCGGTGTGACCTAGACTGCGGCTTAAGTTAAAAATCTTCATATAGCATGCATGATTAGGAATTTTGTGTGCAACATGAATTATGTGAACCCTAAAAGGTGTACATTGTGAGTTCGTAGACAAGACCATTTATGACTTGAGTACAATGTGATGAACGTATGACGAGTACAATGTGGTTAATGTGTACATTGATTGAACTTGATTATGATTGAGATGGATTGTTGTTATTGATTGATAATAGTTTGATGATTTAGGACAAAATGAAGTTATGGCGTTAACTTGATATAACATTGTGGCAACCCTAAAAGAGCCTGATCAACTATTTTATGGTTACCCGGTATTATAACAAGTAAATGACATCACGGATTGCACACGCTTGGTTTAGGGTATAATAAGGAACCGATATGCTTAATGGAAGTTGATTGGGTGGAGGGTTAGCCGCTGGTACACCCTGTATACAAACCCGGTCAATAACTAGAGGGCATATTGAATTCAGATTATACTTTGAACCACTTGTGTTAGTTGCTTGATTGTGTGATGGATTGAACATGAGTACGTGGTTTAGTGATGAACGATTATTATGAACTTAATATGATGGCATGATACATAATGATTTCCCCTAGAACATTAGTACTTTTTCCTTAGTGTAAAGATATGAGTTATGTGTAATACGTCAGCATGAGAGCATTAACTACTTGTGTGACTAACATGCGAGCATTTTGAGACTATGATGTTCAAGTAAATTAAGACACTATGAAATATTATGTGATCTAGTGTGTTAAGAGGCGTTTGTATGAACGTTGAGCTTGAGTTAATAATTTCACGAATGTGTTCAAGAAAATGGCTAAAAAAGAGCAAACAGGATAGTAATAGAAAGATTATGAACTTAAGTGATTATATGCAGGAATCAAGTCCCGTAGATTTCACCTTATATTGGCCTTGTACCTAGAATAAGAATACATGATTTTACTGAGAGGTACCATTTTCTTATATAACGTAAGCAATGACGTCAAATGAAAATAATTTGTCAAAAATGGCCGACAACAAATAAGATATCTGGATCTTGATGGAACAAGATAAAGTAGGATGGCTTTATCAGACTATTTTGATATAAGCAATAATAAAAGTGTTAACTACAAACAAATTATATATAAATTTCGCAATAAAGAAAGAGGGAAATAGACATACGAAAATCACTAACTGTTTATGTAATCCTACTTTATAGTTTAAGTAGCCAAATTCCTGAATCTAAGAAGATCACACATTTATCTATTCAATGCATACTTGTTAGTCCCATGTTTAACCCAATGATCCTTCAAGTCAATTGGACAATCGAGATCGTACCCTGCTAACAATAATTCCTCTATGACCTTTGTGAATGTACTACAACCCATTCTTCTCCCCGGCAACCTTACAATACGACTTGGCCCGACATATGTTGGCAACGGATACATGGAAAGAGCAGTTGTACAACAAGTGGAGGTCCATCCCTCTTTACTCCACCTGCGACATGACCTAGGTATCCCTGTGCATGAGCATATCGGTGTTGGCATCTCTGATATGTTCATTTCTTCTCCAAATACTACCAAAGTAGTATCAGGTTTCACAAACTGGTAAGACCTTCTCGACCTTACATTTCTTTGGGCTTTCGAGGACGATACTTCTGCGGACTTTTTCTTACGGCTATAAAGCTTGCAAATATAAGCCCATGAGTCTTCTACGAGCTTCTCAAACTCTGGTATGTGATTCATTATCGTATCAATCGGTCCTACCATGTTCGAGGTTGAGACCTCATAACATGTGTCACTAATTGGATTGGGGGATAGTGTGGGCAAGTCTGACATTGGTCGTTTTCCTGGTGCCCTGTTACTCTCCTCAGAAGGTTCTGGTTGGAATATTGCTTCGGGTTGGAATGTTGATTCCAATTGTAATGTCAGTTATGGTGTATCGAAAAACCAGTTTTGATGAAAAGGTTCTATTAGGTTAGAAGATGAGGCCCTATGATGAATTGCATCAATAGGATTTGAGAACAATGCACTGACATTTTCTGTTGAGGGTTCTAGCTGTGATGTTGGTACTGTATTTTGGAGAAGCCAGTCTTGGCAAAAGTCATCAATTGATGTTCCCCATTCACTAGTACCAATCATCGGGTTTTGCAATGCGTCCATAATTCTCTTGAGTTCTTTTTATCTACAATAAAAATTTGTCAGGCAACTGACATAATAAATACGCAAGAAACATTCTCAACAATACTATCCTGGACAGCTTAAGATTTTATTTATTAAATAACACAAAATTTTATAATGAAATCAAGACATTTCTATAAAATCCTTCTCTACTTCAAGCACTGGGAATTCTGTGAGAGCTCGATCTCGGAATGTTGCTTCCTCCGACAACATCTCTTTTTCTTCTCTTAAGTGGTGGAATATTGGGATCTTCATCTTCTTCTTCTTCAGATGACATGGCGAAAATGGACTTCTCCCTTTGTGAGAGATTATCTTCTTCTTGCTGAGCAAGAGCTTTTGCCAACATTTCATCATCATTTATTTGGCGGTTAACGAGAATGGATTCTTCCTCTTCTAAAAATTGAGATAAAACTTTTGCCAACATTTCATCTTCAGTTATTTGGGTATTTTGTTTCTGGACAAGATCAGCTTCCTCTATCTCCAATATCACCTTGTAGTCTTCATACAGGAATACCTACGAGTTCGGCCTCCTGCTTTATACTTTTAACCCTATTATTTTCCGTGGCTACTTTTTCAAGAATTTCAAGTTCTTCTTGAGTCATTGGCCTTTTGCCTTTTGGGTCACTAAAAGAGGCACCGGTGTTCTTCATTTTACTATGATGAAATAACTTCACCGACAGTTGAAAATTGTCAGGACTGTAGTGATAATCATAACCATAGTATATTCAAGGTGGCTATTCAAATAAATAACAATACTATTGATTAAATAAATCCCCAGACTATGCGAACATACATTAAAAGATCAAATTTTTAAGGTTTGTTTCAAATAGTCAGCTTATCAATTAATGAGAGAAAGTAAAGAATAGTTTACCAAAAGAATGTCGTAGATCCTCTGAGTGTACACTAGCAGCTGATTTAGAACGAATTAGCTAAGAAAAGCAAAAAGATAGAGAAGAAAGATTTAGTGTCTTCTTCCTCCCCAAAACGTGTTTATTATATAGAGAATAAAAGATAAAGTGTGACCTGGAAGAACGGATAGGTGTCTAGAAACTATAGTACATTATAATTATTGCGACAGTGAGAAAATTTTTAAATTTTGTAGTCGTCCTTAAATCATGATGCAATCAGTCAGAATGAATTAGGGGAAACAGAAATACGACAATTAAAACTATAGTACACTCAAAAACCATACAAAGAAACCCACGTGGCTACGAAGAGTAATGGAACCACGCCAAGAACGAATGCGACTAACCACCGAAAAGCCTCATCCAATGGAAGCTGAGCCACAGTAAGTAACCAAGCTATGATAATTATGTAAATCACAATTAGGAAAGGGCTCAACATTTTGATATAAGTTTCTGGTTTTGGTTAGATTTTGAAGAAAGGAAAATGTTAAGTTGATATGGTATGGAGAAAAGTATGCTATAGCGTTATTATATAGTTTAAAAATGAGCCATTTCTAACGGTCAAATATGGAAAGAGAAATGAATTTGAGTTCTGCATAGTGTTCTAGTAAGACTTACATGTGTCTAGACAAATCATTTATGCTATACTATAGGTATACGAGTCGATGGTTATTAAGTTTGTACAAATTGTAGAATGTTTACATATGCTATCTCTAAATGTTAATCCTGTTGAGGATTGTGTACAAGTTAATCCTACTCTTTTGAGAGTAGAAGGGTTCAGTTTGGAATTAAATGAGTTCATCTTACTCTGATTGAGAATAGAGGGTGATGCTCCCTAAACCTGGCTTTTAATTATGTGTGTAAATGTGTATGTGGTTATCACGTCTTCTAATATCTATTAATTGTCACTGAGACAAAACATAAACCAAGTTAAGTATATTTTACTCGATATAATCTGAATTTCGAGGACGAAATCCTTTTAACTGGGGAATAAGGTAACAATTGTCATTTTTGGTCCATTAATTGTCGAAAATAATAAAAGCAAACTTTACGAATTTATGAAAGACTTTGAGTATGTATGTTTGCCTTTATATATATGTACGTGTTGGGCTAATAACAATATGATAATGAATTGAAACTGGATTGATATGATGAGGCCCATATGGTGAGGCCATTTTTATTGTGACTATATTTTGTATGGAATTTATAGTACCAATGTGATTTTGCTCACATTCTGTTCATGTGATTGGACTAAATGAAATATGAGGATGGATTCTATGTCTTGATTGGGCTACTGTGATTAGACCCATGTTAAGAAGCCTTAGTATAATGTACAGTTTCAAACAGTGTCGGCGGATAACTAATAATGGTACTAGTAGGACAAAAACCGACACAACCTTTATATTATATGAAATGATTTATCCATATTTTGGATTTATTATTATAATAATTTATAAAAAGTTGTACGCCCGTGATTATTTTTGTTTGTGTTATTAATTTCGAAATCAATCAATTAGCTAGATATATTGTATGATTAAAATAAATGCTAGTAAAATAATTAGGCATTATAGGTATGTAAATTAAGGGATATATTATATTACTAACTATCCTAAAATATCTATATATGTGTCGACATCTAATCTATATCTATATTCAATATGTGAGCTTCCTGGAAGATAGTAAACTACCATTTGTTGACTTTGGAAATAAGGTTTGATGATTATGAAAGGTCTCACCAAATAAAACCATAATTTTATATACGTGGCTTTAAAGTAAAGAAAGGAAGAGTTCCATCAAGGCTAGACAGACAAAGTGGCAGAGTATCGAGCCTTTAAGGCAGTAAGGCAGCAGGCTTCACAAGGATTTGAAGGTGGAAAGAAAGCCATCGAGGCTTAGGAATGAATAAAGGAGATCCCTTGGAGTGGGTCCCACACGAACCTAGCGAAGTGGCGAAACTTAGAGAGAGGATGTGAAGGTTGGATCTTAGCTAAGCTAGGCAGGAAAGAGAGGTGTCGAAAGTATCCACTTAAGAGAAAGAAAGAAGTCCAAGGTCTCCAAGCCCCTCTCTCCCCCTCTATCTTTGTCTCTCTATCTTTCTCTTCCTCTATCCCTCTCTCTCTGGGCGAAGCCTAGGGTGGGGGCCCAACCGAAGTTAAAAGCTAGCAAGCTCCCCCTCCTTGGCGAACCTTATTTATTTAAATAATTAGATATATTTATTTATATATCTACTTATAATGGTATGTAAATTAAGGGATATATTATATTACTAACTATCCTAAAATATCTATATATGTGTCGACATCTAATCTATATCTATATTCAATATGTGAGCTTCCTGGAAGATAGTAAACTACCATTTGTTGACTTTGGAAATAAGGTTTGATGATTATGAAAGGTCTCACCAAATAAAACCATAATTTTATATACGTGGCTTTAAAGTAAAGAAAGGAAGAGTTCCATCAAGGCTAGACAGACAAAGTGGCAGAGTATCGAGCCTTTAAGGCAGTAAGGCAGCAGGCTTCACAAGGATTTGAAGGTGGAAAGAAAGCCATCGAGGCTTAGGAATGAATAAAGGAGATCCCTTGGAGTGGGTCCCACACGAACCTAGCGAAGTGGCGAAACTTAGAGAGAGGATGTGAAGGTTGGATCTTAGCTAAGCTAGGCAGGAAAGAGAGGTGTCGAAAGTATCCACTTAAGAGAAAGAAAGAAGTCCAAGGTCTCCAAGCCCTCTCTCTCCCCCTCTATCTTTGTCTCTCTATCTTTCTCTTCCTCTATCCCTCTCTCTCTGGGCGAAGCCTAGGGTGGGGGCCCAACCGAAGTTAAAAGCTAGCAAGCTCCCCCTCCTTGGCGAACCTTATTTATTTAAATAATTAGATATATTTATTTATATATCTACTTATATTATTGGAGAAATAATTATTAACTAATATATATATATAAAGATATATATATATATATATATATATATATATATATATATATATATATATATATATATATATATATATATATATATATATATATATATATATATATATATATATATATATATATATATATATATATATATATATATATATATATATATATATATATATATATATATATATATATATATATATATATATATATATATATATATATATATATATATATATATATATATATATATATATATATATATATATATATATATATATATATATATATATATATATATATATATATATATATATATATATATATATATATATATATATATATATATATATATATATATATATATATATATATATATATATATATATATATATATATATATATATATATATATATATATATATATATATATATATATATATATATATATATATATATATATATATATATATATATATATATATATATATATATATATATATATATATATATATATATATATATATATATATATATATATATATATATATATATATATATATATATATATATATATATATATATATATATATATATATATATATATATATATATATATATATATATATATATATATATATATATATATATATATATATATATATATATATATATATATATATATATATATATATATATATATATATATATATATATATATATATATATATATATATATATATATATATATATATATATATATATATATATATATATATATATATATATATATATATATATATATATATATATATATATATATATATATATATATATATATATATATATATATATATATATATATATATATATATATATATATATATATATATATATATATATATATATATATATATATATATATATATATATATATATATATATATATATATATATATATATATATATATATATATATATATATATATATATATATATATATATATATATATATATATATATATATATATATATATATATATATATATATATATATATATATATATATATATATATATATATATATATATATATATATATATATATATATATATATATATATATATATATATATATATATATATATATATATATATATATATATATATATATATATATATATATATATATATATATATATATATATATATATATATATATATATATATATATATATATATATATATATATATATATATATATATATATATATATATATATATATATATATATATATATATATATATATATATATATATATATATATATATATATATATATATATATATATATATATATATATATATATATATATATATATATATATATATATATATATATATATATATATATATATATATATATATATATATATATATATATATATATATATATATATATATATATATATATATATATATATATATATATATATATATATATATATATATATATATATATATATATATATATATATATATATATATATATATATATATATATATATATATATATATATATATATATATATATATATATATATATATATATATATATATATATATATATATATATATATATATATATATATATATATATATAAATAATATATATGTAGAATGCTCAATACCTCGTATCCTAGGGATTTGGGCCAGGGCCCATAACTGTCAAGGCCCACAAAGTTACCCTAGTTGTCAGCCTATAAATACTCTCATCATGGGTTGTCAGACTATTACACAATCAATTCATTACACACATTTACACATACATTCAGCACATTCAATATTTCTAGTACATTCATCATCAATCATTCATAAACATAAAATCACCTTATACCAATCATATCCTCCAAAGATCAAAACATCTCTTTAGGAAAATCATCATTCACCTTAGGTTCGTGAAGAACTTAGTAGGTTTGCACTCTTATTGAGGAGATCTTGATGATTTTCGTGGTTAAACCCCTTTTGTGATTGAGCTTCTCATTTTTATGCTCAAACATTGGCGCCATCCGTGAATTTACTGATCACTGGGTGGTTTTGTGTTTTACAAATCAAAAATCATCTTTGTTCTTGTTTATTTCTTGTTTGTTTCTTAGCATCATATGGCTGAGGAATTTACTCCTGTTTCTCAAGTTATACCTTCTGGGTTAGGGAAGGATATTGATGGAGTGATTCTCCAATAATGAATCTGGAAACTTCTGAAATAGGTGAGATTCAAAATACCTCAGGAGAAAAATTTCCAGATTTTTGTCCTAGATCTAGTGAAGTTGTGACAAATGCAACTAATGTTGTTTCTGGTGGTGGATCTAGGTTGCCACCCAGGGTAAGCTTTGCATCTAGCCTTGGGTCTGGTAGTGTTAGTGTGGGACCACTTTTCTCTACACCTTCACCCTCTGTATCTCCCTTTGTATCTTTATTTACAGCACCCCCAACTAGCACATCTCCTATCACTATGCTCTCTTCGGGTCCTAGTCAGTTGAGTTCTCACATAACTAGCTTGACCGGCCCACCCATGACTGGAGGTCAGACATCCTTGCAATCAATGGCCAACTCCTCTCAATCTGTCACCATTCAGGAGAGCCATTTGTTAGAATTGATAAAGTTAGCTGCCAAGAACACTCAGCAAGTTCAAGCTCCACCACCTCCTCCAACCGATTGGTTTTCTTAACTCTCTGCTGCGTTAAGGCCAGCTCTGCCTCAGCCGGCCCCACAACCCGCTCCATGGCCTACGAGCATGGAGTCCATAATGAAGTTGTTGGTAGACGAAATGAAAAGGCAAAAGCCAGTCGAGCCTGCTCATGAACAAGTCAGCCCAGCAAAAGAGTTGTTAAAAATGCTACAAATGGCAGCCGGGGAGGATGTTGATGAGCAAGCAAAGATGGCCACAGTGCCAAAGTCTGCAAAAAAGTCAAGGTTTTGTGACTGGGTAGCAAATTATGCCTTCCCAGACGGTCAGAAGGTTCCTACTATCGTCGGGACTTACGATGGTACTAGGGACCCAGAAGATCATCTCGCAATCTATGATCAGGCCGTGTTAACTGAAAAGTGGGTGGAGCCCGTGGCATGCCACTTATTCCCAGGCACCTTGCAAGGCTATGCCTTAGAGTGGTTCACCAAGCTTCCTGAGAAGAGCATCAAAGACTATGAAGATTTGAAGAAGAAGTTCATAGCTCAGTTTGTCCAACAGAAGAAGCGTCAGAGAAGTCACTTGGAAGCTCACCTAATTAGGCAGAGAGAAAGCGAGCCACTGAGGAATTTCATCACAAGGTACACCGAGGAATGCCAGAAGATACCGGGTCTCCCTGAAAGTCAACAAGTCTCAGGTTTTACCTTAGCACTGCTCCCTGGCGAACTCCAGGATGATCTAAGCAAGAGAATCCCTTTAACATTTGAGGAAGCTATTGATACGGCGTTCGACTTCATTCGCTCCAAAAAGACTGCCTCGCTAGTAAGAGGTGTCATAAAGAAAGATAAGTCTGGAGGAGGATTGCCTAGTGAGGAATGGAGTCGACATGGCTAAAGGCAAGACGAGCGTCGGGACAAAAGGTTTGGACCATACATAAAAGAGGCACCAATTGTTAACTTGATCAAATGCCCTAGAGAAATTCTGAACACTGAGATAGTGTGTGCTACTTTCAAACCTCCCTCACCAATGGCCTTCAAGTCTGGGAAGAAGAACATGAATCAATATTGTGAATTCCATGAGGACCACGGACATGATACTAATGCATGTAGACAGCTAAAGTGGGAAATCAAGAAAGCATTGGATGAGGGAAAGCTTGAACACTTGGTTCCAGGAGCTAAGCAGGCAAGGAAGACCTTTGCATGGCAAAGGAAGGTGGTGGAAGAGGATGATGATCCAGGAGAGCCTGAGGGCCATGTATACATGGTTCATGAATAAGACAAAAATCTAAGTTAGTATGGGTCTCTCCCTCCTTAGAATTCCATCTCTCTTCTTTTCTCAAGTTCTCAAACATGGATTATGTAAGTCCCAACTCAATAGATGGCACTACCTGAAGACACCTCAATGTCGATGGTGGAGTTACTTTACAATATATGCACTGAACTGGAGACGACCAGTTGCAGTGTGTATATACCAAGTTCTAGATAGATTACTTATATAAATGACAATAAGTAAAGAACAATGCAATAATACAAAAAACTTGTAAGATAACTTGATGAGACAATACGTAATTTTCAATGTGTAGTTTATTTATTGATGTTAAATAAATTACAAGGTTGATGCGGAACCAAGATAATACAAGAATGTAAATATCCTAACAACCTATGAAATACAATTGATCTACACTCGGAATTTCTCAAGACAATCGAAATACTTAAAGTTGTGAAATGTTCCTTTAGCGATTGAGAGAATATTGCACAAGTTCACCAAGAATATTGCAGGTTTGCAAAGTGTGAAGTGTTGTATGTTTTTCACTTAGTATTCTTGTTGTGCAATGACTTGTATTTATAGGCAAAGTTAACATTTGGGATGTTAACTTTAGCCGCACAAATGTGGTTGAGAGCATTTAAGGAATAGCATTTAATTCCTTAAAAAGCAGTGTAAAGTCGCATGATAAAGCAACTTTACTCAACCACCTTTATGTACATTTTATTACTTAAATAATAAGATAAGGCTTATTATCCGGGTAAAGGTACATAAAGCATATAAGTCAATTCCTCGTAATCAGTGTAAAGCTTTGTAAGAGCTTTCCACTGATGGTCTCCAGTTTGTAACTTACTAGAATGTCAACTGGGCTTCGCTGCCATTGCCATTCTTTATCTTCCATTTGTTGTCTTCGACTTCAACTGGAATGATTCTTCAACTTGGTTAGTTCTCAACTGGAGGAAGTCTTCAGTTGCGTTGACTGTACGGTGCAACTGGACTTCAATATATTTCTCGACAAATCATCTAGGTCTCCAGTTTCACTGGACAGTTTCACTGGGTCTCCAGGTGCAACTGGAGACTGGCTAGTTTACCAGGTGAACTGGTCCTAACAAAATCCCCCTATTTGTCTAGAAATATAGGCAAGTCTTTTTCTAGTTCTTGTATCTATACAAGTGTGAACTATAGAGACTTGTTTGATTTAAATCTATCTAAGTTTCCAAGGCATTTTTATAGATCAATAAATGCCTTAGGTTTTTCTTTTAGGTTTGTTAGATTTTAATCTATTATCTACCTTGTGGTTACAAACTGGTAACTTCATTTATACAAGGAAATGAAATTTATACAAGTTACAGAATGTAAAACAAAATACAAGTAGATAACTGGAAAAAGAACTTAATTAGATGGCCCTTCGCCAGTTCTTCTTCTCTTGGTCACCAAAGAAATAGGTTGTGAGTCTTCAGGGTCAATATTCTGCTTTTGCTCCAGGTTTTCTTTATGTTGAATCTTGCCCCTTAAGAAGTTCACCCAAGCTTTCTCAAACCTATTCTTTTGTGCCTTCGCATCCAACACATTCACCATTTCCACCCATTCGCTGAACCCATATTGCATAGCACCAGGATTGTCAGTTTTAACCAGTGGCCCTCTGGTGTAACTAACTTCAACTTGAAAAACTTTGGTGCCTGGCTTGATTGTAACATTTACACCATTGATAGTACCACTATGTCTTCTGGTTGACATGATCTGGGAGTAATAGCTTCTTGCTTCAGATTCAATTGTTATTTTTATACTCCCAGCACCAGCAGCCAGTACAGCGGACTTGATGTCTTCATTGGATACCTTGCCAGTTGGTTCAACAAATGTGCTAAGGTCAGCATCTCTTGTTAGTGGTCTTCTTGGTTGTGGAATCCTTCTTGGTGGATTCAAAACCTTCTTCACAACCTTCTTAACATTTGCAATTCGTTTAAGAATCCCACTGGCCCTAATCTCCTTAGCCTTCTCCACTGAAATGTTCAAACTCTTGGCATCAAATTCAGCTTCATCCTCAGGATAGTGTCTGTCCAGTTCTACATCCAGCATTTCTTTCAACTGGTCAACTATCCTGGGATCATTCTTGATCCTGACATACTCCTCCTTAGTGATACCCAAAAGATTGGCATCACTCATATCAAGCAACTTGATTTGTGCAAGATGTGCCCTGGCTTCAGCTTGGTTTCTTTGTTTCATCTTCTTTCTTTCTTTAATATCATTACCAAGTCTGGCCAGTCTTCTGCTATCACTATCTGAAACTGGAGGAAGTATATGAGCATTGCCAGTTTCTAACATTACATCAGTGTCCGGCTGGGCAGATGCATCACCAGCTAAACCTTTTCCCTTATCCAACACATTCCCCCTCACATTTTACTCACCAGCTTCAGTACTAGTAGCTACAACCATTTCTCTTCCAACTTGACTTCCAGATGAAGTTCTTCCAGGCGGAAGGACAACACTTCTTTCCCCCTTAGCAGCATCTAGACCTGCCCTAATACCTTCCCATTCAGAGGGGTGAGATGGCAACCGGTCAAGAGGCTGCCATGACTGCATGTCCTTACACTCCTTAAAGATCCCACACATCATCCTGAAGGACCTCCATAAATGGTTGGTCTCCTTTGACTGGGTCAAAACATTGGCAGTTACTTGTTCTTGACCAGTTTTCAATTCATTTAGGATCTTGGAGTCTTCATCCAAACCAGAGACAACCTTTTCCTTTACTTCATCATCCTTCTTCTTCAACTCCTCTACTTCAGTTGTCAGTTTATCTAAAGATTGAGCATGTAGAGATACCTGGGTGTTCAAATTCTCAATGCTGCCTCTCAACTGGTTGATCTCACTGATGAGTGGGGCCAGATCAACCTGAGGAGTGGCCAGCTTGGTGATCTCAGACATCACCCTTTCAACCAATTGTGCTTCTCTAGCACCCAGCGTATCCTCTATCTTCTGACCAACTGAAGTCATCAACTGCTCTCCAAGGTCAGTTACATTTAGGCCAGGTTTTTCAACTAATTCCTTTACCTGCCTCTCAATCTCCTTCAGATCTACTTCAGATGTTCGTACAGTGTTGCCAAGTAGATTGGAGATTGAACTGGTGACCTTTGACTGAGTTAGGTTAAAGGCTTCCTTTAAAGTACCAGCCAGATTGTTGCAGCCAGTGACCAACTCATTCAGCTTTTTAAACACCAAGTCTTCATTAGATGAAAACTTGTTTATCCCGAGATCAACCACTTTGATGTTGGTTAAGTGATCCTTGTGGTATCTGGAGAAGGACTTGGTGTTTTTTTCAAGTGTCTTCTGAATCTCCTCCACCCTGGTAAGAAGGTTTTGGAGATCGGCTTGTAATGAGACAACTTGACTGTCCAGTGACGAAGGAGAAGGTGTCACTGGACCAGCAGCAGTTACTACTGGAGCAACTGGAGGAGGCAAACTTAAGGAAGTCTCCCCAGTTGTCATGCCAGCAGTTGAAGATATAATAGGAGTGGTGGATGAAGAAAGGACTGGAAAATCAAAGTGTTGTTCATACTGAGAATGCTCAGGTGTGAACAACGGAGACGGTGGTGGGGGCATTTCTCGAGCAAGTGAGAATTGCCCAGTTGGTGAAGGAGCGGTATATGTTGGGAAAGATATATCAGTAGGCACATTTTCTTATGGTGGTGAAAGTGAAATTGATACGTCTGGAAGTGAGACTGGAGATGAAGGGTTTTGATCTAGTACAGCAGAATCAAAATTCTCCAAGTCTGTTTCAGTACCTTCAGAATCCGAAGATTCTATAAGGATTTCCTCGTCATTAACATTCATGTCCAGATCCATGAATGTAACTAAGGGCTGACCAGTTTCCTGGTCAATCTCCAGATGACCTTCCCCAGTTTCCTGGATGGGTACATCTGTTGGAGGATCAGATACCGAAGTATCTTCACCAGGGATAGATGTGATTGGGGTTGCTTCAGTTATGGTTGCTCTATCCCCAACCACAACATTAGACGAACTGGAGGGTCCCTCATTATTTTGAGGCCCGCCCAGTTGCCTTTCTGACTCACCTTCAATAGGTGCATCAGTTGAAGCGAATGCCAGTTGCATTCGTTCAGGAATTTCGACCTCTCCAGCTTCAGATACCAGAGAGTCTAAATTCCTTAACATATCTGGAGCAGTGTACGGTGAATCTGTACTTAAATATGCTTCTCTGCCCAGAATATGTTTAAAACAGAGAGAGAGGAACCTTGAAAAGGGGATACAAACACCCCTTGTGCCCTTCAGCTTTTGGACCAGGCTTCTAAACAAAATATCTGCAAAGTCCACTCTCAATCCGTTCCACAAGCAGTAAGCCATTTCTGCTTGTGAGGAGTTAATCTGGTCGAGTCCACTAGAACTCCCACCCATACTCTCCACCAGGTGGATGAAAAAATACCTCCATGAAGGTGTAAGACCCTTCATGGTCATCGCACCTTTAGTCTTCAACACCCCATTCTCCAAACACTCCTTGTGTCCCATTTCAAGAAGGACTTGGCGAAAATTTATATTAGGGGGCAAGACAACTGGAGATTCACCCTCTCTCCAGTAATTGAGGCGTAAGGCATCCCTCAATACATCAGCTGACAAGGTACACTGGATTGTTCCATCCTTTAATGTGAAACTGATGGAGGAACAGTCGGAAGAAAGACTGGCAGTGTACCAAAACTCACACAAGTAGTTGTGAAACAACTTGCGTGGGTTTAGAGAGAATGAGGGTCCTATTGGAGAATCCTTCAAGAATTTTTGGATTCTACCAATAAGGGTATTGGACCCTTGAGATCCTCGTAAGCTTGCCATCGGATTGTTTGGATTTAATTTGATGACCGAAGCATTACTAGGAGCACCAGATGCCGGTTTGACATCTGGTGAAGGAGCATAAGGAACAGTCAAGAGATTTACATCTCTTGAACGAGATGATCTAGGAGCCATAGAAAAATGAAAATGAAATTTGGGATTTAGGGTTCTTGATTTGTGAAGCAGAGAGAAAAATGAAGCAATTTTGATGATTGGGAAGTAAATGAAAGAATGTAAAAGAGAAGTAAATGAGTTCGGAGTAAATAAGGGTATTTATAAGGGATTCAAGATCCCAAGGAAATACCAAAAATTATATTTTAATAAACAAAATCCTTTTTGTAGATATTTTCACAAAGTTGGTTTGAATTTTGAAATAAAATAATAATTTGACATGTCAACATTAAATGCTACCATGTCAGCATTAAATGCTACGACGGCTTATCTTACCCACGCGCCCACTCACTTTTTATTTTCCCAATACAAACAGTTGTCAAGTACTAAAATGGCTTGAAACACGTCAGATCACAATACCAAGTGGTTTAAAACACTCGAGTATCATCACGTGTCACAAAAATTGACCAAGTATTTCTAACGTTATAAAAATTAAGACAAGACTGAACCTGGTCACTGGAGGATTAGTCCAGTACCAGTTTCCAACTGGAGAGTTCTCCAGTTGCCATTTTCAAACAAAACGAATTTTAGTCAGAAAACTATTTTGAGTCTTTCCCCCTAAAAAGATGATCCAGAAATCGATTAGTGCCAAAATAGTATCACAAAGGCGTTCGATAGCCTGGCGAGCAAAGATTATCTGGACCTCCTCAACTGGAGAACTTCATCAGTGTCACTAACGCGTTCAATAACAAAGAAAGCTCCAGTTTTAAGGATTTAACATTCCCAGTTCGCTGATGAGATGTTTAAAGGTTTTCTCATCGAGAGGTTTTGTAAAAACATCAGCTAACTGTTTGTCAGTGGGGATGAAATGAATTTCAATGTCTCCTTTCATAACATGATCACGAATGAAATGATACCTGATGTCAATATGCTTTGTTTTGGAGTGCATCACTGGGTTGTGAGATATAGCAATTGCACTGGTGTTGTCACAAAAGATTGGGGTCCTTGTATACTTTTGACCATAATCTAGTAACTGGTTCTTGATCCAGAGAATCTGGGCACAGCAACTGGCCGCAGAAATGTACTCTGCCTCAGCAGTGGACATAGAGACTGAATTCTGCTTCTTGCTGGTCCAACTTACCAGTTTTCCTCCAAGGAAATGACAACCACCAGTTGTTGATTTTCTATCTATCTTACAACCTGCATGATCTGAATCTGAATAACCCATTAGATCTAATCCTGAGCCTTTGGGGTACCAAAGACCAAGATTAGGACACCCTTTCAGGTATCTAAAGATACGCTTTACAGCGTGCAAATGTGATTCTTTAGGGTTAGCCTGAAACCTGGCACATAAACATGTTGCAAACATTATATCTGGTCGACTGGCAGTTAAGTACATCAGTGAACCAACCATACCACGATAGTCAGTTATGTTAACTGGTTTGCCAGCTGGGTCAGAGTCCAAATTTAATGGTGCTGCAATAGGTGTGTTTTTCGATGGGATTGAATCATATTTGTATTTTCTTAACAAATCTCTGACATATTTTTCTTGTTTTATGAAAATTCCATTTTCAGTTTGCTTAATCTGAAGACCTAAGAAAAATGTTAATTCACCCATTAAACTCATCTCATACTCAGATGACATGATTTTAGAAAACTTTTTACACATTGCATCATCAGTTGAACCAAAAATAATGTCATCAACATAAATTTGTACCAATAAGATATTACCTCTTTCTTTCAAGATGGGCACGTGGGTAAGATAAATTTGTACCACTTGAACTGCAGATGGGCTGCATAAACCAGAAATATTCTTATGGCTTCAAGTCTTGCAACTGGAGCAAAAGTTTCATCAAATTCAACGCCTTCTGCTTGACAATAACCCTGGGCAACTAATCTGGCCTTGTTTCTTACAACATCGCCATCTTCATCCATTTTGTTTCGGTAGACCCATCTGGTACCAATGGGTTCTTTCTTTAACCCTGGTGGACAAGGAACAAGCTCCCAAACATTGTTCCTTTCAAACTGGACGAGCTCTTCTTGCATAGCTTCCACCCAGCTTGGGTCTGCCATAGCCTCGTCAATCTTCTTTGGTTCAATTAGAGATAAGAAGGTGACGTTTAAGCATTGCTCACTGGTGGCTCCTCTAGTCTGAACCCCACTAGTTGGATCTCCCACAATCTGTTCAATTGGATGTGCTCGAGTCCATCTAGTGTAATGACTAGGCTGTGAACTACAATATCAGTGCAAGTCACCTGGCGATCTTCTTCAGTTGCAATAGCATCTGGAGAAGGATCAGTCCAAACTACTTCTATATCCTCATCAGAGTCAATGAGGTCACGATTAGCATCATGAAATTTTTCATTCAAAGGCATTTCTTGAAGAACTGGAGAAGTTGGAGTTCGAACTGGTGGTGATATTGGAGTGGCACGTACATCAGATCCAATCACCAATTCTTGTGGTAAGTTGAAATTGATGGAGGGATAGAATGATGTGTCACTGGTGGTGTTCTTCTTCTTAATTGGTTCCAATTTGTTATAACTGGAAACATCTTTTGGTGAAACAACTGACGGATGAACTTGGTCAGTTTCACCAAAATTGATTGGAATGACTGGAGTAATATCAAGGCTTGGTCTCTTGTTGATTGCTTCAGTTGATTCATCAAATGTGACATGAATTGTCTCATGAACCTTTTGGAGTCTATAATTATTAACTCTAAAGGCCTTTCGAATATCTGAATAACCTAAAAATACCCCTTCATCAGCTTTTGCATCAAACTTTCCAAGCTGACTGGAATCGTTTAAGATATAAACTGGACAACCAAATACATGAAAGTATCCAATATTTGGTTTACGATTCCTGAGTACTTCATAGGCAGTCTTCTTATGTCTCTTGATGTAGACTGACCGGTTTTGGGTGTGACAAGCAGTTGCAACTGCCTCAGCCCAAAAACTGGTGGGAAGACCAGATTCAGATAGCATACTTTTGGCTGCTTCTATCAGTGTACGATTCTTTCTTTCCACAACTCCATTCTGCTCTGGAGAGTGAACTGATGAGAAGTTTTGAGAGATGCCAGTGTCATTGCAAAATATTTCAAGTACCTTATTTTGGAATTCAGTACCATTATCACTTCGCAACTGACAAACTTTTCGAGTATACTTGAGCTCAATTCTTTTGATGAGAGAGATGATTTCAGTAGGTGCATCACTTTTGGATCTGATGAATACCACCCAGCAGTATCTGGTGAATTCATCAACCACAACTAGAGTGTACTTCTTTCCAGCTCTAGTTTGAACATTCACTGGACCAAAGAGATCCATATGTAGCATGTGAAGAGGTTCAGTGATGCTAAAATTTTGCCTAGTTTTGAAACTGGCTCTTTTCTGCTTGCCCATCTCACACCCTGGACATGGCTTTTCTTTATTGAAAGAAATTTGAGGTATCCCATCAACCAGTTGCTTGCGAGACAACTTGTTGATATTCTTAAAATTAAGATGGGATAATCTTTTATGCCATAGCCAGTTGGTGTCCTCATCAGCCTTGGTATAGAAACATTGCTCTTTTGGAGCTGGTTCCATATCCATGATGTACACATTTCCTTTTCTTGGTGCAACCATCACCACTTTCCAATCCTTGTTAAATATGGTGCCTTGAGCAATATCGAACAAAACTCTGAAGCCATCATCACAAAGTTGGCTGACACTGATCAGGTTGTATTTCAAACCATTCACAAATGCAACTCTTTTGAATTCGACTTGTCCATTATTGAGCACACCATATCCTTCAGTCTTTCCAGATTGATCATTACCAAACGTCACTGTCGGTCCATCTTGGACAGTGAACTCTTCCAGCATGGGCTTACATCCGGTCATAGTCCGGCCAGCAGCGCTGTCCAGATACCAGATATTCTTCTTTCGATCGCCCTGCACACCCACAAAAATCATTAGTTATTTTTGTGAACCCATCTTTTCTTGATGGGTTCACTGGACTTCTCTACAGAAGTCACAGTTGACAGTTATGGTGTTGAACTGGAGGCTACATCTGGAGCATTTTCACCAGCTCCAGGTGCAGGAGTAAAAACGATTGGTACTAGATACTTACTCCCCTTATTTTTACCAGATTTCGTTCCAGATGGAACAAACTTTTGTTTTGGTTGAAAACTGGAGGTGATAAACCTCCTTCCAGATTGTTAATCCGGGTAGTACAACTCTGAACCTGTCGAGACAAAAGTTGGAGTTGACTTTCCAGATTAACCAAAATATTATTTTCATCAGGCAGTTGAACCTTGGACCTTGGTTCAACTGGAGCTTTAGTCTGTCGGGTCTTGGGCACCTTAGACTTTTGAGGTAAAGGCTTGTTACCAGTGGCCTTTTTGACTGGAGCTTTAGCCTGTTTGGCTCCAGTTTTAACCTCAATGGGGGTGGTCTCAAAGGTTTCAGTTTCAACAGCTTTAGGTTGATCATAAGGTGTTTCAACCTTGAGAGCTAAAGGCAATGCATGAAGATCTGGTATGAGAGCTGCCATCTCCAAATCTCCAGATTTCCATGCATTCTTCTGGGCATCGATAGTTCTTGAAAATGCATCATAGTTTTTACCAGATGCTTTTACCCATGACTTGATAATCTTTTGTTCTTTTTCAAGATCAGAAAACAGTTTTTGATTATCAAGTTCTAAAGCCTCAATCTTTAAAACTGACTCTTTGAGAGCCAACTGGACACTTTGTAAATCATTCAGTTGTGGTTTAACAATGTTCAGTTCAATTAAGATAGTGTCAAGGTATCTTTCACTATCAGCTCTAACAGTTTCCACAAAAGCTAAATCACCACTTAATGATTCAGCCAGGTCCAGTTTTAGTTCAGGGTCAATCTGGTGATCATAATCACATACCTTTTTCAAGATGATGTCCACCCATCTTCCAGTGATGACATCTTCTTTTGCCACATGTTGTTGTTGGTCTTCCAAGGCCATGAAACACATGTCCCTTTCCTCTTCTTCATCAACTGATGAATCATCAGAGTACTCCCATTTTCCCTCAGTTTGTGCCATTAAGCACTGATCCTTTTTCTTTTCCATGGACAGAAGGGCAATCTGGGCCTTAAGCTTCTTGTATTTAGCATTGTAGCTATCATTAGGCCGATTGAAATTAGGGACAGGGGGGCCAGTTTGGTTGTTCAACTGACTAGATCTGCATTCCTTTATAAAGTGACCTTTCTTGCCACACTTATAGCATGTAAGATTGGTTTTATCCAGAGAGCTGGAGCTGGAAGCATTGTTTGGGCCATTAAGCACTGATCCTTTTTCTTTTCCATGGACAGAAGGGCAATCTGGGCCTTAAGCTTCTTGTATTTAGCATTGTAGCTATCATAGGCCGATTGAAATTAGGGACAGGGGGGCCAGTTTGGTTGTTCAACTGACTAGATCTGCATTCCTTTATAAAGTGACCTTTCTTGCCACACTTATAGCATGTAAGATTGGTTTTATCCAGAGAGCTGGAGCTGGAAGCATCGTTTGGGCCATTAAATCTTTTAGATTTATGCTTAAACCTGTTAAAGGTTTTAGCAATCATGGCTACCAGATCATCATCATCAGTTTCATTACAACCATCACTGTTTTCAGTGGTCAGGCCAGAGTTCAAGAAACTGTTTAACATCTCCTTCATTGAGTGTGCCTGGATACTCTCTGAAGACATTAAGGCAGCACAAGGTCGCTCAGGTACACTAGCAACCTTGGAACTCTGGGCATTGTTCATGGCATCTTGCTCAGCCACCAGTCTTGCAGCATTATTATCTTCAGTGAATCTGAAGGCTCCATAGAGCGATGCAAGAGTATGGTTGTGCAAGGTTTTACCTTTTCTCAAGACAAGAACCATGTTTTCCCATTTGGAAGGAAGAATATCACAAAACTTCTCAAGAAGAATATCCTTATCCTTCTCTACACCCAAGCCTCTCATCTGATTAATGAGGCTAGAAAATCTAGTGTATGTACCAGTTAGACTTTCATTGGGCAAGGCAAAGAAGGATTCATACTTCTTGTTCAAGGCAACTTTTCTGGTGACAATAGTGTCATCACCTCCTTCAAACTGAATAACTAATTTGTCCCACATTGATTTTGCACTGGGGAACAGCACAAGTGTTGGAATTAGATCTTCAGGAACAGCCCCAAGGATCATGTTCTTGAGTCTGGTGTCCAGATCAACAAGTCTACGATCCTCATCTGACCAATGGTCTTCGGGCTTTTCTCTTGAACCTCTTCTTCCAGTTGGATCTAGAAGAGGACTCACCCCAAGAGACATGGGTATATATGGTCCATCCTTAAGGATTTTCAACATATACCTCTCAATACCACCAAAATACAAAAGCATTCTAGCCTTCCATGTACCGAAAGTCTCACTGTTTCCATCGAATTTGGGAACAGGAGTGTTAGAATAATGTACATGGACGTGGTTTGGGGTAGTAGGAGGAGGAGGGTTAGAATTAACATTTTGAAAAGGTTGGGCATTATTATTCAAAGGGATTTCACCTTGACCAGAACCATCTCCACCATCAGTAGTGTTCATCTTAGCAGATCTAGGCAAGTTTATTAGCCTTCTGCTCTGATACCACTTGTTAGTCCCAACTCAATAGATGGCACTACCTGAAGACACCTCAATGTCGATGGTGGAGTTACTTTGCAATATATGCACTGAACTGGAGACGACCAGTTGCAGTATGTATATACCAAGTTCTAGATAGATTACTTATATAAATGACAATAAGTAAAGAACAATGTAATAATACAAAATACTTGTAAGATAACTTGATGAGACAATATGTAATTTTTAATGTGTAATTTATTTATTGATGTTAAATAAATTACAAGGTTGATGCGGAACCAAGATAATACAAGAATGTAAATATCATAACAACCTATGAAATACAATTGATCTACACTCGAAATTTCTCAAGACAATCGAAACACTTAAAGTTGTGAAATGTTCCTTTTAGCGATTGAGAGAATATTGCACAAGTTCACCAAGAATATTGCAGGTTTGCAAAGTGTGAAGTGTTGTATGTTTTTCACTTAGTATTCTTGTTGTGCAATGACTTGTATTAATAGGCAAAGTTAACATTTGGGATGTTAACTTTAGCCGTACAAATGTGGTTGAGAGCATTTAAGGAATAGCATTTAATTCCTTAAAAAGCAGTGTAAAGTCGCATGATAAAGCAACTTTACTCAACCACCTTTATGTACCTTTTATTACATAAATAATAAGATAAGGCTTATTATCCGGGTAAAGGTACATAAAGCATATAAGTCAATTTCCTCGTAATCAGTGTAAAGCTTTGTAAGAGCTTTCCACTGATGGTCTCCAGTTTGTAACTGACTAGAATGTCAACTGGGCTTCGCTGCCATTGCCATTCTCTATCTTCCATTTGTTGTCTTCGACTTCAACTGGAATGATTCTTCAACTTGGTCAGTTCTCAACTGGAGGAAGTCTTCAGTTGCGTTGACTGTACGGTGCAACTGGACTTCAATATATTTCTCGACAAATCATCTAGGTCTCCAGTTTCACTGGACAGTTTCACTGGGTCTCCAGGTGCAACTGGAGACTGGCCAGTTTACCAGGTGAACTGGTCCTAACAGATTATAAAAACCCAAGTACTTGTGAAGGCAAGACAGACAAACCAAGTACCTATGAAGGCTAAAGCATACATGCCTAAAGGCCAAGCCATGCCTTATATATGGGCAGAAGACTTCAATATAAGGCTGGTGGAAGAATAAGCTAAGCTTGGCTAGCACTCAGAAAACTTTCATCCTCTCGACGGAAAGCTTAGTTAACACTTAGAAAATTTTTCTCATCTACTGGATGAGAGTAGAGTGTTTCCCGTTGGAAGCAAGACACAAATTAACCAAAGTCTCACCAAGTGTGAGTGTATAACAAGCCAAAACTGGGCCCGGCTGAACACTAATAAAAATTTATTCATCTTTTTATTCATCGGATAAAAAGGTTGACACTTCTCATCGGGAAGTGATATTTTTATTCATCTTTTTGTTCATCGGACAAGAAGGTAAGCACTTCTCATCGGGAAGTGATATTGATAAAGGGATAGCGAAGAAATTACTCCACCTACATCAATTTTACGTCTTATTCATTCATTGGATGATAAGATAAGCGTTTCCTATTGGGAAGCGGCGCGCGCATAAAATTTAGTCATCTTTTTATTCATCGAATAAAAAAGTAAACACTTCTCATCAGGAAGTGACAATACTCGCGAGTAATAAAGTTTTTAAGATCCATACAGGACAAAATATAATAAAATAAAATTCAAATGCAATGTCCCTAGCGAAGCTCATACAAATACAAAGAGGATCGAGACTTGGGAAAGGCAAGCCTTAGCAAGTTTTGATCGAGGCTTCGGCGGAGCTTCAAGGTAGCTTAGAAATTCAAAGCTTAGACAATAGTTGGCTTTACCCTTGAATAATTTTTCTTTTCTCTCGTCACACTACTGAGTAAATGGAATAAAAGAGAAAGATAAGAAAGGGGAACATGAAAGAGAAAGTCTAACCTACAGATATATATACAAATATAAAAGAAGATTGAAGATATTGACAAGATCGATCTGTGTTTTCTTTCCCCATTCCATCTTCTTGTTGTAGCAGGTTTAAAAATAAAAAATAAAAAAATCAATCAATCAAAAAACTTGTGCACGACCTCTATTTCTTTCCCTTTTTGTATGACCCGATCCCAAAACAATGATGAATGGATGCTCCTTTTGTTCTTAATCTCCTAGTCAACTATGTTCAAGAAAATAAAAATAGAATAAGAAGGAGGAGATCGAAAAGAACCTTCAAATGGAGAATGAAAGAGAAGTTCAAACCTAAAACTTTTGAAAAGAATTTAAGGTTGAACTTGGGGGACCCCTTGGGAAAGTCTCTAGTAAGCTTGAGATAAGACAAAGCGGTGAGGCTTGTAAAGAATTGGTAAGGGTAGGCAAAAGAAAGCCTCTTACGAGACTTGGATAAAGGGTGGAGCAGACCTACAGCGGGACCCTTGCCTCTAGCGAAGCTTCAGATAAGACAAAACAGAGAAGCTTCATATAAGACAGGAAGTGTGGCAAAGGTTAGTGTGGGGGCCTAGGCGAGCCTTCAAGGGAACCTAGCCTTTGGAAAGCCTTTAGCAAAATGCAAGTGAGATAAGAGAAAGAAAAAGAAAGAAACCCAATCAACAATTTTGTAACTTTATTTTGTACCTTTCTAGCTATCTTCGCTGATTCAAAAAAAAAAGAAAAAAAAAAGAAAAAAAAAAGAGAGAAATAAGGGAAAGCCTTTGCACTACCGATCGAATGGAAAGAAAAACCCTTTGTTTTCTTATTCACTAGCCACAACATAAAGAAATCCTGAGTGTTGGCGAGCCTTAGTCGAAGCCTAGGCAAATGAGGATGTCGAAGCTTGGGGAAGAGGCAGAAGGTGTGAAGCTTAGTCAAAACTTAGAAGTCTCGATGAATTTCAAAATACTTTGTATATATATACATATGTTGAAGCTCAGGAAAGAATTGGGGACAATTTAAGCTTGATCGAAACCTTGACGAAGTTTAGGATTGGAAAGGCTATAGCGAGGCTTGGAAAGGCTGGGCCCTGGCGAAGCTTAAGTGGAAGCCTAATTGAATAGCCTCTAGCGGAGTCTTGGGAGAAGCTTTGTCCAAGCTGAAGTGGCGAGGCTCACTAAATGCCAAGAATTGTCGAAGCTTCATATAAGACAAAACGGCGAAAATTCATATAAGACAAAGAAGGGGAGACTAGGGAAGCCTTGTCTTGGCGAGCCTTTAAGTCACAAAAAATCGTCTAAGGTCCAAGGTAGAAAATGTCGAAGCTTCTTTCCTAACGTTGACAAAGTCTTGGAGGAGTTTTAAATAAGTAAGAGTCTCAGCGAGCCTTCCCACTAGTGAGCCTCCCACGAATTTTCATTATAGAATAATATATAAATATTCACATTTGAAAGACTGTAACACCCGTCGTTTAAAAATATGGGTTTTCAAAAACTTTTCACCTAACGGTGTTAAATTGCGGAAGTAAAGACTGTAAAAGTCAAAACCGATAAAAACATTTCGGTTTCTGCATTTATTTGGTGTTACTTGTCATATCAAACAATAGTTCAAATGAAAACCCAACGGTTGCCCAACATAAAACAACCGTCCAAACGTCATTACATAAATTCGACATTAAGTACTGAATGTAAACAAATGTCTAAACAAAGCGTCTATAGGGTAGCTAAGGCTCCTGCATTGCATCTACCCAAGCCTCACTCGTTCTGCATATAGTTCCTTCAAGCTAAACCTGAGGAACAACCACATTAAAAGAAACAAGTGTTAGCTATTAAAATAGCTAAGTAAGATAACACTTAATTTAAAAGCATTTGTCCAATTAAAACAATCTTCATTATTAGACAATTTCTTTAGGCACGTCACACATCACACAAATCTGCATAACAACTTCATATCAAATAGGATAATCATCCTAAATGTGCCTATCCTGCATTACTTCATTATCCACATATCTGCTTTCTACATTTCTGCTTTACTACGTTATTAACTGCATTAAGTGTGCTCTACATTGCACCCGACTTGATGGTTCACCAAAAGGCCACCCATCGTACGTCGTTAAGGAATGGCAAGCCAATCCGAGAGTAATCCAAAATCCTGAGGGGGTCAATCCTCCGTTAATTACTCAAACTGCGTGTGACCACGTTGCTAGGAGCCACCCAAGCAACAACTGCGTTAGCGTACTCATCCGGCTAAGACTTGTACGGGTTAAGCTTAACACTTTACTGCATCAAAGTTTAACGAGCTCGAACCTACGTTATTTAGTTTAGGTGACTGCATTACCTAAACATTTACTGCGTTACTGCTTTTACGTTTTGGGCCCTTAAACGTGCAAGTGACATGGCAACCTAGCAAGTCTAGTGCACTAGGTGTTCAAGCCATACAAACATGCACACAACATACATCAACTTCATTTCGACATTTCGTGCATAATACAATACTTCATTAGACTACATCAACTGCATAGCGTCATACTACATTAAGCAATACTTCATTAGACTACATCAACTGCATAGCGTCATACTACATTAAGCAATACTTCATTCTTCTACATTAGGGACTGCATTTCAGGTCTCATGGTCAACTACGTAATCCCATAATACCTCCCAAGTAACCCCATAAGTCCACATGCATTATAAGTTACCAATTGGAAGTATGTAAGTTTGAAACCTGCTTGGCTAGATGATTGATCAATCCCGACACCAAATCACTCAATCGTTTGACCCAAATCTTGTATGATTGCTTTAGAATTTCAAGAGAAGATTAAAGAGACTTTGTGTGTGTTTTCCAATTGTTAATGGCTGCTAATTCAACCCTAATTACACCCATCAAAGCCTTGAACCCGTTTTTAGTTTTCAACCTATGTCAAAATCAGTCCCTGGACTTCTAAACCCTTCATTATTGGTCACAAACTGCATTATTGACCATATACAACATTTGTCCTTCATTAAAAGGCACTACATAGCCTCTAAGCGACATTAAACACACTTTCATACGTCATTAATATTTAGGCTTTTAAGCCTAACTACTTTATCTACGTTAACCACACATAACTACATTCAAATATTAAGTCAAGACTTAACGACACCCCAAATTGACTTAACGGCATTAGTCAAACATTAAATAAAAGTTCGGGATGTTACAATTACCTCCCCCTTAAGAGGATTCCGTCCCCGGAATCTCATCAGATAGGAACAACTCGGGATATTTCTCCTTCATTACTGCTTCAGTTTCCCAAGTCAAGCTTTCTCCATGATTATGCTTCCACTTTATCAAGACAAGTTCAATCACTTTTCGGCGTAACTTCTTTTGCTTTCTTCCAAGTATCGCTACGGTTCGTCTACTATTCTCTTCATTGGGTCAATACTCACGTCTTTAATAGGAATCACACTCGACTCCTCAGCTACACATTTCCTCAAGTAGGATACATGGAAGGTGTTGTGAATTCCATCCAATTCTGGAGGTAATTCCAACTGATATGCCACATCTTTAATGCGCTTCACCACTTTAAAAGGTCCAATAAATCTTGGACTCAACTTTCCCTTCTTTCCAAATCGGATAACTCCTTTCCAAGGTGATACTTTCAGCATCACTAAATCACCAACATTAAACTCAATCGGTCTCCTTTTCTTATCTGCATATGTTTTCTGCCTTTCTCTTGCCACACGTAAGGCTTCTTTAGCTACATTAACCTTTTCAGAGGTAATTTCAATAATTTCGGGACCGGTCAACTTCTTTTCACCGGGCTCCATCCAACAACTTGGAGTCCTACATCTCCTTCCATATAACATTTCAAATGGTGGCATTCCAATACTTGCATGGTGACTATTATTATAAGCAAATTCAATCAACTTCAAGTGTTCATCCCATGTTCCACCGTATTCAAGTACACACGTTCTCAACATATCCTCCAAGGTTTGAATGGTTCTCTCACTTTGCCCATCGGTTTGGGGATGATAGGCGGTACTCAAATTTATTCTACTACCCAACTCCCGTTGAAGACCCTTCCAAAAGTTAGACACGAATCTAGTGTCCCTATCCGAGACAATAGACAATGGAACTCCATGTTTCGAGACAACTTCATCTATATACATCTTTGCCATCTTCTTTAAAGGCACATCTTGTCGGGTAGCTAGAAAATGAGCACTCTTCGTCAATCTATCTACAATCACCCAAATCATATCATTCCCTTTCGGCGTTTTTGGTAGCTTCGTTACAAAGTCCATCGTAATATGATCCCATTTCCACTCGGGAACGTCTAATTGATGCAACAAACCATACGGCTTTTTATGGTCTGTTTTCACACGTGCACATGTCAAACACTTTGCTACAAAATGAGCTACTTCACCTTTAATATCCGGCCACCAATAAATCGGCTTCAAATCTGCATACATTTTGGTGACACCGGGATGCATCGAATACCTACTTCTATGGACCTCTTCAAGGATCAACTCTCGGTTACCACCAAGCAGTGGCACCCAAATGCGACCCTTGTATGTTTTAAACCCACAGCTATTAGTCTCCATCACAAGTCGTTTCTTCTTCCCAATACTCTCGTAATCAATATTATCCTTCATTAATGCCATCTCTTGTGCTTCTTTAATTCGATCTAATAGACCCGACTTGGCCTGAACTTGCATGCTCGATCAACTTACAAGAAGAGCTTTGCACTTTCCTACTTAGTGCATCCGCCACTACATTGGCTTTACCCGGATGGTATTTGATTTCACAATCATAGTCTTTAAGTAACTCCATCCACCTTCTTTGTCTCACATTCATCTCCTTTTGAGTAAACATATATTGTAAACTCTTATGGTCGGTGTAAAGTGTGCATTTAGTACCATATAAGTAATGTCTCCATAATTTCAATGCAAACACAACTGCCGCTAACTCAAGATCATGGGTAGGGTAATTCTTCTCATGAGGCTTCAACTGACGTGAAGCATAGGCAATCACTTTGTCTCTCTGCATTAAGACACAACCCAAACCCGTAATAGAAGCATCGCTATATACCACTAAATCATCAGTACCTTCAGGCAAGGCAAGGATAGGAGCTTCACACAACTTCTTTTTCAACGTTTGGAATGCATTTTCCTGCTTTTCAGTCCACTCGTACTTCACACCCTTCTTTGTTAATTCCGTCATAGGCTTGGCTATTCGGGAAAAATCCTGAATAAACCTTCTATAATACCCAGCCAAACCAAGAAAACTCTTAATCTCGGTAGGTGTCTTTGGCTGCTCCCACTTTGAAACAGCTTCAATCTTTGAAGGATCTACTTTAATACCTTCCGATGTAATAACATGACCAAGGAACTGCACTTCTCGGAGCCAAAACTCACATTTAGAAAACTTTGCGTACAACTTCTTCTCCCTCAACACCTCCAAAACTGCTTTCAAATGCTCACGGTGTTCATCCTCTGACTTAGAATAGATCAAAATATCGTCAATAAACACAATAACAAAATGATCTAGAAAGGGGCGGCATACCCGATTCATTAAGTCCATAAACGCGGCTGGAGCATTGGTCAACCCAAATGGCATGACCAAGAACTCATAATGACCATATCTAGTCCGGAAAGCTGTCTTTGGCTGCTCCCACTTTGAAACAGCTTCAATCTTTGAAGGATCTACTTTAATACCTTCCGATGTAATAACATGACCAAGGAACTGCACTTCTCGGAGCCAAAACTCTTCGGTAAAGTCTTTGGCTGCTCCCACTTTGAAACAGCTTCAATCTTTGAAGGATCTACTTTAATACCTTCCGATGTAATAACATGACCAAGAACTGCACTTCTCGGAGCCAAAACGTCTTTGGCTGCTCCCACTTTGAAACAGCTTCAATCTTTGAAGGATCTACTTTAATACCTTCCGATGTAATAACATGACCAAGAACTGCACTTCTACGGTAACGTCTTTGGCTGCTCCCACTTTGAAACAGCTTCAATCTTTGAAGGATCTACTTTAATACCTTCCGATGTAATAACATGACCAAGAACTGCAAGACATCTTAATCTCGGTAGGCGTCTTTGGCTGCTCCCACTTTGAAACAGCTTCAATCTTTGAAGGATCTACTTTAATACCTTCCGATGTAATAACATGACCAAGAACTCATAATGACCATATCTAGTCCGGAAAGCTGTCTTTGCTACATCTTCCTTCTTTACCTTTAACTGATGATAACCGGACCGCAAATCAATCTTTGAAAAATACGAAGCACCATGTAGTTGATCAAAAAGATCATCAATTCTCGGGAGAGGATACTTATTCTTGACCGTTCGTTTGTTCAACTCACGGTAGTCAATACACATGCGCATTGATCCATCCTTCTTCTTAACAAAAAGAACCGGAGCTCCCCAAGGCGAGGAACTAGGTTGTATGAACCCTTTGTCAAGTAACTCCTGTAGTTGCGTCATTAATTCCTTCATTTCTGTAGGAGCTAATCGATAAGGTGCTTTAGCAACGGGTGTAGCACCGGGAATAAGATCTATCTGAAAAGTAACTTCACGATCGGGAGGAATACCGGGTAGGTCATCGGGAAACACATCGGGGAAATTGGATACTACATCAACACTAGCGATTGGAGACTTCTCTTTTCTTGCATCAATGACATAAGCCAAGAAATGGCTCTTGTTTTTCCTTATACATTTAATAGCTTTCATCATACTAATAATCTTTATTCCTCCTCTCTTCTTGTCTCCATACACCGTTATCACATTACCCTCGGACATAGGCAATCGAATTACCTTTTGGGAACATAAAATACTAGCTTCATTTCTAGCCAACCAATCCATACCAATCACTACATCAAAACCACCTATGGTAGTAGGTAATAGTTGGACCGGAAAAGAACGACCTTCAATCTCAATCTCACAATCGTCATAACCCACACGTATATTATTAACCGTACCATTAGCAATTTCTACCTCTAATGAACAATCTAAGGGAGTAGTGACTCTTTCTAGCTTAGGAGCAAATAATGTGGACACAAACGACCTATTTGCACCTGAATCAAATAAAACAGAGGCAGGCTTTGAGTTAACAAGGAAAGTACCACTTACCACTTCATCGTTGTTCCTTGCGTCATCAATCGTCATTTGAAGAGCTCTCACTTTTGTTGCTGTCGTGGTGGTCTTCTTTCCAACATTCTTCATCTGTGGGCAATCGGCAATGAGATGACCCGTTTCTTGACACTTATAACAACGAGCTTTGTCTCTGCATTCAGCTGCAAGGTGTCCTGACTTCCCACAATTATGGCACCTTCTAGTCTTGTCGGAACATGTACCTTCATGCACATTCTTGCATGAAGCACACCACGATCCCTTCTTCTTCTTATCTTTGTCACCGCTTGAGCTAGAATTTCCGCGGAACTTCTTATTATTATTATTGTTATTAGAGGACCAGTTTGCTCTTCTTTTAAATCCCACTTTCTTGTCGTCGACTTTCTCAACTACTTTCTTGTCCGAAGCAAAATCATCGTCAAGCTTTTTAGACTCCTTGATAGCTTCAGTCAGAGTTTTGTGCTGCCTGCAGATACCTCGATAACTCGGAGGCAAACCATCAACATAGCAAGCAACCTGATCTGCATCAGTACGGAATAAATGACCCACGAACTTCATCTTCTCCATGAAGGAACGAGCATACTCGTTGACCTTTCCGACTTCAGCCGTCAAGGCACGAAACTCCTTTTCCATCTTACGCTGCTCATGAACCCCAATATATTCCTCAATGAATTTCTGCTTAAAGTTAGCCCACGAGATAGCAGATACCATAGCTGGAGTCATCGAAATAGTAATGCTCTTCCACCAATCCCGAGCACCTTCTTTCAACATTCGACTAGCGCACAACACTTTCTTATCCTCGGGACAATCACAAGCTTCGAAAACCATCTCAGTATCATCAAGCCATTCCATGCAACCTACTGCATTAAGTGTTCCATAGAATTTCTGAGCTCCACACTTCTGGAAACTTTCAAACTTGAATCGAGGGGCGTGAACATCATTAGGAGGAACCACATTAACATTAGCATGGGGAATAACAACATCATCGACCGGTGGCTCAGTGTGGTGAGAAGGCACAGAGTGACTGTTACCAGCTCCTTCTGCGTTAGCTGTCAATGCCTGATTCAACTGTTCTTGCGTTTGGGCCAACTGGGCCTGAAGAGTTAGCACAAGATTATACATCTCCGTCTGATTGGGAATCTGATCCACCACTACATCGTTAACTCTCAGAGGATTGCCAGGTGGTGGAGGCATCGGACCCAATGAGCCTGGTTGATTAACACGGCGGGGGTTCACACGATTTACATTAGCATTAGCAGCAGCATTAGCAGCATTAGAAGCACCTGCACCCGGATGGACAGGTGGAGTAACGCTAGCAGTAGCTCCGTCGCGTTGGTTGTTGCGGTTGCGAGTGTTAACCATTTTCCTTCAATAAAATGGTGGAGTCGATAAGCGCAAAATAAAACAAAAAGCTCGTTGAGATAAGGCTAAAACATATCATCGTAGCGTAAACATCTCGTAAGCCCTATCACACTCGCACTCATCCCAACCCATCCTACATCACATGTCATCTCTAGCTAAGGCATCCTACGAGTACCTAGCATGCACATCTTAAGTTTAAGTCCAAATCCTATGGTCAATAGGCCTTGGTTCACTTAAACTACTTCTCTGATACCAACTTGTAACACCGTCGTTTAAAAATATGGGTTTTCAAAAACTTTTCACCTAACGGTGTTAAATTGCGGAAGTAAAGACTGTAAAAGTCAAACCGATAAAAACATTTCGGTTTCTGCATTTATTTGGTGTTACTTGTCATATCAAACAATAGTTCAAATGAAAACCCAACGGTTGCCCAACATAAAACAACCGTCCAAACGTCATTACATAAATTCGACATTAAGTACTGAATGTAAACAAATGTCTAAACAAAGCGTCTATAGGGTAGCTAAGGCTCCTGCATTGCATCTACC
>CM067167.1:177365661-177399453 GCA_034093135.1 Erigeron breviscapus
ATTATATGTATATATATGTATACACACACGACATGCAAGTACATATCTATCAATAAACTATGGATATCTATCTTCTATTTTTCTATATTTTCCTTATTCTTTTCCATATTTCCCTGATCTTCTCTTACGTAAACAAAACACACACAATACATAGTAACAATCTGGGTTTAACAATAAGATCATCATATTTAAATCCAAGTTAAGTTTAAGGGTTCTTGGAAGGCATAGAAGTTGATTATATAGGTTGTTTTGACTAGAAATCATCCCAAAGTTTAACTCCAGTAGTAAGGTAATGTTTCTTGATGTTTGTTTATGTATTTTCTATCTTATGTTGGTGTGGGATGGTCTAAGGTTTGGTGGTTAAGTTGAAAAGTTGGTTTACGTAATGAAAACGTCGTTTTGAGTCGTTTACATAACTTTTGATGATGTAACACCCAAGAGAGTTTGGGTATGTTTTAATACCACCTAATATGTCCATTTGTGTCCTTATTAAGGTTTTGGAAAGTATTGAATTTTGAAAGAAATGCTTGAAAGTCGAAATGATATTCAAAAACAAGGGTTGTTAAGACCGAAATTTCAGTCATCTTGCAAAAATCATAGAAAATGTATTTGAACGAGTTTGGAGATGAATTTTATATTTTTAGAAACCTCTATGTGTCCTTCAAATTTGATAAGAACTAAGTTTCTTTTGGTTTTGCCCAGAAAAGTGACAAAAATGATGATTTACAGAACTGGTCGGATTCTGAAAGAATGTTACAGTCCTGTTTTGTAAAAACCATATCTCATTCGTTATAAGCCGAAAAAGGTTGAACCTTAACTTTTTGAAAAGACCTATGTGTATACAAAATACTACTAGAACAAAGTTTTGTTCATTTGGTCTCCTTATCTCCCAAAAATGTTGTTTCCTGAAAGGGTCAGAATCTGGACGAAAACCGAATAACTGAACTTAGGTGACCTTTTGAACGAAATGGGAATATTGGAAAATTCTGTAAAAAAATTCATGATTACTCTTAAGATATAGAACTAGATTTTGTAAAAGGGTTATGTCTTGAAACACTTTGCAACTACACTAAGAAGTCTCTCGAATAGAGCAAAGATTTCGAAAATATATTTGATGATCTTAGGTTGGAATAAGCTTGAACGTTGAATCACGTGTGAAATTATTAGTACGCATACTTGTACTAGCACTTGGATTTGCTCTAATTTCAGGTGAGTTCCGTAGCTCCCTACCCAATTGAGATTCGGGTTGAAAAGTGTACATATACGTGTTTGTTTGATTTACGGTTTATTGATTGTTTGATGAAATGTTTCGATTGAAATATGGAACTGATTGATTGATGATTGACGGATATTTTTGATTTAGTGTTTGATGGTTTACGCATGTGATTGTGATATAGTAATTTATTTAGGATAGATGTACATACATGGAAGTCGGTTATGCCTTCAAAGGGTTTTAGATGTGGTGGAAGGCTGCGGGTGACCCTATATATAAGCATCTAGGACTCATTGAAAGTAGAATCCTCCTAAGTGTATGTACGTATAGACTTGTTTAGTTTGTTGGAAATATGGACTTGTTTATTGATGATTATGTTTATTAAGACGTACATGTTGTGTGCATTGGAAACTTATACCAAGGCAAGTTGTTGAACTGTAAGGCCACCAAGGCAAGTTGTTGAACTGTAAGCCCACATTTCGAGTACTTTGGGTACTATATGTTTATGTACATCCGAGTACTTTCAAGTACTTGATGCCAAGTATTGGCCATACTTGATGATATGATATGATATGATATGATATGATATGATATGATATGATATGATATGATATGATATGATATGATATGATATGATATGATTTACACCACGATGTGGACCAAGTATTGTGATACTTGATGATGTTGAGGTACATAGCATGACATTGACACGCATATGATGCACGTATTGATACTTGTACGCATTTGATATGAACTATCTTGTATTGTTTGTTGTTCGGTTATTTATGTGACAAGGTTGAACGATATGTTAACCTCAATTGTTTGACATTTGACGTACATGGGTTTATAGTAAGTACATTGTTTGATGTTATTATTTCATATGTTGTTATTTTGATGATGGTTCCTTGTGAACCATTACTACGAACTCACCAACCTTGTGTTGACACTTGATAGTACACTTTTCAGGTAATCAGGTTACCTAAGATCATAAAATATATTTTAGAAATCTTTGCTCTATTCGAGAGACTTCTTAGTGTAGTTGCAAAGTGTTTCAAGACATATCCTTTTACAACATCTAATACTATATCATAAGAGTGTTCATGAATTTTTACAGATTTTTCTAATATTCCCATTTCGTTCAAAAGGTCACCTAAGTTCAGTTATTCGGTTTTCGTCCAGATTCTGACCCTTTCAGGAAAACAACATTTTTGAGAGATAAGGAGACCAAATGCAACAAAACTTTGTTCTAGTCGTATTTTCTGTACACATAGGTATTTTCAAAAAGTTAACGTTCAACCTTTTTCGGCTTATAACAAATGAGATATGCTTTTTTTACAAAACAGGACTGTAACATTCTTTCAGAATCCGACCAGTTCTGTAAATCATCTTTTTTGTCACTTTTCTCGGCCAAACCAAAAGAAACTTAGTTCTTATCAAATTTGAAGGACACATAGAGGTTTCTAAAAATATAATATTCATCTCTAAACTCGTTCAAATGCATTTTCTATGATTTTTGCAAGATGACTGAAATTTCGGTCTTAACAACCCTTGTTTTTGAATATCATTTCGACTTTCAAGCATTTCTTTCAAAATTCAATACTTTCCAAAACCTTAATAAGGACACAAATGGACATATTAGGTGGTATTAAAACATACCCAAACTCTCTTGGGTGTTACATCATCAAAAGTTATGTAAACGACTCAAAACGACGTTTTCATTACGTAAACCAACTTTTCAACTTAACCACCAAACCTTAGACCATCCCACACCAACATAAGATAGAAAATACATAAAAAAACATCAAGAAACATTACCTTACTACTGGAGTTAAACTTTTGGATGATTTCTAGTCAAAACAACCTATATAATCAACTTCTATGCCTTCCAAGAAGCCTTAAACTTAACTTGGATTTAAATATGATGATCTTATTGTTAAACCCAGATTGTTACTATGTATTGTGTGTGTTTTGTTTACGTAAGAGAAGAGCAGAAGAGAGAAAGATAGAAAGATAGATGCATGTATGTACATATTATATGTTTAGTTAATGTTCCTAGCTTTTGCTTTAGTCAAATTAGGAGTCTTGGAAGTTTATACTTTACAGGAGGATCATTTGTCAACAAAAGGAGAATTCACAATCAATTAGTTAGCTAGTTTATTATTATAGACTAAATAGATAGTGCATATGTCGACATATAGGATTATTATAGGATTATGATAGTTTAGTTTAATTAGTAGTATAATATATCCCCTTATTTACATACCTATAATGCCTAATTATTTTATTAGCATTTATTTTTAACCGTACATTATTTCTAGTTAATTGATTGAGTCCATTATTAATAAACAACCAAAACAATTCACGGGTGTTCACCTTTTCATAAAGGTTGTGTCGGCTTTTGTCCCATTAGTACCATTATTAGCTTGGCTGCCGACACTCGGGTATAATATAAATATCTAATATCGTATATTATACTAAGGCATAGAAATACGTTTTCCCTGTTAACACAGTTACTCAATTATCGTCTATAATATATTTTCCTTATCACATATGGGCCAATATCATGGTCTTGCAACATGGGCTTAATTCTAGAAATCCAATTATGACATTATAATTGGCCCAATTTACAGATAAATGAACACAATTAGGCCCAAAGTTTTCGTTTATTAAAGTAGTTAATCAAATTACAAGTACAGTCAAACGGGTAAAAATTACGGATGTTACATTATTCCCCAGTTAAAAGGATTTCGCCCTCGAAATCTAGATTGTATCAAGTAAAAATATACTTAACTTGATTTATGCTTTGTTTAAGTGACAATTAATCTATATTAGAAGACATGGCATCTAAGTATCTGTTCTACACATAATTAACAGAAAGATACAAGGAGCACCCATAATTGATGCCTTCTACTCTCAACAGAGTAGGATGAACTTAAACATAATCCTTGACAGGATTAACATTTAGAACTAGCATGTATAATATTCTACAACTTGTACTCATGAAGAAATCAACAACTTATACACATATAGTATGGATTACTTACACATCTATGGTATAGTATAGATGTTCTGTCTAGACACAAGTAAGTCTGACTAAAACACTATACGGGATTCAAATTCACTTTCTCTTTTTATATTTGACCGTTAGAAACGGCTCATTTTTGAACTATATAGTAACACCATAGCATACCTTTCTCCAAACCATATCAACTTAACATTTTCTTTTCTTCAGAATCTAACCAACACCCGAAACCTATATCAAAAATGTTGAGTCCTTTCCTAATTGTGATTTACATAATTATTATAGCTTGGTTACTTATTGTGGCTCAACTTCCATTGGATGAGGCTTATCCGTGGTTAGTAGCGTTTGTTCTTGGCGTGGTTCCCTTACTGTTTGTAACCACGTGGGTTTCTTTGTATGGTTTTTAAATATGTTATATCCTTAATTGTTGTATTTCCTCTTAAATAATGTAACGTGTTTCACTTGTATTGTACGAATAATGAAGTACAACTTTCTTTGATCCCTTTTGGGATTTGTTGTTGATTAGGGAAATTCCCCAGTTAAAAGAATTTCCCATATTCGTCTTTGATAGATTTTTATCAATACGATTTTTATACTAAGTTCATTTGTGTATTTTTAATCGTTGATCGCCCATCATAAAAAAAAAATTGATTTTCAAGTTTGAAGTTCTTTTGTCAAGACTACTATTATTCGGTTAAAGAAGACGGTACATATCTTTGTTTGATAATATTCAATCATTAAGGGTGCTCTACGGTTCAAAGGAACAAATATTACATGAATCACTCCTGAAACAACAGTTTGGATCAAAGATTCATCTAGGGTTCAAAAAGGTAAATTGGCAATTGATATGGTTCTTGAAAAAGAAGTAGTGAAGAAAAATGGTGATGTGTGGAAGACGGTTATGGACTCATGTTTTCCCGTAATCCACTTCATTGACACAACACGATCTATTCATTAAGCTATTAATCAAGTTGAGGATCTTCTCGGCATAGCATGCGCTTTTGAGCAAGCTGTTCAGCGCCTCTCAACCTTGATTAAAGGGATGGTAAAGTTTAAGAATTTATCTTTAGTAAAAAAAATAAATCAATTATTACTAATTACTGTAACAATGATTGTTAGTCATTATAGATTTACTGTAGCTTTTGGACACATGTCCGTTCTTACAAGTCACACTCCCTCTTCCTTTCCTTATAATAGAAACGCGTTTTGTGGAATAAAAATACATACTAAATCTTTCTTCCATATCTCTTTAACTCACTTAGTTCTTCTTCTGATAATTTGTTGTAAACCGCTCATAACCAACTTGTGTGTATTTCAAGATCTACAACATTTTCTTTGGTATGTTATCCTTTGTCCTTTTACTCATTTTAAATGATATGGTGACTATTTATATGTTTATATAAAATATTGGTCTTTTAATTTATGATTGCCTAGCTAATGAAATTGTTACACCAATGGTTAATATTGTTTGTTTATCATAAGACAATGAAAAACTCTGGTGCCTCATCTAGTGATCCAAAAGGCAAAAGGCCAATGACTCAAGATGAACTTGAAAATCATTAAATTGACAACATTGGCGGTACATTCCATGTTGATTAAACATGGGCCTATAGTTATCAACTTCAATCGGTTCTTCTTGTTCATTCGCCACAATATGAGGTCGAGCGCCCTCATTATTTACATTAGCCGGGGCTTCATTGTTTTGAGGCTCATTGGGTTATGCCCCATTGTTTCCATCAAGGGTTGCCGTGACATGGGCAATAATAGTTGGCATGATATTAGTGACTGTTTGAGCGATCACCTCTGCCAAGTCCGGTGCATGTACTTCATTATTACCTCCACCTCTTCCTTGGCCTCCACCTCGACCCCTACCGTGACCTCTACCACCTCTACCACCATGGCCACCCCCACGACCACCTTGAGCTTCAGCTTCATGTGGCTCTTCAGGGCTTGTCCCATAGTTAGTTCCGGTTCTCCTTGGTCTTTCCATTTCTATAAAGCATATTGACCCGAAAATTAGTCTCAAAATGCTCACATGTTAGTCACACAAGTAGTCAATGCTCTCATATCGATACAACATACATAATTCATATCATTGTGCTATGGCAAAGTGCTAGAGTTCTAAGGGGGATTGTTACTTATCATGTCATCATGCCAAGTTTACTACGATCGTTTATCAACAATTTAAGTACTCATGCTCAACACATCATACAATCAAACAACTAACACAAGTGGTTCAAAGTATAATCCGAATTTGATATGCCCTCTCGTTATTGACTGGGTTTGTATATAGGGTGTACCAGCGGCTAACCCTCCACTCAATCAACTTCCATTTAAGCATATCGGTTCCTTATTATACCCTAAGCCGATCATGTGCAATCCGTGATGTCATTAACTTGTTATAATACCGGGTATCTCTATCGGAAATGATAGAAACCGCAACTCCATGTTTAGACACCACTTCTTTAATATACAAACGAGCTAAGGTGTCAAAGATATCGGTTTCACAAATGGCCAAGAAATGAGCCGACATCTAATCCATACCCACAATCACATGAGTGAAATTACAATTGTAGTATGTGACAAGGTTATTCCAAATTGGTTACATAATATTTCTGTAATACTTTACAAATTTGTGTTAGGCTTCAAAGACTTCAAGAATTGTGGGGCATCAAATAAGTGGCCTATGATCAGTCCTTATAAGTGTGACATTTGACAATTTTTGTCGGTTACGAGTTGTATAAATTAACTCTTTATATTGCAACAACCAAGATGAATATATGTATGACGTTAATATCAATAAATTCCATTAATTTTGTATAAATAGAAGCCTCTAAATTAGAGCATAGATTTTTGAAATATATTTGATGATCATAGGTTGGAATAAGCTTGAACGTTGAATCACGTGTGAACTTATTAGTACGCATACTTGTACTAGCACTTGGATTTATTGACATACTTGATGATATGAGTAGGGAGCTACGAAACTCACCTGGAAGTAGAATAAATCCAAGTGCTAGTACAAGTATGCGTACTAATAAGTTCACACGTGATTCAACGTTCAAGCTTATTCCAACCTATGATCATCAAATATATTTCAAAAATCTATGCTCTAATTTAGAGGCTTCTATTTATACAAAATTAATGGAATTTATTGATATTAACGTCATACATATATTCATCTTGGTTGTTGCAATATAAAGAGTTAATTTATACAACTCGTAACCGACAAAAATTGTTTCTTTGGTAACTCTTTCAATTGAATAACCCAAACCAAGCCATAATCTACAACTTGACACCATTAAAATACTTGTAAATTATGATTAAGAGAGTCAAGAATTATTACCTTACTACTGGAGTTAACTTGGTATGATTTCTAGCCAAAACAATCAACAAAACCAACTTCTATGACCTCCAAAAGCCTTTAAACTCAACTTGAAACTTGAAGATGATTTTCTTATGATTAAAACCCAGATTTTTGGCTATGTGTTTATGTGTGAGTTTATACGTGGGTTTTCATGCAGAGAGTTTAGAGAAGAAAGTCTAAGTAAAGATAGAGATATTATAGTGAGGTAGATTGAATAAATGGCTCTGCATGCATGTTGTAATATATATTTAATGATAGTTAGGTTCATATCTTTTTTTCTTTAGTCACTTATGTGTCTTGTAATTGAACTTTACAGAAGGATTGATAGGTAGATAGAGTTTAGATATATTAATTTAATAGCTAGTGTATGTATATATGTCGATGGATTGATTGGAAATTGATTATCTATGCTTTATTTAATAGTTAGTGCAATTGTTGGTTCATATCTTTTTTTCTTTAGTCACTTATGTGTCTTGTAATTGAACTTTACAGAAGGATTGATAGGTAGATAGAGTTTAGATATATTAATTTAATAGCTAGTGTATGTATATATGTCGATGGATTGATTGGAAATTGATTATCTATGCTTTATTTAATAGTTAGTGCAATTGTTGGTTCATTTAGTCAATTTAGGTGAGTTGTAGGCTTACTTTACAGGAAATTTGATAGTAGCATGTCAATAGATATATAGACTAGAATAGATATTAGTTAATCATGCATGTTTATATATTATATCTTAAAAGTTGTCAACATTACTTAGACTGATCTTTTAATAGTATTACATATCCCTTATTCATATATCTATAATGCCTAATTATTTTATTTGCATTTATTTTTAACAGTACATTATTTCAAGTTAATTGATTGAGTCCATTATCAATAAACAACCAAAATAATTCACGGGTGTTCACCTTTTCATAAAGGTTGTGTCGGCCTTTGTCCCATTAGTACCATTATTAGCTGGCTGCCGACACTTGGGTATAATATAAATATCTAATATCATATATTATACTAAGGCATAGAAATACGTTTTCCCAAATAATTTTCACATTCGTATTTAGTTTATTTAATATATCCTAATAATACAAGTTCCATATCAATTATGGACAACAACAATGGTCTCACAACATGGGCCTAATCACATCGAATCATTTACAGTATCTGAATCCATCAAAATTTTGTAATTAGCCCAACTCATATATATATGCACCAAAAATTATTCGAAGTTTTCATATATTCATAAAAGTTTGCCATTATTATATATAACAAGTAACGGTCCAAAATGCATGTTACATTATTCCCCCGTTAAAGGAATTTCGTCCCAAAATTCAACAAAACACTAATACCAAACAAATGTGGGTACTTAGACCTCATATGGTCCTCTCTTTCCCAAGTGAACTCGACTTCACGTCTAGCATTCCATCTAACCTTGACAATTGTATAGCGTTTGTTCTTGAGCTTCTTGGTTTGACGGTCTAAGATCTCTACAGGCTCTTCAACAAAATTAAGCTTATATCGACTCGTATCTCGTTCATAGGCACATGAAGATTAGGGTCCGCTAAACACTTACGCAAATTGCAAATGTGAAACACGTCATGTACACCACTAAGTTCTTGTGGAAGTTCTAGTCGATATGCAACTTTTCCAACCCGTTCGAGAATTTTGAAAGGCCCAATGAATCTTGGCCCAAGTTTGCCTCTTTTCACAAATCGTATAACGCCTTTCCAAGGTGATACTTTTAAAAGTACATAATCACCAACTTCAAACTCTAGTGGTCTCCGTCTCACATCTGCATATTTCTTTTGTCGTTCACGGGCTAGTTGTAACCTCTCCTTGATTTGAGAGATCACTTTCGTTGTTTCAACTACAATTTCTGGCCCGATAAGTTGGCTTTCACCAATCTCTGCCCAAGCTAGGGGAGAACGACACTTCCTACCATAAAGTGCCTTAAATGGTATCATTTGTATGCTTGCGTGGTAGCTATTATTATACGAAAATTCAACTAATGGCAAGTGATCCTCCCAACTACCACCGAAATCGATAGCACAAGCCCTCAAACAAATGGACAAAGTGAAAGGACAATACAAACGTATATTACGTAATGAATAAATATTACAATTATATAGTTTGAGAACTAAAGCACATCATATAGTTTACGGATAATTATTGATTATCCAATTGACTTCATATAATCTATATTTTGAAGACTTCAACATATATCAAAACAATTGTGTGGGAAGTCCTAATCACTGTGTGCTATATAATGTAATTGATTGATTGAAATATGTTCCCATTTCCACTCGGGTGTCACCGGTTGCACCAACAATCCGGGTGGCTTCTTGTGATCTGCTTTCACTTGTAGGCAAGTAAGGTACTCACTCACGTATCTAGCCACATCACGCTTCATGCCTGGCCACCAATAAAAATCTCTTAAATCAAAATACATCTTATCCGATCCGGGATGAACCGAATAAGGCGATCGATGGGCTTCATCCATGAGAAATGTTCTTAGATTACCGAAAATGGGAACCCAAAGCCTTTCAACCAAATATAGCCCGTTGTCACTTTTTCTATCCAATTGTTGCTCCATGCCCTCCAAGTTTTCATTTCCAAAGTTCTCTGGTAGGATAGCTTGAATTTGGGCTTCAATGATTCGATCATGAATACTTGGCCCTACCGTGAGACTCATAACTCTAGCTCGTCTCGGCTTAACTCTCTCTTTTCTACTCAATTGATACATACTTGCATTTAAATACAGTAAATATCCTATTAACAGTATTCACCATCTATGAATTATTTCGTATTCTCGAGATTCTTGGTTTTGGATAGAATATATCCTTAATACACTTTTAACCGTATTATATTTCTAAAATTATTACATGTTATTACACCAAAGTTTTATTGTAATAATTATATACAGCTATTTGCAAAACCAAATCACATTGGCCATCACATTCATTTTAATAATATGTACACATTCTGAAAAGTGTACATATAATGTCCAATGCATATAGAAATTCACTTTATCCATCCGTTTGAGGATGAAATGCCATGCTCATATTAAGTTGAGAAACCATTGCTTGTTGAAAGGCTCTCCAAAAACTTGAGTTATACCAGGTATCTCTATCAGAAAGGATAGAAACCGGAACTCCATGTTTAGACACCACTTCTTTAATATACAAATGAGCTAAGGTGTCAAACTTATCGGTTTCACGAATGGCCAAGAAATGAGCCGACTTTGTTAACCGATCCACTATCACCCAAATTGTATCACGACCATTTCTTGTCTTCGGTAACTTCGTAATGAAGTCCATTGAAATATGTTCCCATTTCCACTCGGGTGTCACCGGTTGCACCAACAATCCGGGTGGCTTCTTGTGATCTGCTTTCACTTGTAGGCAAGTAAGGTACTCACTCACGTATCTAGCCACATCACGCTTCATGCCTGGCCACCAATAAAAATCTCTTAAATCAAGATACATCTTATCCGATCCGGGATGAACCGAATAAGGCGATCGATGGGCTTCATCCATGAGAAATGTTCTTAGATTACCGAAAATGGGAACCCAAAGCCTTTCAACCAAATATAGCCCGTTGTCACTTTTTCTATCCAATTGTTGCTCCATGCCCTCCAAGTTTTCATTTCCAAAGTTCTCTGGTAGGATAGCTTGAATTTGGGCTTCAATGATTCGATCATGAATACTTGGCCCTACCGTGAGACTCATAACTCTAGCTCGTCTCGGCTTAACTCTCTCTTTTCTACTCAATTGATACATACTTGCATTTAAATACAGTAAATATCCTATTAACAGTATTCACCATCTATGAATTATTTCGTATTCTCGAGATTCTTGGTTTTGGATAGAATATATCCTTAATACACTTTTAACCGTATTATATTTCTAAAATTATTACATGTTATTACACCAAAGTTTTATTGTAATAATTATATACAGCTATTTGCAAAACCAAATCACATTGGCCATCACATTCATTTTAATAATATGTACACATTCTGAAAAGTGTACATATAATGTCCAATGCATATAGAAATTCACTTTATCCATCCGTTTGAGGATGAAATGCCATGCTCATATTAAGTTGAGAAACCATTGCTTGTTGAAAGGCTCTCCAAAAACTTGAGTTATACCAGGTATCTCTATCAGAAAGGATAGAAACCGGAACTCCATGTTTAGACACCACTTCTTTAATATACAAATGAGCTAAGGTGTCAAACTTATCGGTTTCACGAATGGCCAAGAAATGAGCCGACTTTGTTAACCGATCCACTATCACCCAAATTGTATCACGACCATTTCTTGTCTTCGGTAACTTCGTAATGAAGTCCATTGAAATATGTTCCCATTTCCACTCGGGTGTCACCGGTTGCACCAACAATCCGGGTGGCTTCTTGTGATCTGCTTTCACTTGTAGGCAAGTAAGGTACTCACTCACGTATCTAGCCACATCACGCTTCATGCCGGCCACCAATAAAAATCTCTTAAATCAAAATACATCTTATCCGATCCGGGATGAACCGAATAAGGCGATCGATGGGCTTCATCCATGAGAAATGTTCTTAGATTACCGAAAATGGGAACCCAAAGCCTTTCAACCAAATATAGCCCGTTGTCACTTTTTCTATCAAATTGTTGCTCCATGCCCTCCAAGTTTTCATTTCCAAAGTTCTCTGGTAGGATAGCTTGAATTTGGGCTTCAATGATTCGATCATGAATACTTGGCCCTACCGTGAGACTCATAACTCTAGCTCGTCTCGGCTTAACTCTCTCTTTTCTACTCAAGGAATCGGCCACAACATTGGCCTTGCCCGGATGATAACGGATATCACAATCATAGTCACTAAAGAGTTCAAGCCAACGCCTTTGTCTCATATTCAATTCACTTTGATTAAAGATATGTTGGAGACTTTTGTGATCGGTGTAAATCACACATTTTGTGCCATAGAGATAATGTCTCCAACATTTCAAAGCAAATACAACCGCGCCTAATTCCAAATCATGCGTCGGGTAGTTTTTCTCATGCACTTTCAATTGACGAGAGGCATAAGCAATGACTTTGCCCCTCTGTATAAGAACACAACCCAAACCTTGTCCCGAAGCATCACAATAAACTACAAAGTCTTCAACTCCATCCAGAAGAGTTAGGATAGGTGCATCACACAACATATCCTTAAGAGTTTGGAAAGCTTGTTCTTGCCTATCGCCCCATTCAAATTTCCTCTCTTTTTGAGTAAAGAGAGTAAGCGGTTGCGCAATGCGGGAGACCTACATGGGCCACCATTCTGTAACACCCCAAGCTGAAAAGTGTTACAGTTATAAGTTTCCAATGCACACAACATGTACGTCTAGGTCACAGCTAGAACCGATAAAACTCATATGGGCTGAAAAGTGTACATCCAATTCGGTTATAATTGTAAGATGAACTCATTTGATTCCAAACTGAACCCTTTTACTCTCAACAGAGTAGGATGAACTTGTACACAATCCTCGACAGGATTAACATTTAAGGATAGCATATGTAAACATTCTACAATTTGTACATACTTAATAACCATCGACTCGTATACCTATAGTATAGCATAAATGATTTGTCTAGACACATGTAAGTCTGACTAGAACACTATGCAGAACTCAAATTCATTTCTCTTTCCATATTTGACCGTTAGAAATGGCTCATTTTTAAACTATATAATAACGCTATAGCATACTTTTCTCCATACCATATCAACTTAACATTTTCCTTTCTTCAAAATCTAACCAAAACCAGAAACTTATATCAAAATGTTGACCCCTTTCCTATTTGTGATTTACATAATTATCATAGCTTGGTTACTTACTGTGGCTCAGCTTCCATTGGATGAGGCTTTTCGGTGGTTAGTCGGATTCATTCTTGGCGTGGTTCCATTACTCTTCGTAGCCACGTGGGTTTCTTTGTATGGTTTTTTGAGTATACTATAGTTTTAATTGTCGTATTTCTGTTTAAATAGTGTAATGAGCCTCGTTCAATTTGCACTGGTGATGAAATACAACTTTCTTCCTATTGAACATGTTATGAAATTTGAGTTGTAGACAACTATGTTATCTATTATAGACTCTTATTTAACTGCTCACCCTCTTATACTGTTTCTGTCGTGTAGGGAAATTCCCAGTTAAAAAGAATTTCCCCTAATTCATTCTGACAGATTGCATCGTGATTTAAGGACGACTACAAAATTTAAAAATTTTCTCACTGTCGCAGTAATTATAATGTACTATAGTTTCTGGACACCTGTCCGTTCTTCCAGGTCACACTTTATCTTTTATTCTCTATATAATAAACACGTTTTGGGGAGGAAGAAGACACTAAATCTTTCTTCTCTATCTTTTTGCTTTTCTTAGCTAATTCGTTCTAAATCAGCTGCTAGTGTACACTCAGAGGATCTACGACATTCTTTTGGTAAACTATTCTTTACTTTCTCTCATTAATTGATAAGTTGACTATTTGAAACGAACCTTAAAAATTTGATCTTTTAATGTATGTTCGCATAGTCTGGGGATTTATTTAATCAATAGTATTGTTAATTATTTGAATAGCCACCTTGAATATACTATGGTTATGATTAATACTACAGTCCTGACAATTTTTAACTGTCGGTGAAGTTATTTCATCATAGTAAAATGAAGAACACCGGTGCCTCTTTTAGTGACCCAAAAGGCAAAAGGCCAATGACTCAAGAAGAACTTGAAATTCTTGAAAAAGTAGCCACGGAAAATAATAGGGTTAAAAGTATAAAGTAGGAGGCCGTACTGGTAGGTATTCCGTATGAAGACTACAAGGTGATATTGGAGATAGAGGAAGCTGATCTTGTCGAGAAACAAAATACCCAAATAACTGAAGATGAAATGTTGGCAAAAGCTCTTGCTCAGCAAGATGAAGATAATCTCTCACAAAGGGAGAAGTCCATTTTCGCCATGTCATCTGAAGAAGAATAAGATGAAGATCCCAATAAAATCTTAAGCTGTCCAGGATAGTATTGTTGAGAATGTTTCTTGCGTATTTATTATGTCAGTTGCCTGAAAATTTTTTATTGTAGATAAAAAGAACTCAAGAGAATTATGGACGCATGGCAAAACCCGATGATTGGTACTAGTGAATGGGGAACATCAGTTGATGACTTTTGCCAAGACTGGCTTCTCCAAAATACAGTACCAACATCACAGCTAGAACCCTCAACAGAAAATGTCAGTGCATTGTTCTCAAATCCTATTGATGCAATTCATCATAGGGCCTCATCTTCTAACCTAATAGAACCTTTTCATCAAAACTGGTTTTTCGATACACCAGAACCGACATTCCAGTTGGAATCAACATTCCAACCCGAACCAATATTCCAACCAGAACCTTCTGAGGAGAGTAACAGGGCACCAGGAAAACGACCAATGTCAGACTTGCCCACACTATCCCCCAATCCAATTAGTGACACATGTTATGAGGTCTCAACCTCGAACATGGTAGGACCGATTGATACGATAATGAATCACAGACCAGAGTTTGAGAAGCTCGTAGAAGACTCATGGCACTGATTCAAACACCCCTAAGGCATAACCGTGGTTATAACACCTAAATCACACATACGGTTATTAATTGTATGCCTAATTTAACTATTACGCATTATGTAGCTGAACTGGATGTTGTTATTACATATGATATGCCCAGAAAAGTGACAGAAATGATGATTTTAATTGATATGCACTTTGTATATTCATCACATTCTGTAACACCCCGAGCTGTAATTATATTTATAATCAAGCATATAATTAAAACTTTGTATTTCCAACAGTGGTATCAGAAATCGTATGTGTGATTTAGGTGTTATAATGGGTAACATTTTACTGTACATTATATAGTTTAAAAATATTGTTATGAATAATATTTTGTACTTGACAGTATATGAATTATTTGGCATCAAACAATGTACTTACTATAAACCCATGTACGTCACCTGTTAAACAATTGAGGTTAACATATCGTTCAACCTTGTCACATAAATAACCAAACAACAAGCGATACAAGATAGTTCGTATACAATCAAGTACAAATGCTATCATTACCAAGAAATGCATCGTATGTGTATCAATATGATGCAATGTATCAAATGCGTATAAATGTCGATACATGCTTCATATGCGTATCAATGTTATGCAATGTACTTCAAAATCATATCAAATCATCAAGTATGGCCAATACTTGGCATCAAGTACTTGAAAGTACTCGGATGTACATATACATATAGTACCCAAGGTACTCGAAATGTGGCCTTACAGTTCAACAACTTGCCTTGGTGTAAGTTTCCAATGCACACAACATGTTCGTCTTAATAAACATAATCATCAATAAACAAGTCCATATGTCCAATACTCCAAACCAGTCTATACGTACATACACTTCGGAGGATTCTACTTTCAACGAGTCCAGATGCTTATATATAGGGTCACCCGCAGCCTTCCCACCACATCTAAAACCCTTTGAAGGCATAACCGACTTCCATGTATGTACATCTATCCTAAATAAATTACTATATCACAATCACATGTGTAAACCATCAAATACTAAATCAAAACTATCCATCAATCATCAATCAATCAGTTCCATATTTCAATCGAAACATTTCATCAAACAATCAATAAACCGTAAATCAAATCAACCAGACAATCAAACAAACACATATATGTACACTTTTCAGCCCGAATCTCAATTGAGTAGGGAGCTACGGAACTCACCTGAAGCGCGTAGTACAATCCAAAGATGAAAGAAAGTAGAATCGACGTCCACGCTTGCCGAATCCTATCACACATATCATATTAAGCCCAAAGCAATTCAAAAGGTAAGGTCCTATTAATATTGACCTAATCTTATTAGAAATGTCCTATTATATTCATTTTATAAGGTTTTGATACAACCAAGGTGAAATCATTACGTTTCGTTCTTTAACGGCTCATCAGGACTCGATTAATTTACTTTGGACCAACTTTCGTACAATTAAAGTTTTGTTTCAGTTTAAAAGGACATTACTATACGAAAATAGATTCTCTTACGATTCCGTGGCCACGTGGGTTTCTTTGTATGGTTTTTAAGTGTACTATAGTTTTAATTGTCGTATTTCTGTTTAAATAGTGTAATGAGCCTCGTTCAATTTGCACTGGTGATGAAATACAACTTTCTTTCTATTTGAACTATGGTTAATCACGTCTATATCAATTTGGCAGATAATTTGCCAACTATAATATTTTCACTATAAAAAAACCAATCAATAAGTATCATCAAAGTTTTATCTGTGACCTAGACAAATATAATTAAAACAAATATAAATCCTTTAAACCACTTGTGTTTGTTTGGTAGTGTGATGTATTCAACATGAGTATGTGGTTTAGTGATGAACAATTATTGTGAACTTGGTATGATGGCATGATACATAATGATTTCCCCTAGAACATTAGTACTTTTGCCTTAGTGTAAAGATATGATTTATCTGTGATATGTCGGCATGAGAGCATTAACTACTTGTGTGACTAACATGCGAGCATTTTGAGACTATGATATGTTCAAGTAGAAACATCGATTTTGGTTAAATTACTAGCTATTAACACAAGTATTTAAAGGATTTATATTTGTTTAAAACTCATTAATGGTAACATGAGATTTTGGAAGTGGGTTTTGGTTTAGAGATGATATATATGCTTGATTATACTTGTATTAAGTTGTGTTAAACTTTGGTAGTTCGATTTTGACGTTTGGTGAGTCGATTTTAGATCAAAAACCCATTTTTTTGTGATTCTTTCGTCTCTCGCACCGTGAGGGCTGTTGGTCGCATCGTGAGGCTTCAGGTTTACAAGAATTTCTAAGAGAAAATTTCATTACATACCCTTGGGGTATGTCATATTATTAAGTTTCACCCTTCTCGTTTTTTCGTATCATTACATATCCCTATGGTGAGTTTTTGTTTCATTACACACCCCTCGTCGTAACGGACGTTTGTCAGTCTCTGTTAACCCCTTCACGTGCATATCACGTGAGGGTATTTTTGTCCATTCCCATCTAACATATCCTTATAACATTCTTTTACCTACCTATTTTGATACAAACAGATCAAAAACCCATCTTCTAAAAATCTTTTCTTCCCAAAACCATCAAAATTATACAACAAGATTGATATACAAATACCACTTTATAAGTTTATATATATTCGAACACTAATAAATATATATTCCACCACCATAGTACTTTATCTTCATTTTCTTAAACCATATCACACCATCACACCAAGATTCATAAACGTCACTATCAAGATCAAATATAACATATTACATCAAAGGTTTTTTTTCGGATCTTGAATATATGTATAATGATATGTAAGCAGTGGCCATGAAGTCGCAAAATGGGTGGTTGGCTGGATCTAAACGATGGCAGGATATTGACCCGATCCATTATATGTATATAGAAAGGATTACAGATCTGGGTTCGGAAATTGATCCGATTCATAGATGAAGATGGTGGAGCTGGTGGTGGGTTTCTATCGGGTTATGGTGATTCGTCGGAAAAAGGCAAAGAAAACGGAGGAAATTGATCTGATCCATAGATGAAGATGAAGAAAACACATATATATATACATCGGTCTCGACACACATATATATGTATACATCATTTCCATCATCATCATCATAATCTGAGTTATTAAGAATGAAGAGACAGGTTTTCCGGCCACAGCTCCCCCACCGCCATATTTTCCGATCACCCCGAAACAACAGTGTTCGGTTTCTTTCGTCTGGGTTGCTATTTCCGTTTTATCAAATCCTTTCCTTCTGTTTTGATCTATATTAAACCCTATCTAATTATGGAATTAAAAGGTGTTGTTGATTCTGGGCTTAGTTTATGTGTTTAGAAATTGGGGAAGAAGAGAAGTTTGGAGAAATGGTGGATTTGAGTGTGTCATCGACTTTGAGTTTGTATGTGTTTAGTTTCTGTGTCATCGACTTTGTGTTTAGAATTAGAAAAGGAGTGATATAATTATATGTGTGTGTATTTATTAATTTTAGGGTGTTTGTTAGATCCGGAAAGAAAAGCAAGGAGAAGGAAGGGGTTTTTATATGTAAAAGACTAAAATACCCTCACGTGATATGCACGTGAGGGGATTAACAGAGACTAGCAAACGTCCGTTACGACGAGGGGTGTGTAATGAAACAAAAAGTCACCATAGGGATATGTAATGATAGAAAAAAACGACAGGGGTGAAACTTAATAATATGACATACCCTAAGGGTATGTAATGAAATTTTCTCAATTTCGAATACAGGTCAAAATATCGCGCCATGATACCAAAATATCGCGCCGCAAAGTCAATTTATCGCGCCGTGATAAACTGTAGAAAAGTCATTTTCAAACGCTTATAACTTTTGATCCGTAAGTCCGTTTTCGATGATTCCAGTGACCACGGAAGCGTAATTGAGTCTATTTTCCAATGGTGTATGCCTCTGAGTCCAGAACATAGTTCTAACATTTCAAAAGTTTTGATAAAGCAACAGTGGTCAAGTTTCGACTAGTCATTGTGAAACAAAATGTAGTGATTCCACTTCGGTTGGATCAAATCCTTATAAAATGGACATAATGAAGCTTTTATAGTAAGATTAGGTCAATATTCATAGGACCTTACCTCTTCAGATGCTTTAGGATTAATGTAATACGTGTATGATAGGTTTTGGCTATCATGGATATCGGTTCTACTTCCTTTTGACTTGGGATTTTATTGCTCATTTCAGGTGAATTTCGTAGCTCCCTACTCAATTGAGATTCGGGCTGAAAAGTGTACACATACGTGCTTAATTGTTTGATTCTTTGGTTGATTCGATTGATGGATGGTTTTGATTGATTGGGTGATGGTTTACGCATATGATTTTGATATTTATGATTATTTAGGATAGATGTACATACATGGAAGTCGGTTATGCCTTCAAAGGGTTTTAGATGTGGTGGGAAGGCTGCGGGTGACCCTATATATAAGCATCTAAGACTCGTTGAAAGTAGAATCCTCCTAAATGTATGTACATATAGTTTTGGTTGTTTTGTTGGACATATGGACTTGTTTATTGATGATTATGCTTATTAAGACGTACTTGTTGTGTGCATTGGAAACTTATACTAAGGCAAGTTGTTTAACTGTAAGGCCACCAAGGCAAGTTGTTTAACTGTAAGGCCACCAAGGCAAGTTGTTGAACTGTAAGGCCACATTTCGAATACCTTGGGTACTATATGTATATGTACATCCGAGTACTTTCAAGTACTTGATGCCAAGTATAGGCCATACTTTATGACTAGATATGATTAACACCACGATGGGGACCAAGTATTGTGATACTTGATGTTTTTAAGGTACATTGCATAACATTGATACACGTATGATGCACGTATTGGCATTTATACATATTTGATACATTGCATGACATTGATACACATACGATGCATTTCTTGGTAATAATAGTCATTGTACTTGATTGCATCCGAACTATCTTGTATCATTTGTTGTTCGGTTATTTATGTGACAAGGTTGTTCGATATGTTAACCTCAATTGTCTAACAGGTGATGTACATGGGTTTGTTGTAAGTACATTGTTTGATGTTGTTATTGATGATAATGTTATTGATGATGGTTCCTTGTAAACCATTAATACGAACTCACCAACCTAGTGTTGACCTTGTTTAGTACACTTTTCAGGTGATCAAGTGAATCCAAGAAGTGATGGTTGATTGATGCTTGTGCTAGGACTTGGGCTTGGACTTATATGGATCCAGGATTCATTTGCCCCTTATTTTGCTTTATGCATTTTTGTATTTGATTATTGATGATGGATTCACCGAATCCTTTTATTTCATATAGTTCATGTTCTACGATAATCCCACTGTGCGCTATATAATTTCCGTAATATTTAGGGAGCATCACACTCTACTCTCAATCAGAGTAAGATGAACTCATTTGATTCCAAACTGAACCCTTCTACTCTCAACAGAGTAGGATGAACTTGTACACAATCCTCGACAGGATTAACATTTAGAGATAGCATATGTAAACATTCTACAATTTGTACATACTTAATAACCATCAACTCGTATACCTATAGTATAGCATAAATGATTTGTCTAGACACATGTAAGTCTGACTAGAACACTATGCAGAACTCAAATTCATTTCTCTTTCCATATTTGACCGTTAGAAATGGCTCATTTTTAAACTATATAATAACGCTATAGCATACTTTTCTCCATACCATATCAACTTAACATTTTCCTTTCTTCAGAATCTAACCAAAACCAGAAACTTATATCAAAATGTTGAGCCCTTTCCTAATTGTGATTTACATAATTATCATAGCTTGGTTACTTACTGTGGCTCAGCTTCCATTGGATGAGGCTTTTTGGTGGTTAGTTGCATTCATTCTTGGCGTGGTTCCATTACTCTTCGTAGCCACGTGGGTTTCTTTGTATGGTTTTTGAGTGTACTATAGTTTTAATTGTCGTATTTCTGTTTAAATAGTGTAATGAGCCTCGTTCAATTTTCACTGGTGATGAAATACAACTTTCTTCCTGTTAAACATGTTATGAAATTTGAGTTGTAGACAACTATGTTATCTATTATAGACTCTTACTTAACTGCTCACCCTCTTATACTGTTTCTGCCGTGTAGGGAAATTCCCCAGTTAAAAAAAAATTTCCCTTAATTCATTCTGACTGATTGCATCGGGATTTAAGAACGACTACAAAATTTAAAAATTTTCTTAGCTAATTCGTTCTAAATCAGCTACTAGTGTACACTCAGAGGATCTACGACATTCTTCTGGTAAACTATTCTTTACTTTCTCTCATTAATTGATAAGCTGACTATTTGAAACGAACCTTAAAAATTTGATCTTTTAATGTATGTTCGCATAGTCTGGGGATTTATTTAATCAATAGTATTGTTAATTATTTGAATAGCCACCTTGAATATACTATGGTTATGATTAACACTACAGTCCTGACAATTTTTAACTGTCGGTGAAGTTATTTCATCATAGTAAAATGAAGAACACCGGTGCCTCTTTTAGTGACCCAAAAGGCAAAAGGCCAATTACTCAAGAAGAACTTGAAATTCTTGAAAAAGTAGCCAGGAAAATAATAGGGTTAAAAGTATAAAGCAGGAGGCCGAATTGGTAGGTATCCCGTATGAAGACTACAAGGTGATATTGGAGATAGAGGAAGCTGATCTTATCGAGAAACAAAATACCCAAATCACTGAAGATGAAACATTGTCAAAAGTTTTATCTCAATTTTTAGAAGAGGAAGAATCCATTCTCGTTAACCGCCAAATAAATGATGATGAAATGTTGGCAAAAGCTCTAGCTCAGCAAGAAAAAGATAATATCTCACAAAGGGAGAAGTCCATTTTCGCCATGTCATCTGAAGAAGAATAAGATGAAGATCCCAATATTCCACCACTTAAGAGAAGAAAAAGAGATGTTGTCGGAGGAAGCAACATTCCGGGATCGAGCTCTCACAGAACTCCCAGTGCTTAAAGTCGAGAAGGATTTTATAGAAATGTCTTGATTTCATTATAAAATTTTGTGTTATTTAATAAATAAAATCTTAAGCTGTCCAGGATAGTATTGTTGAGAATGTTTCTTGCGTATTTATTATGTCAGTTGCCTGACAAATTTTTATTGTAGATAAAAAGAACTCAAGAGAATTATGGACGCATGGCAAAACCCGATGATTGGTACTAGTGAATGGTGGCCCATGCGTGGTCGTAGAGAATTAGGCGGTTTGACCTAGACTACGGCTTAAGTTAAAACTCTTCATATAGCATGCATGGTTAGGAATTTTGTCTATAACGTGAATTATGTGAATCCTAAAAGGTGTACATTGTGAGTTCATAGAAAAGACCATTTATGTGATGACTTGAGTACAATGTGATGATCGCATGATGAGTACAATGGGGTTAATGTGTACATTGATTGAACTTGATTATGATTGAGATGGATTGTTGTTATTGATTGATATTAGTTTGATGATTTAGGGCAAAATGAAGTTATGGCATTAACTTGATATAACATTGTGGCAACCCTAAAACAGCCTGATCAAATATTTTATGGTTACCCGGTATTATAACAAGTTAATGACATCACGGATTGCACACGATTGGCTTTGGGTATAATAAGGAACTGATATGCTTAATGGAAGTTGATTGGATGGAGGGTTAGCCGCTGGTACACCCTGTATACAAACCCGGTCAATAACTAGAGGGCATATCGAATTCGGATTATACTTTGAACCACTTGTGTTAGTTGCTTGATGGTGTGATGTATTGAACATGAGTATGTGGTTTAGTGATGAACAATTATTGTGAACTTGGTATGATGGCATGATACATAATGATTTTCCCTAGAACATTAGTACTTTTGCCTTAGTGTAAAGATATGATTTATGTGTAATACGTCAGCATGAGAGCATTAACTACTTGTGTGACTAACATGCGAGCATTTTGAGACTATGATGTTCAAGTAAATTAAGATACTATGAAATATTATGTGATCTAGTGTGTTAAGAGGCGTTTGTATGAACGTTGAGCTTGAGTTAATAATTTAACGAATGTGTTCAAGAAAATGGCTAGAAAAGAGCAAACAGGATAGTAATAGAAAGATTATGAACTTAAGTGATTATATGCAGGAATCAAGTCCCGTAGATTTCACCTTATATTGGCCTTGTACCTAGAATAAGAATACATGATTTTACTGAGAGGTACTATTTGCTTATATAACGTAAGCAATGACGTCAAATGAAAATAATTTTTCAAAAATGGCCGACAACAAATAAGATATCTGGATCTTGATGGAACAAGATAAAGTAGGATGGCTTTATCAGACTAATTTGATATAAGCAATAATAAAAGTGTTAACTACAAACAAATTATATATAAATTTCGCAATAAAGAAAAGAGGGAAATAGACATACGAAAATCACTAACTATTTATGTAATCCTACTTTATAGTTTAAGTAGCCAAATTCCTGAATCTAAGAAGATCACACATTTATCTATTCAATGCATACTTGTTAGTCCCATGTTTAACCCAATGATCCTTCAAGTCAATTGGACAATCGAGATCGTACCCTGCTAACAATAATTCCTCTATGACCTTTGTGAATGTACTACAACCCATTCTTCTCCCCGGCAACCTTACAATACGACTTGGCCCGACATATGTTGGCAATGGATACATGGAAAGAGCAGTTGTACAACAAGTGGAGGTCCATCCCTCTTTACTCCACCCGCGACAGGACCTAGGTATCCCTGTGCATGAGCATATCGGTGTTGGCATCTCTGATATGTTCATTTCTTCTCCAAATACTACCAAAGTAGTATCAGGTTTCACAAACTGGTAAGACCTTCTCGACCTTACATTTCTTTGGTTGATTATTGTTACTTATCATGGTGTCCTTCAAAGATTTAGTCAACCCGAAAGGCATAACAGTGAATTCAAAATGGCCATACCTTGTACGAAAAGCCGTTTTAGGAATGTCATCTTCATGTACTCGGAGTTGATGATAACCCGAGCGAAGATCAATTTTTGAAAAGTGCTTGGCACCTTGAAGTTGATCAAATAGATCATCAATTCGAGGAAGTGGATACCGGTTCTTTACCGTGAGCTTATTCAACTCCCGGTAATCAATACACATTCTAAAGGACCCATCTTTCTTCTTGACAAAGAGAATAGGAGCACCCCAAGGAGATTGACTAGGACGAATGAAACCTTTTTCTTGGAGTTCTTTAAGTTGAGTTGCCAACTCTTGCATTTCAGATAGAGCCAGTCTGTAAGGAGCTTTAGCTACGGGTGCTGCTCCAGGGATTAGATTGATACGGAAATCAAGTTCACGAGATGGAGTTGAAGACTTTGTAGTTTATTGTCATGCTTCGGGACAAGGTTTGGGTTGTGTTCTTATGCAGAGGGGCAAAGTCATTGCTTATGCCTCTCGTCAATTGAAAGTGCATGAGAAAAACTACCCAACGCATGATTTGGAATTAGGCGCGGTTGTATTTGCTTTGAAATGTTGGACACATTATCTCTATGTCACAAAATGTGTGATTTACACCGATCACAAAAGTCTCCAACATATCTTTAATCAAAGTGAATTGAATATGAGACAAAGGCGTTGGCTTGAACTCTTTAGTGACTATGATTGTGATATCCGTTATCATCCGGGCAAGGCCAATGTTGTGGCTGATGCCTTGAGTAGAAAAGAGAGAGTTAAGCCGAGACGAGCTAGAGTTATGAGTCTCACGGTAGGGCCAAGTATTCGTGATCGAATCATTGAAGCCCAAATTCAAGCTATCCTACCAGAGAACTTTGGAAATGAAAACTTGGAGGGCATGGAGCAACAATTGGATAGAAAAAGTGACAACGGGCTATATTTGGTTGAAAGGCTTTGGGTTCCCATTTTCGGAAATCTAAGAACATTTCTCATGGATGAAGCCCATCGATCGCCTTATTCGGTTCATCCCGGATCAGATAAGATGTATTTTGATTTAAGAGATTTTTATTGGTGGCCGGGCATGAAGCGTGATGTGGCTAGATACGTGAGTGAGTGCCTTACTTGCCTACAAGTGAAAGTAGATCACAAAAAGCCACCCGGATTGTTGGTGCAACCGGTGACACCCGAGTGGAAATGGGAACATATTGCAATGGACTTCATTACGAAGTTACCGAAGACAAGAAATGGCCGTGATACAATTTGGGTGATAGTGGATCGGTTAACAAAGTCGGCTCATTTCTTGGCCATTCATGAAACCGATAAGTTTGACACCTTAGCTCGTTTGTATATTAAAGAAGTGTGTCTCAACTTGGAGTTCCGGTTTCTATCTTTTCCGATAGAGATACCCGGTATAACTCAAGTTTTTGGAGAGCCTTTCAACAAGTAATGGGTTCTCAACTTAATATGAGCACGGCATTTCATCCTCAAACGGATGGACAAAGTGAAAGAACCATACAAACGTTAGAAGATATGTTGAGGGCTTGTGCTATTGACTTCGGTGGTAGTTGGGAAGATCACTTACCATTAGTTGAATTTCCGTATAATAATAGCTACCACGCAAGCATACAAATGGCACCATTTAGGGCACTTTATGGTAGGAAGTGTCGTTCTCCCCTAGCTTGGGCGGAGATTGGTGAAAGCCAACTTATCGGGCCAGAGATTGTAGTTGAGACAACCAAAGTGATTTCTCAAATCAAGGAGAGGTTACAATTAGCCCGTGAACGACAAAAGAAGTATGCCGATGTGAGACGGAGACCATTAGAGTTTGAAGTTGGTGATTATGTACTCTTGAAAGTATCACCTTGGAAAGGTGTTATACGATTTGTGAAATGAGGTAAACTCGGACCAAGATATATTGGTCCTTTTAAAATTCTTGAACGGGTTGGCAAGGTTGCCTATCGACTAGAACTTCCTCAAGAACTTAATGGTGTGCATGATGTATTCCACATTTGTAATCTACGCAAGTGTCTAGCGGATCCTACTCATCATGTGCCCATGAATGAGATACGAGTTGATGAGAATCTTAACTTTGTTGAAGAACCGGTGGAGATCTTAGACCACCAAACCAAGAAGCTCAAGAACAAACGCTACACTATCGTTAAAGTTAGATGGAATGCTAGATGTGGAGCTGAGTTCACTTGGGAACGTGAGGACCATATGAGGTCTAAGTACCCACATTTGTTTAGTAATTAGTGTTTTGTTGAATTTCGGGACGAAATTCTTTTAACGGGGGAATAATGTAACATTTGCCATTTTGGTCTATTAATAAACATGGCAAACTTTTATGGATATATATGTAAAACGTTGCTTTTTTGATCATTTCTTTCTCGAATGACCTTAAGACTTCCTAGAACCTAATATCTAGTGTTTTAACACTTTGATATGGCCATAATCTTCCAATAAACTACTTCATTAAAACTTAAATACTTCTTATAAACATATCCTAAAATCTTGTTTAAAAACTCAAAGGAATGAACCCGAAACGACTGGTAACATTTGAGGAAACAACTAGGAAGTTGTCAAAAGTGAATAGACTAAAATGCCCTTTCAAAAATCTACACCTTAAAGTCTCCTAGCCCATGGTATTGCAAAACCATCAACTTTGCCCATGGTATTCATTAACTTAACTATGATTACTTATTAACTAAACTAGTAATCATGCTTAAATTTTACCTATAAATACTAAGCTTAAGTCTTCACAAATACTTACACCTCCCATCTCTTTCTCCCTAAATTTGGGATTCCACAACTCTATAATCATTCCCCCTCCCTTTTAATAATAAATCTCAAGAACTACTCAAAGTTCCAAATAAAGCAAGGTTACTTTGCAAGAAAATTTGTCAAGTGAAGTTGTTATTGAGAATTCCCTCAAAGATCTTCAAAAGCCTAGTTATAATGACCACATGAAAGTTGGTCTATAACATCATTTTCTCAAGATTCAAGACCAACTCTTAGTCGATCTCATTAAATCTTCTTCGGTGTTCATTCATATATCGTTACTTTGATCCTAGAATTTATAATTCTCCAAGCTGGTAAGTGTTTCTATGAAACCTTACTATACTTTGCTTTATGATTATATAACTATATGTTATGTATTAAAATGCTTGTCAACTTACTTTTATACTCAATTGATACATACTTGCATTTAAATACAGTAAATATCCTATTAACAGTATTCACCATCTATGAATTATTTCGTATTCTCGAGATTCTTGGTTTTGGATAGAATATATCCTTAATACACTTTTAACCGTATTATATTTCTAAACGTGATTGCCATTGACCTTGGGCATCTCTGGGGTATACCAGCGGAGCGGATTGTAGTTCACAAACGGTTTGCGATTCGCATTCTAAACGCAACTTGGTTCACCGTCTGGATACTACATGACCCACGTCAACCCTAACACAACTTGAAATAAAATACTGGTTTTTCCTGCCATTTAAGGTATCTCTTCATTATATAATTAATACATTCCTTTCGTATTGATTATAATACATACTATTTAAAGTATCTCTTCGTTACTAAATTAATATATTCTTTGTATTAATCTTACTATTTAAAGTACATATATCCTACGGATACGTATTATATACGGAAAGTTACATTTTTACCCTACAGTTTCAAAGTTGTCATTTTCAGTCCTTATAAGTGTGACATTTGACAATTTAGTCCCTCAAGTTTCAAGAATGACAATTTAGTCCCTCAAGTTTCAAAAATGACAAATTAGTCCTTTAAATTTTTATAACATAAATGAGGTTTCATTTACAAAATACTTTAAAGGATTCTTAAATATAAATTCAAATACCTATAAAAGCTCACAAAGTAAATACGTTGACAAGCGTATTAAAAAGATATCCTTATAGTTGTATATTTATATTTGGAATTTAGCATGAATATAAATCAATTCACATTGAAATTAGGGAATGTTAGAAATTCAAAATAGTGCTTAGTTGTATTTGAAAAATAGTGTATTTTATGTAAATATTGATAGGTTGAGGGGGAGCTTTTGTAATATACTTAGAGTATAAATACCCCTCAAACCTTTATTCCTTGTAACCTTTTTCCCACTTCTGATTATCAATCAAACAGGAATTTACACACACTTACCTTTCTCTCTCAAGAACACACACTAAAACACACACTTTCCACCATTGATGAATATCAACTTCCGCACATTAAACACGAATTATTAGGTTCTAACAAGTGGTATCAGAGCAAAACAACAATCTGTTGACGATCCAGAACAAATTTCATGCAGATTGATGCAAATTTTGTTCAAAATCAAATTCGTGTTCTTCATTTATAACCGTTTTTAACTGCTACTGTTCTTCATCAAATAAACCTCAATTTTCACTCAATTTTCCTGTTTTTGTACACAGATACATTCTAAATCACCTCTAAAAACATCCTGTTAAGTTTCAGAATCCAATTCACAGTATTGATCAAAATCCAAATTTTTTGGAAAGTTGATGAGATTTTGAATTATCAGTTTGAATTGATTTAAGCAATGGATTTGTTTCTAGGGTTGTGCGCGATCGAATTTTAAGTGTTTCTGGGTTTGAATCGAGTTATAACACTCAAAATTGAGTGAATTATAGGCAAATTAGTGAAACATTCGATTTCTGGTGTTCTTACTGGACATCATTCAAAACGATCTAAGACGATCTTCTACAAGATCGTCCTAGTGTTTCTTTGCTTTGGTATTAAGACGATCTTCATAAGATCGTCCTAATATATGTGGTTCTGTGTGAACTGTGTGTTGTGAATTCATTGGGTAACTAATCTCATTGAGATTGGTTTTGCTCAACAAATTCTGATATAATAACCTCTTTCTGACCAAGACCGTCTTACCTTATCTCAACCAAATTGTTAATACGATCTTCACATAAGATCGTCCTACCATCTTTTACTTAGAAATTTTTCACCAAGTTTCCAAGACGATCTTCACATAAGATCGTCCTAATATTTCTTCATTTACTTAGAAATTTTTCAACAATTTTCTAAGACGATCTTCACATAAGATCGTCCTAATATTTTTCTTTACTTAGAAATTTTTCAACAATTTTCTAAGACGATCTTCACATAAGATCGTCCTAATATTTCTTCATTATACTTAGAAATTTTATCAATTTTTAAGACGATCTTCATAAGATCGTCCTAATATTTGTGGTTCTGTGTGAACTGTGTGTTGTGAATTCATTGGGTAACTAATCTCATTGAGATTGGTTTTGCTCAACAAATTCTGATATAATAACCTCTTTCTGACCAAGACCGTCTTACCTTATCTCAACCAATTGTTAATACGATCTTCACATAAGATCGTCCTAATTTTTTTACTTAGAAAGTTTCAACCAAGTTTCCAAGACGATCTTCACATAAGATCGTCCTACAATTTTTACTTAGAAATTTTTCATCAAGTTTCAAAGACGATCTTCACATAAGATCGTCCTACCAGTGTTACTTATAATATTTTTCAACTAAATTTTCTAAGACGATCTTCTCTCAAGATCGTCCTAATATTTCTTCATTAATACTTAGAAAATTTTTATCAAGTTTCAAGACGATCTTCATAAGATCGTCCTAATATTGTGGTTCTGTGTGAACTGTGTGTTGTGAATTCATTGGGTAACTAATCTCATTGAGATTGGTTTTGCTCAACAAATTCTGATATAATAACCTCTTTCTGACCAAGACCGTCTTACCTTATCTCAACAAATTGTTAATACGATCTTCACATAAGATCGTCCTACCATCTTTTACTTAGAAATTTTTCACCAAGTTTTCAAGACGATCTTCACATAAGATCGTCCTACAATTTTTACTTAGAAATTTTTCATCAAGTTTCAAAGACGATCTTCACATAAGATCGTCCTACCAGTGTTACTTATAATATTTTTCAACTAAATTTTCTAAGACGATCTTCTCTCAAGATCGTCCTAATATTTCTTCATTAATACTTAGAAAATTTTTATCAAGTTTTCTAAGACGATCTCCCTCTAGATCTTCTAAGTTCCAAATTCACAAAACGATCTTCTCAAGATCGTTTCATTTCTTTTTAATCAAAAACAACAAAAATTAATACAAATCATTGTTTCTTCATTTCAGATGTCAACAATGGAGTTTTCAGAGCTTGAGATCAGAAAGAATTTCTTAGCCAAACAACAAAAGATAAAACCATGGCTATTCGGGGATATTGATGCTGATTCTGAAGATCTCACATGCTTAATGACATCAACAACAAATCTTTCACCGAATACTTCACAAACAACAAGTGAGGTACAATTCATCTCCACAGATGATTACTTGTCTGACCAAACAACTGCTGATACTTTGACAAAGCAAAATATTACTTTGAAAAACAATTTGAAAATGGCTAAACAAGAGTTTGATAAAATTAATGAAGATTTTTCAGAACTCTCAATAGCTCATGAAGCTCTCAAAGTGAATTATGATTCTTTAAAAGAAATGCATTTGTCAAGTAACAGTTCTCAAGTTGTTTCACCCAATGCTCAATTGACCAACAAATGTCAAGATCTTGAAAAAACTGTTCATTCACTCAAGCAAACCATTGAAACTTTAAAGCTTGAGAAAGACAATGAATGGTTAAGAGCAAATGCAAGACAAGCTGATGTTGAGTTTCTCACAAATAAAATGAAAGATTTTAGACCCAACTGTGAAAAACATGAAAGACAGATTTCTGATCTAAACAGTACTTGTTTTCTCAAAGGAGTTGAAATTGAAACTCTTCAAAAACAAGTTGAGGATTTGAAAACAAACATTTTGTTCTATCAAGAAAAACTCTATAAAGTTGAACAAAATCCTCTTCTGAATTTCACTGCTTATTACAACAAGTCAAAGATAGATAGATCAGAACTTCTTCTTGGTTTGGGTTATGAGAATCCAACACATTTAGAAAAAATCAAGAAGGAAGAAATTGGTCCACTTTATGATGGGAATTGTCTCAGATTTGGCATGATTCAAGAGTTCATAAGACCATCTGAGGATGACTTTGAGTCAGATGATGTTGAAAGACAAAAACCAAACAGTTTTCAAATTGATTATGTTGCTATTAATGATACATACAAGAAAACTCATAAAAGATCCATCTATGAGTTAGAAGAAATAGACAGCATTTCAATTCCTGAAAATGAGTCTCAAAAAGATTGTTCAAAACCAAACTCAGAAAGATTTTACATTCCAACTACCATATTGGAAAAGGAAATTGAAGGTTTAAAACAAAAGATTGAGTCTCAACAACAAGTCATTGAACATCTGAAAACTCAAAATCATTCTCCAAAGGTAAGTGAGACCAAACCAATTCAAATGATGCATGATCTAACGTCTGTTGATTGCTCTACTCCAATCAAAGGGAGTGAGAATTTTAAAGATATGCAGGCTGATAGCATCTCTCCTGAAGAGATTCATGATATGTCCACATCCATGCTATCATCATTCTTCCAAATTGAAGAGAAAGTTCAAGCTTTGAAAGCTAAACATCGTGCTTCTGTCAAGAAAATACTTTCGTTTGATACCCCTGTAATCACCTCTGTTGACCAAAATAAAGTGAACTTAGAGCAAAAGATTGAGATCCCTACTGATTTTAAGGCTGAAGCAAAAGCATTAATTGAAAACTTGACAAATAAAAATGTTTTCAAATCAGAAGTTCAAACCAAAGAATCTCAATTTACTTATCCAGATTTTTCTGTTGAAGAATTTGATAAGTTTTTGAAAACTGATCATGTTTTTGCACCAGAAGTTGAAAAAGAGCTTGAAAAACTCTCACCCAAAAAGCCTAAAACAAAGAAGGAATCTAAATCTAAGTTTGCTCCAACTTCATTTTATACACCCAAAGGTCAGCATGCTCCAGCTGTCAAAGGTAAGAAAACCATTTCTGCTCAATCAAAGCCTAAAAGTAATATTTCATCTGTTTCTAGAACCTCTGCTTCTAAGGCTATCTTTCAAACTAGTTCTTTACCTAAGATGTCTAACACTAGCCATCACTTGCTATTAAAAAATACATCTAATGGTATAACCAGTTATAAAGATCAATATGGATGGTTCACTGTTACAAATCAAAAGAAACAGAATAACAAATCTTCCACCAAGAAAACACAAAATAAGAAAATGTTTTTATCTCCTCGAACTAATTCCAAGATTTTATCTGAAATAGGAGAGAAGACATTAGCTAGTACCCATAAGTGGATTCCTAAATCATCAGTTAGAAGAAATGGGATGGCTAATGATTACAAGAAGGAAGTTACTGGTAGGAAAATTAATTCAACATTGAGTAATCTAGCCAAACCATGGTCAATAAGAAATTCTAAATCTTCTGCTATGATTTCCAAACCTTTGATTGTTGCTTCTGATGGGATTGTGATGAATCTTACGAATAAACCTCTTGTTCGAAAACCTCATCTGTATACTGTGAATGATTCCACTAATCCCAAAGGACCCATTCAAAAGTGGGTACCTAGAAAAACCTAATTTTATTTTGCAGGTAATAATGGTCTGTGTTTAGTATTTCTATCTTGAATACTATTCAACACATGATCCTGGAATGAGTTTCTTTTCAAGAAACAATCTCAAATAAGTGCTTCTCACCAATGCACTAAACTTGCCTCTGCATGTTCTGTACAAATCCTTCATCTCTTTCTCTTCATTCATTATCTGTCAAACATTGATGCTATGCTTATGTGCAATGTGCTTAAATATCATGCAATGTTTGAGGGGGAGAAAAAGGATAATTCATGAATTTAGGGGGAGTTTGTGTTTTAGCACTATTTGAAGAGAACTCATTGTTTATTTTAGAAAAACCAAAAATAATTTTTTCTTAATAATTTTTTCTTTCATATTAGAAAAACCAAATATAAAATTGAAAAATTATAAAAATAAAAATAATTTTTTTTCAATTATTTTACTTTGTTTAGTTTAAATATTTGTTTGGTATGATTAAATAAAATCAAAGCTCATTTTTTATTTTTTCATAAGCCCATTCTAGTTAAAAGCCCAAACCACCGGGTCAACACCCACCCGAACTATTAATCCGACCCAAACTTTTAAGTTCCCTCTTACTTAAGGAGGAGGAAACCAATTGTTTTTCTTTTCACTTCTTTATTTCATTCCAGTTTCCCATAAAATCTCTCAAATCACTTCAAATTTATTTGTTGGCTGATCATTGAAAAAGGATAAGGGTTTTGTTCGTGATCAAATTCTAAGCATTTTATTTCATATTCACATCGTCTTAAGATCACTTGTTCAAGTAAGAAACTGTTCTTAACTGCTAAATTTATTTTGATTCATTTCTTGAATTTTTGATTGACTGGTAATAAAACTGTGATGTTGGATTGATTTAGATGCATGTCTAGGCTTTATGTGTATGTTTATTACATGTTTCTATGCTTAGTATTGAGATTTCGAAAATTCAAAAACCTGAAACTCATAGTGTTTTATGAAGAAGACGACCTAAGACGATCTTCGAGTTGTTTTTAGGTTAGTTGTCTTGTTTTTAGTGATTGGGTTGTGATAAATGTTTTGTTATGCTCAAAAAGAATCATATTTGTGTTTAGCAAAACCTGTTT
>CM067167.1:177400453-177459805 GCA_034093135.1 Erigeron breviscapus
TATAGACTAAATAGATAGTGCATATGTCGACATATAGGATTATTATAGGATTATGATAGTTTAGTTTAATTAGTAGTATAATATATCCCCTTATTTACATACCTATAATGCCTAATTATTTTATTAGCATTTATTTTTAACCGTACATTATTTCTAGTTAATTGAATGAGTCCATTATTAATAAACAACCAAAACAATTCACGGGTGTTCACCTTTTCATAAAGGTTGTGTCGGCTTTTGTCCCATTAGTACCATTATTAGCTTGGCTGCCGACACTCGGGTATAATATAAATATCTAATATCGTATATTATACTAAGGCATAGAAATACGTTTTCCCTGTTAACACAGTTACTCAATTATCGTCTATAATATATTTTCCTTATCACATATGGGCCAATATCATGGTCTTGCAACATGGGCTTAATTCTAGAAATCCAATTATGACATTATAATTGGCCCAATTTACAGATAAAGAAACACAATTAGGCCCAAAGTTTTCGTTTATTAAAGTAGTTATTCAAATTACAAGGGTTGTTAAGACCGAAATTTCAGTCATCTTGCAAAAATCATAGAAAATGCATTTGAACGAGTTTGGAGATGAATCTTATATTTTTAGAAACCTCTATGTGTCCTTCAAATTTGATAAGAACATCTATACTATACCATAAATGTGTAAGTAATCCATACTATATGTGTAGTTCTAAATGTTAATCCTGTCAAGGATTGTATGCAAGTTCATCCTACTCTGTTGAGAGTAGAAGGCATCAATTATGGGTGCTCCTTGTATCTTTCTGTTAATTATGTGTAGAACAGATACTTAGATGCCATGTCTTCTAATATAGATTAATTGTCACTTAAACAAAGCATAAATCAAGTTCATCTTGAGTCGTTGGCCTTTTGCCTTTTGGATCACTAGATGAGGCACCAGAGTTTTTTATTGTCTTATGATAAACAAACAATATTAACCATTGGTGTAACAATTTCATTAGCTAGGCAATCATAAATTAAAAGACCAATATTTTATATAAACATATAAATAGTCACCATATCATTTAAAATGAGTAAAAGGACAAAGGATAACATACCAAAGAAAATGTTATAGATCTTTAAATACACACAAGTTGGTTATGAGCGGTTTACAACAAATTATGAGAAGAAGAACTAAGTGAGTTAAAGAGATATGGAAGAAAGATTTAGTATGTATTTTTATTCCACAAAACACGTTTCTATTATAAGGAAAGGAAGAGGGAGTGTGACTTGTAATAACGGACATCAAGTACTTGAAAGTACTCGGATGGCCAATACTTGGCATCAAGTACTTGAAAGTACTCGGATGTACATCAAGTATGGCCAATACTTGGCATCAAGTACTTGAAAGTACTCGGATGTACATAAACATATAGTACCCAAAGTACTCGAAATGTGGCCTTACAGTTCAACAACTTGCCTTGGTGGCCTTACAGTTAAACAACTTGCCTTGGTATAAGTTTCCAATGTACACAACATGTACGTCTCAATAAACATAATCATCAATAAACAAGTCCATATTTCCAACAAACTAAACAAGTCTATACGTACATACACTTAGGAGGATTCTACTTTCAATGGGTCCTAGATGCTTATATATAGGGTCACCCGCAGCCTTCCCACCACATCTAAAACCCTTTGAAGGCATAACCGACTTCCATGTATGTACATCTATCCTAAATAAATTACAATATCACAATCACATGAGTAAACGATCAAACACTAAATCAAAACTATCCACCAATCATCACTCAATCAGTTCCATAATTCAATTGAAACATTTCATCAAACAATCAAATATACCGTAAATCAAATCAACCAAATAATCAAACAAGCACGTATATGTACACTTTTCAACCCGAATCTCGATTGAGTAGGGAGCTACGAAACTCACCTGAAAGTAGAGCAAATCCAAGTACTAGCAAGTACATGCACGAATAAGTTCACACGTGATTCAACGCTCAAGCTTATTCCAACCTAAGAGAATCAAATATATTTCAGAAAGCTATGCTCTCTTAGAGAGGATTTTTAGTGTAGATGCAAAGTGTTTCAAGACATAGACTTTTTATAACATCTAATACTATATCATAAGAGTGTTCATGAATTTTTATAGATTTTTCTAATATTCCCATTTCGTTCAAAAGGTCACCTAAGTTCAGTTTATCGGTTTTCGTCCAGATTCTGACCCTTTCAGGAAAATATCATTTTCGGAAAAGAAGAAGATTAGATACAACAAAACTTTGTTCTGATCGAATTTAGTATACTCATAGTCCTTTCCAAAAAGTTAAGGTTGAACCTTTTTCGACTTATAACAAATGAGATATGATTTTTAGAAAATATACCTGGAGCATTCGTTCGAAATCCGACCAGTTCTGGAAATTATCGTTTTTGTCACTTTTCTGGACAAAACCAGAAGAAACTTAGTTCTTATCACAATTGAAGGACACATAGAGGTCTTCAAAAATATAAAATTCATCTCCTAATTCGTTCAGATGAATTTTCTATGATTTTTGTAAGATGACAGAAGTTTCAGTCTTAACAATCCATTGTTTTCGTATATCATTTCGACTTAACATTTGTTTCGAAACTTGACACTTTCCGAAACTTTAATAGGGACACAAATGGACATTTAGGTGGTATTAAAACATACCCCAAACCCTCTTGGGTATTGGATCATCAAAAGTTATGTAAACGATTCCAAAAACAACGTTTTCGTTACATAACCAATCTTTTGACTTAACCAGCCAACCCTAGCCCATTCCATATCAACATAACCTGGAAAAATACATTATCAAGTGTAAAGAAATGTTACCTTTTACTGCTACTTAAACTATGGAATGTTTTCTAAGTAATAACTTCACAAGTAACCAACTTCTATAATACCCAATCACCTTAAGCTCAACTTGAAATTTAAAGATGATGCCTTTATTGTTGAACCCAGATTTTGGTTATATAGGTGGGTGTGTTCACGTGAATATCCAGGGAAGAAGAGGAGAAAAGAAGCTAAGAATATGGAAGATAGAATAAGGAAAGTAAGATAGATATGTGCATGTATATGTATGTTATATGGAAGTTGTTACGTAATTTCCTATATGACTCATTAGTCAATAATGGTGTTTGGAAACATTCACTTTACAGCACCAAAGCATTTAATTATTAGCTAGCATGTCGATGGCTTTGTATTGTATCATCTTTATTATATTAGTTAAATATGTAATGCATAATTACTTACAAATGCATAGGCATATTTGTATGCACTTAGTCAATAAAGTGGCATAAGCCACGTCCAGGAAAATCATTCATTTTGATAGGTCGACCTTACTTAATTTTAGATAGTAATAGGATTATATTTTAGTTTAGGATATTTAGATATTTAGTGGTAAAATATATATATCCCCTTATTTACATACCTATAACGCCTAATTATTTTACTAGCATTATATTTTTAATCGTACAATATTTTAAGTTAATTGATTGAGTTCATTATCAATAAACAACCAAAATAAATCACGGGTTTATAACCTTTTATAAAAGTTTTGTCGGATTTCAACTAATAAATCAAATATAGTTTGTGATAATTTCACGAGTATTCCTATTTTCCATAAAGTATGTCGGCTTTGTCTTAGTTGTACCATTATTAGTTTATCCACCGACACTATTTACCGTACATTATACTTAGGGTTTTGTATATACGTTTTCCCTGTTAACACAGTTACTCAATTATCGTCTATAATATATTTTCCTTATCACATATGGGCCAATATCATGATCTTGCAACATGGGCTTAATTCTAGAAATCCAATTATGACATTATAATTGGCCCAATTTACAAATAAATTAACACAATTAGGCCCAAAGTTTTTGTTTATTAAAGTAGTTTAATCAAATTACAAGTACAGTCAAACGGGTAAAAATTACGGATGTTACATTATTCCCCAGTTAAAAGGATTTCGCCCTCGAAATCTAGATTGTATCAAGTAAAAATATACTTAACTTGATTTATGCTTTGTTTAAGTGACAATTAATCTATATTAGAAGACATGGCATCTAGGTATCTAATACACATTCACATTTACATAATTAACTGCAAGATACAAGGAGCACCCATAATTGATGCCTTCTACTCTCAACAGAGTAGGATGAACTCATATGATTCTAAACAGAATCCTTCTACACTCAACAGAGTAGGATGAACTTGCACACAATCCTCAACACGATTAACATTTTGAATTAGCATGTATAACATCCTACAACTTGTACTCATGAAGAAATCAATAGTTTGTACACATATAGTATGGACTACTTACACATCTATGGTATAGCATAGATGATCTGTCTAGACACAAGTAAGTCTGACTATAAAATAAGATGACCAGCTAGATCTCTCCATTCATATTAACTTAACATTTTCCTTCCCAAAAATCTAACCAAAACAATTACTTATCCCAAAAATGTTGAGCCCCTTCCTAATTGTAATTTACATAATTATCATAGCTTGGTTACTTACTGTGGCTCAGCTTCCATTGGATGAGGCTTTTCGGTGGTTAGTCGCGTTCGTTCTTGGCGTGGTTCCATTACTCTTCGTAGCCACGTGGGTTTCTTTGTATGGTTTTTAAGTGTACTATAGTTTTAATTGTCGTATTTCTGTTTAAATAGTGTAATGAGCCTCGTTCAATTTGCACTGGTGATGAAATACAACTTTCTTTCCATTGAACATGTTATGAAATTTCAGTTGTAGACAACTATGTATCTATTATAGACTCTTACTTAACTGCTCACCCTCTTATACTGTTTCTGTCGTGTAGGGAAATTCCCCAGTTAAAAAAAAATTCCCTTAATTCATTCTGACTGATTGCATCGTGATTTAAGGACGGCTACAAAATTTAAAAATTTCCTCACTGTCGCAATAATTATAATGTACTATAGTTTCCGGACACCTGTCCGTTCTTCCAGGTCACACTTTATCTTTTATTCTCTATATAATAAACACGTTTTGGGGAGGAAGAAGACACTAAATCTTTCTTCTCTATCTTTTTGCTTTTCTTAGCTAATTCGTTCTAAATCAGCTGCTAGTGTACACTCAGAGGATATACGACATTCTTTTGGTAAACTATTCTTTACTTTCTCTTATTAATTGATAAGCTAACTATTTAAAACGAACCTTTTAAAACTTGATCTTTTAATGTATGTTCGCATAGTCTAGGGATTTGTTTAATCAATAGTACTATTAATTATTTGAATAGTCACCCTGAATATACTATAAATATGACTAACACCACAGTTCTGACAATTTTTAACTGTCGGTGAAGTTATTTTATCATAATAAAATGAAGAATAATGGTGCCTCTTCTAGTGACCCAAAAGGCAAAAGGCCAATGACTCAAGAAGAACTTGAAACTCTTGAAAAAGTAGCCACGGAAAATAATAGGGTTAAAAGTATCAAGCAGGAGTCCGAACTAGTAGGTATCCCGTATGAAGACTACAAGGTGATATTGGAGATAGAGGAAGCTGATCTTGTCGAGAAACAAAATACCCAAATAACTGAAGATGAAACATTGGCAAAAGTTTTATCTCAATTTTTAGAAGAGGAAGAATCCATTCTCGTTAACCGCCAAATAAATGATGATGAAATGTTGGCAAAAGCTCTAGCTCAGCAAGAAGAAGATAATCTCTCACAAAGGGAGAAGTCCATTTTCGCCATGTCATCTGAAGAAGATGAAGATCCCAATATTCCACCACTTAAGAGAAGAAAAAGAGATGTTGTCGGAGGAAGCAACATTCCGGGATCGAGCTCTCACAGAACTCCCAGTGCTTGAAGTCGAGAAGGATTTTATAGAAATGTCTTGATTTCATTATAAAATTTTGTGTTATTTAATAAGTAAAATCTTAAGTTGTTCAGGATAGTATTGTTGAGAATGTTTCTTGCGTATTTATTATGTCAGTTGCCTGACAAATTTTTATTGTAGATAAAAAGAACTCAAGAGAATTATGGACGCATGGCAAAACCCGATGATTGGTACTAGTGAATGGGGAACATCAATTGATGACTTTTTCCAAGACTAGCTTCTCCAAAATACAGTACCAACATCACAGCTAGAACCCTCAACAGAAAATTTCAGTGCATTGTTCTCAAATCCTATTGATGCAATTCATCATAGGGCCTCATCTTCTAACCTAATAGAACCTTTTCATCAAAACTGGTTTTTCGATACACCAGAACCGACATTCCAGTTGGAATCAACATTCCAACCCGAACCAACATTCCAACCAGAACCTTCTGAGGAGAGTAACAGGGCACCAGGAAAACGACCAATGTCAGACTTGCCCACACTATCCCCCAATCCAATTAGTGAGACATATTGTGAGGTCTCAACCTCGAACATGGTAGGACCGATTGATACGATAATGAATCACGGACCAGAGTTTGAGAAGCTCGTAGAAGACTCATGGGATTATATTTGCAAGCTTTATAGCCGTAAGAAAAGATCCGCAGAAGTATCGTCCTCAAAAGCCCAAAGAAATGTAAGGTCGAGAAGGTCTTACCAGTTTGTGAAACCTAATACTACTTTGGTAGTATTTGGAGAAGAAATGAACATATCAGAGATGCCAACACCGATATGCTCATGCACAGGGATACCTAGGACCTGTCGCGGGTGGAGTACAGAGGGATGGACCTCCACATGTTGTACAGCTGCTCTTTCCATGTATCCGTTGCCAACATATGTCGGGCCAAGTCGTATTGTAAGGTTGCCGAGGAGAAGAATGGGTGGCGGTACATTCAAAAAGGTCATAGAGGAATTGTTGTTAGCAGGGTACGATCTCGATTATCCAATTGACTTGAAGGATCATTGGGTTAAACATGGGACTAACAAGTATGCATTGAATAGATAAATGTGTGATCTTCTTAGATTCAAGAATTTGGCTACTTAAACTATAAAGTAGGATTACATAAACAGTTAGTGATTTTCGTATGTCTATTTCCCTCTTTTCTTTATTGCGAAATTTATATATAATTTGTTTGTAGTTAACACTTTTATTATTGCTTATATCAAAATAGTCTGATAAAGCCATCCTACTTTATCTTGTTCCATCAAGATCCAGATATCTTATTTGTTGTCGGCCATTTTGAAAAATAATTTTCATTTGACGTCATTGCTTACATTATATGAGCGAATTGTACCTCTCAGTAAAATCATGTATTCTTATTCTAGGTACAAGGCCAATATAAGGTGAAATCTACGGGACTTGATTCCTGCATATAATCACTTAAGTTCATAATCTTCTACTACTATCCTGTTTGCTCTTTTCCAACCATTTTCTTGAACACATTCGTTAAATTACTAACTCAAGCTCAACGTTCATACAAACGCCTCTTAACACACTAGATAACATAATATTTCATAATATCTTAATTTACTTGAACATCATAGTCTCAAAATGCTCGCATGTTAGTCACACAAGTAGTCAATGCTCTCATATCGATACAACATAATTCATATCATTGTGCTAAGGAAAAAGTGCTAGAGTTCTAAGGTGAATTATTTCTTATCATATCCTCATGCCAAGTTTACAATAATTGTCTATTATTTTCTCATGCTAAATTCATACTAGTTGTCCATTATCATAACCAATACTCATGTTCAACGCATCACACAATCAAGGTATTTTGTTTCTTCGAGACCTGCATGGGCCACCATTCTGTAACACCCCGAGCTGGGCCCGGAATATTACGGAAATTATATAGCACACAATGGAATTATCGTAGAACATGAACTATATGAATAAAAAGGGATTCGGTGAATCCATCAAATAAGATAATTCAAGTACAAAATACATAAATGCAAAAGTAGGCAAATGAATCCTTGATTCATATAAGTCCAATGCCCGGGTTCAAAGCAAGCAACAATCATACTTCATATCCTGGATTTAATCTGGTTACCTGAAAAGTGTACTAGCAAGTGTCAACACAAGGTTGGTGAGTTCGTAGTAATGGTTTACAAGAAACCATCATCAATAACATTATCATATGTAATAACAACGTCACATAAGGTACTTACAACAAACCCATGTACGTCACCTATTAGACAATTGAGGTTAACATATCGTTCAACCTTGTCAAATAAGTAACCAAACAACAAATGATACAAATAGTTCGTATACAATCAAGTACAAATGGTATCATTACCAATAAATGTATCGTATCGTATACATGTCAATGTCATGCAATGTATCAAATAGGTATAAATGTCTATACGTACATTATATGCGAGTCAATGTCATGCAATGTACCTCAAAATCATCAAGTATCACAATACTTGGTCCACATCGTGGTGTTAATCATATCATATCATCAAGTATGGCCAATACTTGGCATCAAGTACTTGAAAGTACTCGGATGTACATAAACATATAGTACCCAAAGTACTCGAAATGTGGCCTTACAGTTCAACAACTTTCCTTGGTGGCCTTACAGTTAAACAACTTGCCGTGGTATAAGTTTCCAATGCACACAACATGTACGTCTCAATAAACATAATCATCAATAAAAAGTCCATATTTCCAACAAACTAAACAAGTCTATACGTACATTCACTTAGGAGGATTCTACTTTCAATGGGTCCTAGATGCTTATATAGAGGGTCACCCGCAGCCTTCCCACCACATCTAAAACCCTTTGAAGGCATAACCGACTTCCATGTATGTACATCTATCCTAAATAAATTACAATATCACAATCACATTAGTAAACCATCAAACACTAAATCAAAACTATCCATCAATCTTCAATCAATCAGTTTCATAATTTAATTGAAACATCTCATCAAACAATCAAATATACTGTAAATCAAATCAGCCAAATAATCAAACAAGCACGTATATGTACACTTTTCAGCCTGAATCTCAATTGAGTAGGAAGCTACGAAACTCACCTGAAAGTAGAGAAAATCCAAGTACAGGTACAAGTACACGCACGTATAAGTTCACACGTGATTTAACGTTCAAGCTTATTCCAACCTAAGATAATCAAATATATTTTAGAAAGCTATGCTTTCTTTGAGAGGATTTTTAGTTTAGATGTAAAGTGTTTCAAGACATATCCTTTTTACAACATCTAATGCAATATCATAAGAGTGTTCATGAATTTTTACACCTTTTTCTTTCTAGGTCATGCGAAGGGGGCCAGTCCAAGATCGTACTGTTCCTCTACAAAGACAACAGACGCTACAGATTTTTATAATATTCTCATTTCGTTCAAAAGGTCACCTAAGTTCAGTTATTCGGTTTTCGTCCAGATTCTGACCCTTTCAGGAAAACAACATTTTTGAGAAATAAGGAGACCAAATGCAACAAAACTTTGTTCTAGTCGTAATTTGTATACACATAGAGCTTTCCAAAAAGTTAAGGTTCAGCCTTTTTCGATTTATAACGAGTGAGATATGATTTTTACAAAACAGCCCTGGAGCATTCGTTCTAAATCCGACCAGTTATAGAAATAAGTGTTTTTGTACCTTGTTTGTGCAAAACCAGAAGAAACTTACTTCTTATCAAATTTAAAGGACACATAGACCTTTTCAAAAATGTAAGATTCATCTCCTAGTTCATTCAGATGAATTATCTATGATTTTTTCAAGATGACTGTGATTTCAGTCCTAACAATCCCTTGTTATCGTATATCATCTTGACTTAGTATTTGTTTCATAACTTGACACTTTCCAAGACTTTAATAAGGACACAAATGAACATTTAGGTTGTACTAAAATATACCCCAATCCCTCTTGGGTATTGGATCATCAAAGGTTATGTAAACGACTTAAAAACGACGTTTTCGGTACATAACCCAACCGTTCAACTTAACCACCTTAAACCATCCCATACTAACATAACCTGGAAAATACATAAAAATATATATAGAAACATTACCTTAACTTTCACTTAATCAAGAGGATGATTTTAAGCCAAAATAATCCATATAATTAACTTCAATGAGTTCTATAGGCCCTTAAACTCAACTTGGAACTTCAAGTGATGATCATAAGACCTCAAGAACTCAATCTACTGAGTTTGTATGTGTTGTTGGTCGTGGCTTTCATGTAGCTAAGGAAAAGATAAGCTACAAATGAAAGAACTAATATAGGAAAGCTAGTATCAAAGATATGCATATATGTGCATGTATTTATGTAGTATTTGTTTATGTGTTTACGTGAGAAGTGTGTAGGAGAAATGAAGAACTAAAGATGGAATAAGGAAGAGAGATATAATATATTATATTGATAGTTATTTACGTATGAATGGAAGTAACCATTCTCCATTTTGCTTCCTATATTGCATGAGTCAACTTTGGGGTTTTGTATTCTTGTTCTTTTCAGTAAATAAGATAGATAGATGTCGATGGATGCTAGGACTTTACTTAGTTTATTCAAGCATGCATTTGTAGATTCATTTAGTTAGGTGTTTAGGCAACTTCCAGGAAATAGCATGCTAAGAAAGTTAGATATTTAGGATATTTAGTAGTATAATATACCCCATAATTTATATACTTATAATGCTTAATTATTTTATTAGCATTTATATATATTGTACAATACATCCCGCTAGTTGATTGATTCCGAAATTAATAACACAAACAAAAATAATCACGGGCGTACAACTTTTTATAAATTATTATAATAATAAATCCAAAACATGGATAAATCATTTCATATAATATAAAGGTTGTGTCGGTTTTTGTCCTACTAGTACCATTATTAGTTATCCGCCGACACTGTTTGAAACTGTACATTATACTAAGGCTTCTTAACATGGGTCTAATCACAGTAGCCCAATCAAGACATAGAATCTATCCTCATATTTCATTTAGTCCAATCACATGAACAGAATGTGAGCAAAATCACATTGGTACTATAAATTCCATACAAAATATAGTCACAATAAAAATGGCCTCACCATATGGGCCTGATCATATCAATCCAGTTTCAATTCATTATCATATTGTGTATATTATACTACTAAATATCCTAAATATCTAACTTTCTTAGCATGCTATTTCCTGGAAGTTGCCTAAACACCTAACTAAATGAATCTACAAATGCATGCTTGAATAAACTAAGTAAAGTCCTAGCATCCATCGACATCTATCTATCTTATTTACTGAAAAGAACAAGAATACAAAACCCCAAAGTTGACTCATGCAATATAGGAAGCAAAATGGAGAATGGTTACTTCCATTCATACGTAAATAACTATCAATATAATATATTATATCTCTCTTCCTTATTCCATCTTTAGTTCTTCATTTCTCCTACACACTTCTCACGTAAACACATAAACAAATACTACATAAATACATGCACATATATGCATATCTTTGATACTAGCTTTCCTATATTAGTTCTTTCATTTGTAGCTTATCTTTTCCTTAGCTACATGAAAGCCACGACCAACAACACATACAAACTCAGTAGATTGAGTTCTTGAGGTCTTATGATCATCACTTGAAGTTCCAAGTTGAGTTTAAGGGCCTATAGAACTCATTGAAGTTAATTATATGGATTATTTTGGCTTAAAATCATCCTCTTGATTAAGTGAAAGTTAAGGTAATGTTTCTATATATATTGTTTATGTATTTTCCATGTTATGATTAGTATGGGATGGTTTAAGGTGGTTAAGTTGAACGGTTGGGTTATGTATCGAAAACGTCGTTTTTGAGTCGTTTACATAACCTTTGATGATCCAATACCCAAGAGGGATTGGGGTGTATTTTAGTACAACCTAAATGTCCATTTGTGTCCTTATTAAAGTCTTGGAAAGTGTCAAGTTATGAAACAAATACTAAGTCAAAATGATATACGATAACAAGGGATTGTTAGGACTGAAATCATAGTCATCTTGCAAAAATCATAGATAATTCATCTGGAAATAAGTGTTTTTGTACCTTGTTTGTGCAAAACCAGAAGAAACTTACTTCTTATCAAATTTAAAGGACACATACACCTTTTCAAAAATGTAAGATTCATCTACTTCTTTAATATACAAACGAGCTAAGGTGTTAAACTTATCGGTTTAACGAATGGCCAAGAAATGAGCCGACTTTGTTAACCGATCCACTATCACCTAAATTGTATCACGACCATTTCTTGTCTTCGGTAACTTCGTAATGAAGTCCATTGCAATATGTTCCCATTTCCACTCGGGTGTCACCGGTTGCACCAACAATCCGGGTGGCTTCTTGTGATCTGCTTTCACTTGTAGGCAAGTAAGGCACTCACTCACGTATCTAGCCACATCACGCTTCATGCCCGGCCACCAATAAAAATCTCTTAAATCAAAATACATCTTATCCGATCCGGGATGAACCGAATAAGGCGATCGATGAGATTCATCCATGAGAAATGTTCTTATATTACCGAAAATGGGAACCCAAAGCCTTTCAACCAAATATAGCCAGTTGTCACTTTTTCTATCCAATTGTTGCTCCATGCCCTCTAAGTTTTCATTTCCAAAGTTCTCTGGTAGGATAGCTTGAATTTGGGCTTCAATGATTCAATCACGAATACTTGGCCCTACCGTGAGACTCGTAACTCTAGCTCGTCTCGGTTTAATTCTCTATTTTCTACTCAAGGCATCGGCCACAACATTGGCCTTGCCCGGATGATAACGGATATCATAATCATAGTCACTAAAGAGTTCAAGCCAACGCCTTTGTCTCATATTCAATTCACTTTGATTAAAGATATGTTGGAGACTTTTGTGATCGGTGTAAATCACACATTTTGTGCCATAGAGATAATGTGTCCAACATTTCAAAGCAAATACAACCGCGCCTAATTCCAAATCATGCGTCGGGTAGTTTTTCTCATGCACTTTCAATTGACGAGAGGCATAAGCAATGACTTTGCCCCTCTACATAAGAACACAACCCAAACCTTGTCCCGAAGCATCACAATAAACTACAAAGTCTTCAACTCCATCCGGAAGAGTTAGGATAGGTGCATCACACAACATATCCTTAAGAGTTTGGAAAGCTTGTTCTTGCCTATCGCCCCATTCAAATCTCCTCTCTTTTTGAGTCAAGAGAGTAAGCGGTTGCGCAATGCGGGAGAAATTTTCAATGAATCTTCGATAATAACCCGCCAATCCAAGGAATTGACGGATCTCGGATGGTGTTTCGGGTCTTCTCCAATTCTTGACCGCTTCAATCTTGCTTGGGTCCACGTGAATACCATCCTTGCTTACCACGTGACCAAGAAAATGAACCTTCTCTAACCAAAACTCGCACTTAGAGAATTTGGCGTACAACTTCTCCTTTCTTAACAATTCAAGCACTTTGCGCAAGTGTTCAACATGTTCTTCCTTCGTCTTCGAGTAAACAAGTATGTCATCAATGAAGACAATGACAAACTCGTCCAAATAGGGACTACACACCCGGTTCATCAAATCCATGAACACCGCCGGTGCATTAGTCAACCCGAAAGGCATAACAGTGAATTCAAAATGGCCATACCTTGTACGAAAAGCCGTTTTAGGAATGTCATCTTCATGTACTCGGAGTTGATGATAACCCGAGCGAAGATCAATTTTTGAAAAGTGCTTGGCACCTTGAAGTTGATCAAATAGATCATCAATTCGAGGAAGTGGATACCGGTTCTTTACCGTGAGCTTATTCAACTCCCGGTAATCAATACACATTCTAAAGGACCCATCTTTCTTCTTGACAAAGAGAATAGGAGCACCCCAAGGAGATTGACTAGGATGAATGAAACCTTTTTCTTGGAGTTCTTTAAGTTGAGTTGCCAACTCTTGCATTTCAGATAGAGCCAGTCTGTAAGGAGCTTTAGCTACGAGTGCTGCTCCAGGGATTAGATTGATACGGAAATCAAGTTCACCAGATGGAGGTAATCCCGGTAAGTCATCCAGAAAAACATCGGGAAACTCACACACAATAGGAACGGTTTTCAATTCTACCTTTAAGACGGTAGCACTAAAAACTTTAGAGTTAGAAGGATCGGAGATTTCGCCTTGAATCCTAAGAATTCTACCATTAGACAAAGGTATCTTAACAACTCTCTCACCACAATCAATAACCGCGTTAACTGCCGACATCCAATCCATACCCACAATCACATCAAAGCTCCCAATATCAAAGGGCATAAGATCGATGAAAAATTCAACGTCGTTTAAAGTCAAAATACAATCACGAAGTATTTGACTGAGTTTAGTTAGTGACCCATTTACCATTTCAATATCAAGCACATAATTCAGAGCACACGGATGAACTTCAATCAAAGGAACAAAACTAGAGGAAACAAAACTAAAATCGGCTCCAGAATCAAACAAAACGGCTGCATAGTGACCATTAAGAAGAAAGGTACCTGCCACCACGTTTGGATCATTGCGGGCTTCATTGACATTGACCGCAAAGGCTCGACCACGAGGTTGTACTTGGTGACCTTGTTGTCCTTGGTTTTAGTTAGGCCCGGCAATTTGAAGTTGATTGGGGTGAACAGCCACTTGAACTTGTTGTCCAACCCATTGAGGACAATTGTTGCGGTAGTGATTAGGGCTTCCACATTCATAACAAGTACCCTTTGCGAAATTTCCGCGTGGAGGAACAGCTTGAAGAGGAGCCACATTCATTGGGGCCGCTCTAGGAGCCCTACATTCCTTTGCCATATGCCCGAGTCGATTACAATTAAAACAAGCCCCACATGGAATGTTAGTAGGGTGGTGCTTGTTACATTTATTACAAAAAGGATGAGGTCCTTGATAAGGTTTCCTCACCGACTCCACCGCTGCCATAATTCTTCCCCGATAGAGATACCCGGTATAACTCAAGTTTTTGGAGAGCCTTTCAACAAGCAATGGGTTCTCAACTTAATATGAGCACGGCATTTCATCCTCAAACGGATGGACAAAGTGAAAGAACCATACAAACGTTAGAAGATATGTTGAGGGCTTGTGCTATTGACTTCGGTGGTAGTTGGGAAGATCACTTACCATTAGTTGAATTTTCGTATAATAATAGCTACCACGCAAGCATACAAATGGCACCATTTAGGGCACTTTATGGTAGGAAGTGTCGTTCTCCCCTAGCTTGGGCGGAGATTGGTGAAAGCCAACTTATCGGGCCAGAGATTGTAGTTGAGACAACCAAAGTGATTTCTCAAATCAAGGAGAGGTTACAATTAGCCCGAGAACGACAAAAGAAGTATGCCGATGTGAGACGGAGACCATTAGAGTTTGAAGTTGGTGATTATGAACTCTTGAAAGTATCACTTTGGAAAGGTGTTATACGATTTGTGAAACGAGGTAAACTCGGACCAAGATATATTGGTCCTTTTAAAATTCTTGAACGGGTTGGCAAGGTTGCCTATCGACTAGAACTTCCTCAAGAACTTAATGGTGTGCATGATGTATTCCACATTTGTAATCTACGCAAGTGTCTAGCGGATCCTACTCATCATGTGCCCATGAATGAGATACAAGTTGATGAGAATCTTAACTTTGTTGAAGAACCGGTAGAGATCTTAGACCGCCAAACCAAGAAGCTCAAGAACAAACGCTACACGATCGTTAAAGTTAGATGGAATGCTAGACGTGGAGCTGAGTTCACTTGGGAACGCGAGGACCATATGAGTCTAGGTACCCACATTTGTTTAGTAATTAGTGTTTTTTTGAATTTCGGGACGAAATTCTTTTAACGGGGGAATAATGTAACATTTGCCATCTTGGTCCATTAATAAACATGGCAAACTTTTATGGATATATATGTAAAACGTTGCTTTTTCGATCGTTTCTTTCTTGAATGAACTTAAGACTTCCTAGAACCTAATATCTAGTGTTTTAACACTTTGATATGGCCATAATCTTCCAATAAACTACTTCATTGAAACTTAAATACTTCTTAGAAACATATCCTAAAATCTTGTTTAAAAACTCAAAGGAATGAACCCGAAACGACTGGTAACATTTGAGGAAACAACTAGGAAGTTGTCAAAAGTGAAAAGACTAAAATGCCCTTTCAAAAATCTGCACCTTAAAGTCTCCTAGCCCATGGTATTGCAAAATCATCAACTTTGCCCATGATATTCATTAACTTAACTATGATTACTTATTAAGTAAACTAGTAATCATGCTTAAATTTTACCTATAAATACTAAGCTTAAGTCTTCACAAATACTTACACCTCCCATCTCTTTCTCCCTCAATTTGGCATTCCACAACTCTATAATCATTCCCCCTCCCTTTTAATAATAAATCTCAAGAACTACTCAAAGTTCTAAATAAAGCAAGGTTACTTTGCAAGAAAAATTGTCAAGTGAAGTTGTTATTGAGAATTCCCTCAAAGATCTTCAAAAGCCTAGTTATAATGACCACATGAAAGTTGGTCTATAACATCATTTTCTCAAGATTCAAGACCAACTCTTAGTCGATCTCATTAAATCTTCTTCGGTGTTCATTATATATCGTTACTTTGATCATAGAATTTATAATTCTCCAAGCTGGTAAGTGTTTCTATGAAACCTTACTATACTTTGCTTTATGATTATATAACTATATGTTATGTATTGAAATGCTTGTCAACTTACTTTTATACTCAATTGATACATACTTGCATTTAAATACAGTAAATATCCTATTAACAGTATTCACCATCTATGAATTATTTCGTATTCTCGAGATTCTTGGTTTTGGATAGAATATATCCTTAATACACTTTTAACCGTATTATATTTCTAAACGTGATTGCCATTGACCTTGGGCATCTCTGGGGTATACCAGCGGAGCGGATTGTAGTTCACAAACGGTTTGCGATTCGCATTCTAAACGCAACTTGGTTCACCGTCTGGATACTACATGACCCACGTCAACCCTAACACAACTTGAAATAAAATACTGGTTTTTCCTGCCATTTAAGGTATCTCTTCATTATATAATTAATACATTCCTTTCGTATTGATTATAATACATACTATTTAAAGTATCTCTTCGTTACTAAATTAATACATTCTTTGTATTAATCTTACTATTTAAAGTACATATATCCTACGGATACGTATTATATACTGAAAGTTATATTTTTACCCTACAGTTTCAAAGTTGTCATTTTCATTCCTTATAAGTGTGACATTTGACAATTTAGTCCCTCAAGTTTCAAGAATGACAATTTAGTCCTTTAAATTTTTATAACATAAATGAGGTTTCATTTACAAAATACTTTAAAGGATTCTTAAAGATAAATTCAAATACCTATAAAAGCTCACAAAGTAAATACGTTGACAAGCGTATTAATAAGATATCCTTATAGTTGTATATTTATATTTGGAATTTAGCATGAATATAAATCAATTCACATTGAAATTAGGGAATACGTAACGTGGCCAGTTGACTCGCTCGTCATCGTTAACTACATCAATCTCTTCTATTTTGCTGTTGAACTATCAAGAATAAGGTGAGTTTCGTAGCTCCCTACTCAATTGAGATTCGGGCTGAAAAGTGTACATATACGTGCTTGTTTGATTGTCTGGTTGATTTGATTTACGGTTTATTGATTGTTTGATGAAATGTTTCGATTGAAATATAGAACTGATTGATTGATGATTGATGGATAGTTTTGATTTAGTGTTTGATGTTTACGCATGTGATTGTGATATAGTAATTTATTTAGGATAGATGTACATACATGGAAGTCAGTTATGCCTTCAAAGGGTTTTAGATATGGTGGGAAGGCTGCGGGCGACCCTATATATAAGCATCTGGGACTCGTTGAAAGTAGAATCCTCCTAAGTGTATGTACGTATAGACTGGTTTGGAGTATTGGACATATGGACTTGTTTATTGATGATTATGTTTATTGAGACGAACATGTTGTGTGCATTGGAAACTTAGACCAAGGCAAGTTGTTGAACTGTAAGACCACATTTCGAGTACCTTGGGTACTATATGTATATGTACATCCGAGTACTTTCAAGTACTTGATGCCAAGTATTGGCCATACTTGATGATTTGATATGATTTTGAAGTGCATTGCATAACATTGATACGCATATGATGCACGTATTGACATTCATACGCATTTGATACATTGCATGACATTGATACACATACGATGCATTTCTTGGTAATGATAGCAATTGTAGTTGATTGTATCCGAACTATCTTGTATCATTTGTTGTTCGGTTCTTTGTGTGACAAAGTTAAACGATATGTTAACCTCAATTGTTTAACAGGTGACGTACATGGGTTTGCTGTAAGTACATTGTTGGATGTTGTTATTACATATGATATTGTCATGGATGATGGTTCCTTGTGAACCATTACTACGAACTCACCAACCTAGTGTTGACCTTGTTTAGTACACTTTTCAGGAAACCAGGTGAACCAGGGACGTGATGCTTGAATTTTGTTGCTTTTGAACCAGGGCATGGACTTAGATGGATCAAGGATTCATTTGCCCAACTATTGCATCATGTTTAGAATTTAATACTATCTTTTGTATTTGTTTGTAAATGTGTGGAGATTATATGCTTGTATTATATTGTGTGTATGTTCATAATAATAAGTTGGATTCACTGAGTCCAAAATGTTCATATAGTTTATGTTCTACGATAATTCCACTGTGTGCTATATAATTTCTGTAATACTTCGGGCCCAGCTCGGGGTGTTACAGAATGGTGGCCCATGCAGGTCGTAGAGAATTAGGCGGTTTGACCTAGACTACGGCTTAAGTTAAAACTCTTCATATAGGATGCATGGTTAGGAATTTTGTGTGCAACGTGAATTATGTGAAACCCTGAAGGTGTACATTGTGAGTTCGTAGAAAAGACATTTATGTGATAACTTGAGTACAATGTGATGATCGTATGATGAGTACAATGTGGTTAATGTGTACATTGATTGAACTTGATTATGATTGAGATGGATTATTGTTATTGATTGATAATAGTTTGATGATTTAGGGCAAAATGAAGTTATGGCGTTAACTTGATATAACATTGTGGCAACCCTTAAAGAGCCCTGATCAACTATTTTATGGTTACCCGGTATTATAACAAGTTAATGACATCACGGATTGCACACGATTGGCTTAGGGTATAATAAGGAACCGATATGCTTAAATGGAAGTTGATTGAGTGGAGGGTTAGCCGCTGGTACACCCTGTATACAAACCCAGTCAATAACGAGAGGGCATATCGATTTCGGATTATACTTTGAACCACTTGTGTTAGTTGTTTGATTGTATGATGTGTTGAGCATGAGTACTTAAATTGTTGATAAACGATCGTAGTAAACTTGGCATGATGACATGGTAAGTAACAATCCCCTTAGAACTCTAGCACTTTGCCATAGCACAATGATATGAATTATGTATGTTGTATCGATATGAGAGCATTGACTACTTGTGTGACTAACATGTGAGCATTTTGAGACTAATTTTCGGGTCAATATGCTTTATAGAAATGGAAAAACCAATGAGAACCGGAACTAACTATGGGACAAGCCCTGAAGAGCCACATGAAGCAGAAGCTCAAGGTGGTCGTGGGGGTGGCCGTGAGGTGGTAGAGGTGGTAGAGGTGGTAGAGGTCACGGTAGGGGTCGAGGTGGAGGCCAAGGAAGAGGTGGAGGTAATAATGAAGTACATGCACCGGACTTGGCAGAGGTGATCGCTCAAACGGTCACTAATATCATGCCAACTATTATTGCCCATGTCACGGCAACCCTTGATGGAAACAATGGGACACAACCCAATGAGCCTCAAAACAACGAAGCCCCGGCTAATGTGAATAATGAGGGCGCTCGACCTCATGTTGTGGTGAATGAAGAAGAAGAACCGATTGAAGTTGATAACTATAGGCCCATGTTTAATCAACATGGAATGTACCGCCAAGGTTGTCAATTCAAAGACTTCAAGAATTGTGGGGCACCAGATTTTGATGGTAAGGGTGGTCCCGTGGACTGTATAAGATGGTTCGAGAAGATTGAAGCAGTGATTGAAAGAAGTCATTGCACACATGATGACCTGCATGGGCCACCATTCTGTAATACCCCGAGCTGGGCGCGAAGTATTACGGAAATTATATAGCACACAGTGAAATTATCGTAGAACATAAACTATATGAACATGTTAGACTCAGTGAATCCAACTTATTAAATTATGAACATACACACAATATAATACAAGCATATAATCTCCACACATTTACAAACAAATATGAAAGATAAAGTGAATTTGAATTTTGTATAGTGTTTTAGTCAGACTTACCTGTGTCCAGACAGATCATCTATGCTATACCATAGATGTGTAAGTAGTCCTTACTATATGTGTACAAACTATTGATTTCTTCATGAGTACAAGTTGTAGGATGTTATACATACTAATTCTAAATGTTAATCGTGTTGAGGATTATGTGAAAGTTCATCCTACTCTGTTGAGAGTAGAAGGATTCTGTTTAGAATCATATGAGTTCATCCTACTCTGTTGAGAGTAGAAGGATTCTGTTTAGAATCATATGAGTTCATCCTACTCTGTTGAGAGTAGAAGGCTTCTGTTTAGAATCATATGAGTTCATCCTACTCTGTTGAGAGTAGAAGGCATCAATTAGGGGTGCTCCTTGTATCTTTCTGTTAATTATGTGCGATTGTCTAATGTAGATTAGAAACTTAGATGCCATTTCTTCTAATATCGATTAATTGGCACTAAGACAAAACAAAAATCAAGTTAAGTATATTTTTACTCAATACAATCTAGATTTCGAGGACGAAATCCTTTTAACTGGGGAATAATGTGACAACCCTATATATAAGCATCTAGGACCCATTGAAAGTAGAATCCTCCTAAGTGTATGTACGTATAGACTTGTTTAGTTTGTTGGAAATATGGACTTGTTTATTGATGATTATGTTTATTGAGACGTACATGTTGTGTGCATTGGAAACTTATACCAAGCCAAGTTGTTTAACTATAAGGCCACCAAGGAAAGTTGTTTAACTGTAAGGCCACCAAGGCAAGTTGTTGAACTGTAAGGCCACATTTCGAGTACTTTGGGTACTATATGTTTATGTACATCCGAGTAATTTCAAGTACTTGATGCCAAGTATTGGACATACTTGATGATATGATATGATATGATTTACACCACGATGTGGACCAAGTATTGTGATACTTGATGATGTTGAGGTACATAGCATGACATTGACACGCATATGATGCACGTATTGATATTTGTACGCATTTGATACATTGCATGACATTGATACACATACGATGCATTTCTTGGTAATGATAGATATTGTACTTGATTGTATATGAACTATCTTGTATCGTTTGTTGTTTGGTTATTTATGTGACAAGGTTGAACGATATGTTAACCTCAATTGTTTGACAGATGACGTACATGGGTTTATAGTAAGTACATTGTTTGATGTTATTATTTCATATGTTGTTATTTTGATGATGGTTCCTTGTGAACCATTACTACGAACTCACCAACCTTGTGTTGACACTTACTAGTACACTTTTCAGGTAATCAGGTGAATCAAGATGGAGATATATGATTGTTGATTGCTTGAACCCGGACTTGGACAAATATGGATCAAGGATTCATTTACCATCTTTTGTATTATGCTTAGGATCGTTTGTCATCGTTTGAGTTGACTTGTAAACTTATGGTGACTACTTGCATTTGACATTACTCGTCGGATTCACTGAATTCATGTATTTTCATTTAGTAGCCTACGATAATTCCACTGTGTGCTATATAATTTCCGTAATACTTCGGGCCCAGCTCGGGGTGTTACACTTTTCAGGTAATCAGGTGAATCAAGATGGAGATATATGATTGTTGATTGCTTGAACCCGGACTTGGACAAATATGGATCAAGGATTCATTTGCCCAACTATTGCATCATGTTTAGAATTTAATACTATCTTTTGTATTTGTTTGTAAATGTGTGGAGATTATATGCTTGTATTATATTGTGTGTATGTTCATAATTTAATAAGTTGGATTCACTGAGTCCAACATGTTCATATAGCTTATGTTCTACGATAATTCCACTGTGTGCTATATAATTTCTGTAATACTTCGGGCTCAGCTCGGGGTGTTACATTAGGTCTCTTATTGATTGCATCATTTGATTCGTCAAATGTGACATGAATTGTCTCATGAACCTTTTGGAGTCTATAATTATAAACTCTAAAGGCCTTTCGAATATCTGAATAGCCTAAAAATACACCTTCATCAGCTTTTGCATCAAACTTTCCAAGCTGACTGGAATCATTTAGAATATAAACTGGACAACCAAATACATGGAAATATCCAATATTTGGTTTATGATTCCTGAGCACTTCATAGGCAGTCTTCTTGTGTCTCTTGATGTAGACTGACCGGTTTTGGGTATGGCAAGCTGTTGCAACTGCTTCAGCCCAAAAACTGGTGGGAAGACCTGATTCAGATAACATGCTTCTGGACGCTTCTATCAGTGTGCGATTCTTTCTTTCCACAACTCCATTTTGCTCTGGAGAGTGCGTTGATGAGAAGTTATGAGAGATGCCAGTGTCATTACAAAATGTTTCAAGTACTTTGTTCTGAAATTCAGTACCATTATCACTTCGTAACTGACAAACTTTTCGAGTGTACTTGAGTTCAATTCTTTTGATGAGTGAGATGATTTCAGTAGGTGCATCACTTTTGGATCTGAGGAATACCACCCAGCAATATCTGGTGAATTCATCAACCACAACTAGAGTATACTTATTTCCAGCTCTAGTTTGAACATTCACTAGACCAAAAAGATCCATATGAAGCATGTGAAGAGGTTCAGTGATGCTAAAGTTTTGCCTTGTCTTGAAACTGGCCCTTTTCTGCTTGCCCATCTCACACCCTGGACAAGGCTTTTCTTTATTGAAAGAAATCTGAGGAATCCCATCTACCAGTTATTTGCGAGACAACTTGTTGATATTTTTGAAATTTAGATGGGATAACCTTTTATGCCACAGCCAGTTGGTGTCCTCATCAGCCTTGGTATAGAAGCACTGCTCTTTTGGAGCAGGTTCCATATCCATGATGTACACATTTCCCTTTCTTGGTGCAATCATCACTACTTTCCAATCCTTGTTAAATATGGTGCCTTGAGCAATATCGAACAATACCTTATATCAATCATCACAAAGTTGACTGACACTGATCAGGTTATATTTCAAACCATTCACAAATGCATCTCTGGTGAACTGGACTTGTCCATTATTGATTACACCATATCCTTCAGTCTTTCCATTCTCATCATTACCAAACGTCACTGGCGGTCCATCTTGGACAGTGAACTCTTCCAGCAGGGGCTTACATCTGGTCATAGTCTGGCCAACTGCGCTGTCCAGATACCAGGTATTCTTTTTACGATCGCTCTGCACACCCACAAAAATCATTAGTTATTTTTGTGAACCAATCTTGTCTTGATGGGTTCACTGGACTTTTCCCTGGAAGTCTCAGTAGATTGTTGTGGTGTAGAACTGGATTCTGGAGCTGAAGCCTTTTTATCAGCTTCAGGTCCAGGAGTAAAAACGAGGTACTTGATATTTATTCCCCTTTTTCTTTTCAGATTTTGTTCCTGATGGAACATTCTTTTGTTTTTGTTTTGAAGGGGTTTTGACATTTTGTTTTTCAACTGGAGGAGACGAGGCTCCTCCCAGATTTTTAATTCTGGCAGTGCAACTCTGAACCTGCCTAGACAAAAGTTGAAGTTGACTTTCCAGTCTTGACAAAACAACATTTTCAGTAGGCGGCTGAACCTTGGACCTGGGTTCAGCTGGGGTTTTAGTCTTTTGAGTCTTGGGCTCCTTAGACTTTTGAGGTAAAGGCTTATCACCAGCAGCCTTTTTAACTAGAGCCTTAGCCTGTTCAGCTACAGGTTTAACCTCAGATGGGGTGGTCTCAATGGGTTCAGTTTTGATATCTGTAGGCTGCTCATGTGGGGTAACTGGCCTAAGAGCTGGAGGCAGGGTATGGATATCTGGAATGATACTGGCCATGTGCACATCTCTAGATTTGTAAGCATATTTTTGTGCATCCATGGTTTTTGAAAAAGCATCATAATTTAATCCAGATGCCCTAATCCAGGATTTGACAATCTTTTGTTCTTTTTCAAGATCAGATTTTAACTTCTGGTTCTCAAAATCCAATGCCTCATTTTTCAAAACTGACTCCTTGAGAGCCAACTGGACACTTCGCAAATTTGAAATTTGAGGTTGTAAATTATTTAATTCAGTTAGAACTGTTTCCAAATATCTTTCACTGTCAGTTCTAACAGTTTCCACAAATATCAAATCACTGTTAAGTGATTCAGCAAGGTCCAGTTTCAGTTCAGGGTCAACTTGGTTGTCATATTCACAAACCTTTTTCAAAATGATGTCCACCCATCTTCCTGAAATGACATCATCTCTCACCACATGTTGTTGGTCTTCCAAAGCCATGAAACACATGTCCCTAATCTCTTCATCATCATCAGATGAGTCATCAGAGTATTCCCACTTTCCTTCAGTTTGTGCCATCATGCACTGATTCTTTTCTTTTTCCATGGACAGTAGGGCAATCTGGACTTTAAGCTTCTTATACTTAGCTTTATACATCAGACCGATTGTTGTTGTGGACAAGGGGACCAGTTTGATTATTCAACTGACTAGATCAGCATTCCTTCATTAAATGACCTTTCTTACCACACTTATAGCATGTAAGATTGGTCTTGTCCAGAGAGTTGGAGCTGGAAGCATTGTTTGGGCCATTAAATCTGTTAGATTTATGCTTAAACCAATAAAAGGTTTTAGCAATCATGGCAACCAGATCATCATCGTCAGTTTCATGACAATCATTACTAGTTTCAGTGGTCAGACCTGAGTTCAGAAAATTGTTCAACATCTCCTTCATAGAATGTGACTGGACATTCTTAGTAGATATTAAAGCAGCACAAGGTTTCTCAGTTATACTAGAAACCTTTGAACTCTGGGCATGATTCAAAGCATCCTGCTCAGCCACCAGTCTCTGTGCATTGTTATCTTCAGTGAATCTGAAGGCTCCATATAGAGATGCAAGAGTGTGGTTGTGCAGGGTCTTACCTTGTCTTAGGACAAGAATCATATTTTCCCATTTGGAAGGAAGAATAGCACAAAACTTCTCAAGAAGAATATCCTTATCCTTCTCTACACCTAGCCCTCTCAGTTGATTAATCACACTGGTGAATCTGGTATAGGTACCAGTCAGGCTCTCATTGGGTAAAGCAAAGAAGGATTCATACTTCTTGTTCAAGGCAACTTTCTTGGTGACAATGGTGTCATCACCTCTTTCAATCTGAAGGACCAATTCATCCCACATTGCCTTAGCACTGGGGAACAACACAAGTGTTGGTATAAGGTCTTCAGGAACATCCCCAAGAATCATATTCTTGAGTCTGGTGTCCAGATCTACAAGTCTACGATCCTCATCAGACCAATGGTCTTCAGGCTTTTCTCTAGTACCTCTTCTAGATCCAGTAGGGTCAAGAAAAGGACTAACCCCTTGAGACATGGGTACATGTGGACCATCCTTAAGGATTCTCAACATGTATCTCTCTATCCCACCAAAATGCAAGAGCATTCTGGCCTTCCATGTACCAAAAGTCTCACTGTTTCCATCGAACTTGGGAACATGAGTATTTGAATAATGTACATGGACATGGTTAGGGGCATTAAGAGGAGGAGGAGGGTTGTTATTAACAGTTTGATTAGGTGGAGTGTTGTTAACATTAGGGTTTTCATCTTGACCAGAACCATCCCCACCTTTAGTAGTAGTCATCTAAGCAGATCTAGGCAAATATATTAGCCTTCTACTCTGATACCACTTGTAAGTCCCAACTCAAGAGATGGTACTACTGAAGACACCTCTATGTCAATGGTGGGATTGCTTTTCAATATAAACACTGAACTGGAGACGACCGGTTACAGTGAGTGTATACCAAGTTCTTGGATAGATTACTTATAAGGTGACAACAATAAATAAGTAATCAACAATGCAATCTTTATATGTAATAAAAGGCAACTGACCAAACCTCAATTGACCAATCAAAACTCTCAATTTTACTAATTTTCCAAATTCAACATGTGACTTAATTCAATTAATTAAATTTTGTTGACTTTGTAGTCTTGTTGGGTTTTATCAAAGCCATATTAACCTTATAATATGAAAAACGCAGCGGAATATTGAACCATTTCAATGTGTTATATGTAGTTAAAAACCAAATTTTAACTTATAAAAGAAAACCCAAACAATAAGGATCCATGTATATGAATGATATGCAATCAAAACAACAACCATAGGGTGTTTTAGAAATCTACCTTCTTCCAAGCTTATGATGAGGTAGAAATGAAGAAGAAGATGTTCTTCAAGAAGCAAGTCTTCAACCTAGAAGAACCTCAAGCAAGTATACCCCAAACTACCAACAAACACCCAAACTATGCTAGGAATTAGACTTGAAAAACCCTCCCTTTCTTCTTGTTATTGCCGAAAATAAAGAGAGAAAGAAGGATAGTTTTTGCACTTGAAAACCTTGAGAGAAAAGACCACACTTATGCATGTAAGAAGTGATATGTTCTATGTTGTATGTCATGTGTTGTAGTAAACAAGAAAATGCATGTATAGATCAATGGGATGGAGGGGGCCGGCCTAAAACAAGGCACATGGGTCTCACCCACCAATTTTTATATACATGCAAATTCTTGAAACATTTATATAAACATTTTATATAAAATGTCACATACCTTTTATAAAACTTATAACTTGTTACATACCTTATGTAACTTGTTATATATATCATACACAACATATATAAGTATTTATTTTACCAAATAAATACATTCACATTTTTCTCAAAATAAATTATCCACATAATATATATACATTTCTCAAGTGCAATTATTTAGAAAACCACTTTCTAAAAGTTTCAAGTATTGATATTTATTTAAGGATCATATCATATAAATAAATATCATAAGTGTTTGTCTAGCTTGTTATTGGGTATGACCCGACTTGGATCATCACGTACTAGCCACGTCAATTTAATATGTGTCTTGGGCAGACGAAATTCCAACAATCTCCCACTTGCACAAGATTCATAGAAGATTGACGCAAGTAGCAAATACCGCCTAACAACGGTTTGCTACCCCTAATACGTATGACGAAGTGCCATTCAATAACATCATCCTCTTCAAGTCCCTTACTTGAAATGATTTAGGTGAATCGATCATTTATCCTTTTGTCACAGATGTCATGTTAATCCTAGAGACACAGAGTGATCATTCTCTATTGATTTAACTTTGTAATAGGCCTTAGACATCTAACTCTCAACGAATAAGAGGGACAAATTCCATATCGACTACATACGTCTTTCACAATCACCTTATATCATACCTGAGTTTAGCCTTATGTACTGCCATGTTTCAGAACAGCGAAGAGCTAAGTCAAAGTATAATATTCAGTGAATATCAAGACCCAATATGTATCTCAGGTCTGAGGATACAATGATATTCGCCTTTTAACTCAAGATTACTTATGATCAATCACAGAGATTCCATGTAGTAATGCTTGATTGCAGGTCAGTCCAATATTTGTATCCCACAAATATCTATGAACCTTGGTAGCAACACTTTGCTCTATATTCAAAACCTTTTGAATATCTACCAATCCAAGTTCATAATAATCTTACATTCATATTTGTTCCCACAAATAGGATCGACTACGGACATTTAGAATAATTAACTTATTCATGGATTTAAACATGCAAAAAAGGAACATAACACAATTTAAATGCAAAATACCAATATTCATATAAATGTGTTAATAACTACAAGTGTTCCGATATCCAAATACATAAAATAGATCAAATCCAATCACTAGAATATCGAAGTCCCATGGCACAAGTATGACTCTCATGCTTGCGCCTTTCAAGGAGCTTCGTGAGTGGATCCGCAACATTTTGATCAGTGTGAACTTTGCAAATACATATCTTTCCCTTTTCAACTTCATCCCTTATGTAGTTGAATCTCCGCTCAATGTGTCTAGTCTTTTGATGCGCACGAGGTTCTTTGATTTGAGCAATCGCGCCCTCGTTATCACAAAGAATTTCTAGGGGTTCTTGAATGGAAGGAACAACCCCTAGATCGGCAATGAATTTCTTCAACCATGCAGCTTCTTGTGCTGCCAAAGAAGCGGCGATGTATTCTGATTCTGTAGTGGACAATGCAACCACATCTTGCTTTGAGCTTTTCCAAGAAACAGCTCCTCCATTTAGAATGAAGATATACCCCGATTGTGATCGAGAATCATCTCGATCCGTTTGGAAACTCGCGTCCGTGTAACCCTTTACAACGAGCTCCTCCTCACCAGATCCATATATTAAAAACATATCTTTAGTGTTTCTAAGATATTTCAATATATATTTGACAGCCATCCAATGACTATCTCCTGGATTTTGCTGGTATCTACTTGTCATGCTTAAAGCGCATGACACGTCCGGTCTCGTGCATATCATAGCATACATGATGGATCCTATAGCAGATGCATATGGGATTCCACTCATTCTCTCTTGCTCAGCTTTTGAGCTAGGAGATTGAGAAGTGCTCAATATAGTTCCTCTCTGAATAGGCACCAAACCTTTCTTGGAGTTTTCCATCTTGAACCTTTTCAAGATTTTGTCTATGTATGCACTTTGATTCAAACCTATTAAGCGCCTTGATCTATCCCTATAGATCCTTATTCCCAAAATATAGGCGGCTTCACCAAGATCCTTAATGGAAAAGCAACTTCCAAGCCAGGCTTTTACACCTTCCAAGGTTGGAATGTCATTTCCAAATAGTAGAATGTCATCGACATATAATACTAGAAAAGTAATGATGCTCCCACTAGCCTTCTTATACACACAAGCTTCATCAGCGTTTTTGATGAAGCCAAATTTCTTGACTTCTTCATCAAAACGATGATTCCAGCTTCTTGATGCTTGTTTCAATCCATAGATTGATTTCTTTAACTTGCATACTTTATTAGGATGTTTTGGATCGACAAAACCTTCGGGCTGATCCATATAGACATCTTCCTCAAGATATCCATTTAGAAAAGCGGTTTTGACATCCATTTGCCATATCTCATAGTCATAATGTGCTGCTATGGCAAATAATATCCTAATAGACTTTAGCATTGCCACAGGCGAAAAAGTTTCATCATAGTCGACCCCTCGAGTTTGAGTGAAACCTTTTGCTACAAGTCTAGCTTTATAAGTAAGCAAGTTTCCATGCATATCGTGTTTCAATTTGAACACCCATTTACTTCCAACTACTTTGGAATTAGGAGGTTCAACAACCAATTCCCAAACTTGGTTGTCATACATGGATTGCATCTCAGCGTTCATGGCCTCTAGCCATTTGTCCGAATCTGATTTGGACATTGCATCATGGTAGGTGGTAGGTTCATCAGAAACTACCATGTAGCATTCATCCACGAGAAATCCATATCTCTCAGGTGGATAAGTGGCTCTACCAGATCTACGAACGTTTTGTGTGTCTTGATCAACTCTTTGATCATCTTCAACATCCTTTTGTTGAATGCTAGTGTCACCCAAGCGTGTATCTGTCAGTGGTTCTTGATCTTCTTCAAGTTCCACTGTTCTAGAACTAGCTCCTTCCATAAGGAATTTAGTTTCCAAGAACTCAGCCTTTCGAGCAACAAATACATTTTGCTCATTAGGATTGTAGAAATAATATCCCAAATCATCTTTAGGATATCCTACAAAGATACATTTAGTGGATCGGGGCTCTAATTTGTTTGAGGCATCATGTCTTACATAAGCCTCACAACCCCATACCTTTAAATATGACAAAGATGGAACTCTTCCATGCCATATTTCAAAAGGTGTTTTCTCCACTTTCTTGGTGGGAGCCATATTTAATATTCGGGCAGCAGAGATTATGGCGTAACCCCAAAATGATAGAGGTAGTGAGCTTTTGCTCATCATGGAACGAACCATATCTAATAGAGTTCGATTCCTCCTTTCAGACACACCATTATGTTGTGGTGTTCCAGGTGGAGTTAGTTGTGAGATAATCCCACAACTTCTAAGATGATCTTGAAAAGCATCACTTAGGTATTCACCTCCTCTATCAGAACGAAGAATTTTTATTGACTTACTGAGTTGGTTTTCTACTTCATTCTTGAAAATTTTGAACATTTCAAAAGCTTCACTCTTATGTTTTAATAAGTATACATAACCGTAACGACTATAGTCATCGGTGAATGTAATGAAGTATCTTTCACCATTCCTAGTCATTGGCTTAAAAGGACCACATACATCCGAATGTATGATACCTAATAAATCTTTTGCCCTTTCATTAGTGCCTTTGAAAGGTGCTTTAGTCATCTTGCCTTGTAAACAAGATTCACATACATTAAATGAATCATTTGATTTTGTTTTCAAAAGACCATTCTTTTGAAGTGTTAGTATGCGGTTCTTATTTATATGGCCAAGACGACAATGCCAAATATAGGTTTCACTTAAATCTAATTTAAGTTTCTTGGTGGTAGCTTGGTACATTGAGTTATCATATGTTGTGTTTTCATGAACTAATTCATAAATACCATTTAAAGGCATAGCTTTAAAATAAAATACATCATTCATCGAAACATGGATATCATTGTTAACAAAATTAAAATCATATCCAACATGTCTTAAACGGGAAACAGAAATAATACTCCTAGTCAAACTAGGTGCATACAAAACATTGTTCAATACAATTTCCAAACCATTTGGAAGTTTCAAAAGATAGTCTCCTTGGGCTTCAACATGCACCAATGCACCATTGCCCATAAAAAGACTAATGTCTCCCTTCTTGATGTGCTTCTTTCTTCTGAACCCCTGTAACATATTACAAATATGAGTTCCACATCCGGTATCCAATACCCATATGTAAGAAAAACAGTATTAAGCTCAATATATATCATAAATATTGTACCTGAGGTTTGCCCTGCATCCCTCTTAGCTTTTAACTCTTTGAGATAGGTTGGACAATTACGTTTCCAATGTCCTACCTCCCCACACTCAAAGCATGGGTCATTGACAGCAACCTTTTGCTTCTTCGCTTTTGGAGTATCCATTTTTCCCTTTCCTTTGCCTTTGAAATTCCCTTTGTTGTTACCCTTTCCCTTAGCAACATTTGCCTTGGGTCCGGAGTAAGCCCTTTTCTTTCCGCCTTCATTGATCGTGAGAACGGGTTGAACTTTTCCTCCCATACTAGCCTCGGCCGTTTTGAGCATCCCATGGAGCTCGGAAACGGTCTTGTCCCATCCGTTCATGTTATAATTTAACACGAAAGTTTCAAATCTCTTAGATAATGAGTTAAGGATCATATCCGTAGCTAGCTCATTTGAGACGGGACAATTAAGCCTTTCGAGGCGATCAACGTAGCTTTTCATTTTAAGAACATATGTTGAGACGGGTTGTGAATCATCCATGCGACATGCATGAAGCGCTCGAACCGTTTCGAAGCGTTCAACCCTTGCCTTTTGTTGGAACATTTCCTTGAGTTGGGTAATCATGTCGTATGCCCCATGGTGCTCGAACTCCTTTTGGAGTTCGGGAGTCATACTCGCTAGCATTATGCAACTAACTTGCACGGAGTCCTCGACATATTTAACCCAATCATTATAGGCTTCAACATCAGTTTCTTCGGGCTCATCAGGAATAGGATCGTCTAAAATATAGGATTTCTTTTCGTGCCTGAGAACAATTCTCAAGTTACGAAACCAATCCACAAAGTTATTTTGGTTAAGACGATCTTTTTCAAGGATGGATCTTAGTGAAAAGTTATGGACGTTTGGGTTGGGGTTAATTGCATTGTTAGCGGCCATCTACAAGATTAACAAAGTTCTTTATTAGTATTTTCGATATCAAATATAAATTTTAATTGTTAATACCCTTTTATGTCTTATGGACAATTAATAATTAAAATCTAGAATCCAACGTTACATTTAAATGATGGTTAGGTGACCTTTATCCCATGATCTAAATTAACAAGGTAGTCAACGTTTGACAATTGCAACTTTTACAATTTCTAGTGGTATGGGACCGGTTTAATATCTTATATTAAATTGGCATGTTTAATCCCATCAACGCCTTTGGTTATCATGCTTCGGTGACCCTAATCACATGGTTTCCAAATCAAGTTGTCCTACTTATACACACATGTAAATTTATCTTATACTAGTGGTTAGGTGACCTTTATCCCATAAGTATATTAAATTTACCTTAACTTATAAGTTCCCTCAAGGTAGTTAGGTGACCTTTATCCTACAAAGAGTTCCCAAATAATTAAGTGTTGTATAAAAGATGGCGTTTTAACTTGTTCTTAAAGGGTCGTTTTGAGTTTTTATATTCTAGTTAAAAACTATGTACCATAATGAATTTTGAGATCCATATTTCAAAGTTCTTTTATAAAATCCATTTTTATAATTGTGACCATTAACTTTTAATAAAACCCATTTTAATTTACCAAGTTAATGTCAATATTAAAACCAATTTTAATCTTTATGTGTGTCTTTTAGTTTGTTGGTTTTTAAGCATCCACATGACAAAATAATAAACAACCATACAAACATGACAAACATAATAATAAGTGCACAACATTAGCCAACTATTTTGACCACACTTGTTAGCCGAAACAAGTGGGTCAAAAGTTCTCAACCTAAGGGACAAAGTAACACAAAATTTTGTGTTAGTTGAGCTCCCACTTGATCTTGCATCCAAATGCTTCAAGTAACCTTTTGTGATGTGATTTGAATGTCTTTCTTCACTCTTTCTTTTGGCCTCCAAAACAGCCCCTAAACTCTTTAAAGCTTTCTTGGAGATTACATTTACAAGAAAAAATGCTACTAATCTATTTATTACATACCAAATGGAATAAATAAATTACATAACCAAATGAATGAATAAAATCCTATTTAACTATTACAACCATTGAATAATTAAATAAATACAAACACATCCATACATCCCAATCAATCACAAGGTCTTTTGGCTAAGTTGTGACACTAAAATACACAAAAAAAAGAACCCTTTTTGTGTATATATATTGGCCCAAAAATGCAGAAAATTTGGCCAAAAAAATTGTTTTTGTCCAAACAAAACCAATTTTTGATGCATATATCCATATAACCGGCTCTAGATGCCATTGTTGGGTCTTGTTGGGTTTTATCAAAGCCATATTAACCTTATAATATGAAAAACGCAGCGGAATATTGAACCATTTCAATGTGTTATATGTAGTTAAAAACCAAATTTTAACTTATAAAAGAAAACCCAAACAATAAGGATCCATGTATATGAATGATATGCAATCAAAACAACAACCATAGGGTGTTTTAGAAATCTACCTTCTTCCAAGCTTATGATGAGGTAGAAATGAAGAAGAAGATGTTCTTCAAGAAGCAAGTCTTCAACCTAGAAGAACCTCAAGCAAGTATACCCCAAACTACCAACAAACACCCAAACTATGCTAGGAATTAGACTTGAAAAACCCTCCCTTTCTTCTTGTTATTGCCGAAAATAAAGAGAGAAAGAAGGATAGTTTTTGCACTTGAAAACCTTGAGAGAAAAGACCACACTTATGCATGTAAGAAGTGATATGTTCTATGTTGTATGTCATGTGTTGTAGTAAACAAGAAAATGCATGTATAGATCAATGGGATGGAGGGGGCCGGCCTAAAACAAGGCACATGGGTCTCACCCACCAATTTTTATATACATGCAAATTCTTGAAACATTTATATAAACATTTTATATAAAATGTCACATACCTTTTATAAAACTTATAACTTGTTACATACCTTATGTAACTTGTTATATATATCATACACAACATATATAAGTATTTATTTTACCAAATAAATACATTCACATTTTTCTCAAAATAAATTATCCACATAATATATATACATTTCTCAAGTGCAATTATTTAGAAAACCACTTTCTAAAAGTTTCAAGTATTGATATTTATTTAAGGATCATATCATATAAATAAATATCATAAGTGTTTGTCTAGCTTGTTATTGGGTATGACCCGACTTGGATCATCACGTACTAGCCACGTCAATTTAATATGTGTCTTGGGCAGACGAAATTCCAACAGACTTAATTCAATTATTTCAACTAATTCATCCGTATAAGTTATATAAGTTATATAAAGATTGTAACTCTAATACAATACTGCCGACCTTTTTTAATAACCCCATCAACATTGATTAATTAATTATTCTACATTAATTATATCTATAATTATATCTATTTATATTTATTATCATTATAAAGATGCATGTATTTAGTTTTTAATTAGACTATAGTGAAGGCCCGTGCAACGCACGGCCGGGATTTTCACTCATTCGATGTTCGATATTTCTGTAAAAGTTGTAGAAATACACGTAGCATAATTATAAAGATCTTATTAATGTTCCAAGATATCAAAAGAGATTATGATAAGATGCCATCACTCAAACCCATATTAAAGGTGTACAAAACTGAATGATGGTTATATAAGTCTTAGGAAAATATTTTTGGGAAAACCAAAGGATGCCTGTTGCATTTTTTTTCATATCATTCAATGCAGACTAAAGCACAATAATCGGGTTGAATTCCGATTCTCCTTCTTCTCCTGGTTCCATTTTTCGAGCCTTGAATTTTCGTGGCCTCAAAACGTACTGCCTGCGCATGGTAGTTTTTTCATTATCACCATCCCGTTCTTGATCACTTGAATAACTGGTTTGTTGTGTACCATCATTGACCTGTTAATGTTGTAAAATCCAAATTTTTCCTTTCAAAAGTTGTTCTATCTCTTTGCATCACTACAGTGTCAGTGTCGTTGCTTGCCAATGTGTTCGGTGTATCCTAATTATGTGGGTATAGATTAGACACCTGTAAATGAGACAAAGAGAATGTTATATTGGTTGAAAAGTTTAACTCTCAACTAATAACTCTGAATAGACACTTGGTAAGGAGCCGAATAGACCAAAAGTACTTATTAGCATAGGAAGTTAATCAGTTTTTGCTCATTCCAGTACTAAAGGCAATTTAGTAACCGCGTAAAAAGTGATGCTCATACCTGCAACTCTTCATCCATTAACGACTTTGTTGTTCGGCTAAGCAACCTTTCGCCGGGCTCATCAAATAAAACAACAACTGTAGATGCACTTTCATCCCTGATATCCAGTTCAATCTCAAACCTGGTATGTATTCCACCCAACATGAAGCAAGGTCAAGATCATTTTAATGGACTAAAAGACACATCGTAACAAATAAGCCTATACCATGATTTCAATAATAATGAAAAATATACCCAAACACAAAAACGCCTGCTAAGTATACCTGATACGCGGATATGTCACAACTGTGTTACATCCTGCACACCAGAACCCACTATCATCCCTGGTTAGGCCCTTGCCACACAGGCCACTGTGCACGTGATCAGGTACCACTCATTCCTTGTTCGAACATCAACAATCTCAATTGTACTTTTGAACAGAATCGTCTACACCAGGAAATACATAGAAAAAGGTCACAAATCATAAATTTAATTACTCAACAATAATTGTAAAGGCCATAACGGAAACCAAACCTCTTCATTAGGGAATAAATTACGTTTCCTATCGCTACCCCACTCTAAAAGTTCAGCAAGTGTGTTCACTGTTGGGACTTTATGAATTGTATTCAGATTGACCCGATTTAGGTCCCTGCCACTGAAAGGAACACCCCCACAACATAAGATTCGCAATCCATAGATGACGGGGAATGTTATGTGTAGATTAGTATGCATATAACCTGAGAGCCGCTTTGAAGGTTTGCAGTGCAGGCACATCATCATCATCAATTATATGCGTTGACGATGAACTTGACACCCCTAATTCACCTGCAAAACATGTAGAATTACAATAACCCCTGATGCATCGAGTAAAGCATGTCAATAAGGCAAAACATATTAAAGGATCTAAAAAACTGCAGTGGTTGTTGTGATTCAAAATATCTCAACTTTAACCTAAACGATGACAAAAACCACTGTACTGTCCATCTCAAGCAATTACAGAATGATCTATACCTATACATCTAGTATCTGATACACGTACCATGGTCGGTAATATGGGTTGGTATTATAGTATTATACAGATTTTTCTATATTATCCTAATCAGATATATATGCTTGATTAAATCAATCCAACCCGTTTCACTATTTGTTTCCAATATTCAGAGCAAGATGATGAGTATGCAAGGGATGAGGATTTAGAAAGAGTTGACTGAATATTGATCATGATATGCCAAAAAATGGGTTTAGTGAGCATTTTCATGCAGATAGTAACAGGAATACAGGATAGCTAGCTAAAGGTTTGCACACCGCTAATTTTTATAGGTCTATACTATATTAGTCATCTATTGTTTGCTTGAGTTGTTATCTCCTTGGAGATGGCAATTTGATCCATGCACTTATATATGGGCATATTTGGGCTATGACTCAGACTAACAGGTCAAGTAGATATCATAAAAAAAGTTTAATATATAAAAAATATGTGAAAAGTCACCCAAGTGTGCATAGTTGCTTACAGTTCCCAGCACCATCAAATCCCTCTTTTTATTCCCAAAGCCAACTCAATGACACATTGCTAAAATAGTGAGATAATTGTCATATGTAACCAATTACCAATCTCTTGACTATTGTTGAATATATAACGATATGTAGTGAAAAACGTGTCAATAATAGGTATATCCTAAAGCCTCTTCTCATGCTATCTCGACATGTTAAAAATGTGTACTTTAGAGCTGCTCAAAATTTAAAGTTCATTCTTCACATATATTAAAATTATCAGAAGTTCTCATGGTTCTATTTTGTTACCAGTTGGTTGCAAAACTTTTGTTTTGTTGTGTCAAAAAGTTAAAACTACGACTACTTTGGCAAAGTGACACGATTAAACGACCCGCCTAGAAGTGCATATAATATATTTAGGCCAGGTCAATACCCTTTGCTATACTCTCCGTCTTTAAGTTGCCTAACATTGTGTCTTATAAATCACAACAGTCGCGTTATCATCTTATGAAGCTTGTCAAAAAGCTTTCACAAAATTGTACATTACGTGAGAGTTTTTTATATTGTTACTACACATGCCAAAGTGCCACACCCTGATAACATCTTATAGTTAACATCATACCCATTCTGCCCTCATGTAGTGTCAAACTTAAACACCAACACGTATCATTTTTAGAGACAGTATGTCATGATTATGGCATCTTCAATCAATTGCATACCAACAGAGCTAAACCTTGTTTGTTGTGCTTTGCTTTAATTCTTGTTAACATGTAGACACTAAAGTCTAGGCAACTGGAAAAACCAATTTAATATGGAAACTGCAATACAACTTAGAAAAATAGGAATTACCTTTCAGGAAACTGGAAAACAATAACAACTCTTTCCGGATATTATACGACAGGAGGCTGGTTCGGCTTTCCATCATCACCGTATCTTTGGACCCAAATGTAACCTGATGTTGTTTTGTTAGCCTGCAATAAGCTGTATGGAGAATAAAAAAGAAAATACAAAATGCCCATCCGATCAAGTTGGCATAGCAAATATAAGTATAATACAGTCTCAAAAACTAACCTGCAAAAGGATAGTCTTACCACTTCCACTCCACCCAAATATCAAGCAAAACTGTAGCAAGCAGAGACGATTTATCAGAAAATGCTTAATAGAAAACCACCCACCAAGTACCAATGACCTAAACCAAATGAAAAGCGCTACCTTTTAAAAATTAACATCATTTAAAAGGTGGAGCTCTGTTCGGGGAGGTCTGTAACTAATATCCCTTATCTACATACAATACAAAAACTATAAACCCTAATCAAATACCGTCTGCATATATATCAAACCATATAAAAGAGGAAACTCGATTTTTTTATAATTAAAATTGCATCTCAAAGGGTTTTTAGATGCACACTGTATATCAAAGGAATTTTGGTGATCAAACTGAAGACCTTTAAATTCATTGATGCAAAGCCCTTGGAATCCCCTGCAGTAATGAGAAAGGGTTTTTAGATGCACAAATGTACTTGTTATGGTGATAAAAACAGATCTTGAAATTTCAATGTGGTAGCATAAGAATGTAGTCAACCATCTTATGAAAGGGTTTTTTACCTTGATAGGGTTGGATGAAGACGTACCATAGGATAAAGAATAGTGCCAAATAATAATAGGAATGCAGCTCCATTAGGGACTTCCACAATGAACTTAGATAAAAAAAATATGGTCCTAGCATATAAGAACCCTTTGCCATTGCAGTGTTTATAACAGCAACCTACTTGAGAAGCAAAAACAAAAAAACATGTTATCAAAAGATTCCATTTCTACAAGTCTACACTACGTGAAGTTATCAAAAGATTTAGATTCAAGATGGAAAAAATGGTGTATGAGCAAGAATAAATAGCAAAATAACCATTGACATACCTGAACCAAGCTGTGTATCGATGTCTAAGACCTTCCCATTTTCCAAAAAATGATCAGATGGTTTTTCTGTCACCCCAATGAAACCATAACACCAAATTAAACATTACGATAGTTAAAAGAATCTATAAACTCATATCTAATTAATTAAATCTAAGCCAAAAAGCACAAATTAAACATTACAATGGTTAAGAGAAATCTGTAAACGCATATCTGATTAATTAAAATCTAACAACTTAAAGAAAACGATTTAATTAAAGAAATCTATAAATGCAAAAAGATTACCGATGTGTGTTAATCGAAGCAACAAAGAGGTGAGGTGGCCGATTGGTTTTTGGGGGTGGGGGGTTTGTGTGTGTAATCGATAGAGAGGGAGGGAGAAAAAAGGTTTGTGTGTGTGTTTGTGTAACGGAAGGGAGCGTATGTGAAAGACGGTTGTTTAAGCAATAAAATTATAAGGAGGTATAGATAATAAAATTATCATCATTATAAGCAATAAGAAATATAATGAACCCTTATTAAGTACCTTAATAATACCCCATAAATGTAACACTAAAAATCGCCAAATTTTCCAACCGCTTCATTTAACTTTTATATATATAATGATTTTAGACTCGTGTCAAATAAACGGATTTTACAACATTCTCAATATAAAAATTAGTATATATGAAATAAAATAATACTTATACGTTAAATGTAAAAAAATATTTAAAAAAGAATTGAAATATTTAAATGTAAATACTAAATGCTAAATCATATCAAGGCTGCATGGTGTATCAGAGTTTCTTTAATACAAACTCTTCCAGAGAAGCAATATCTTAACCATGATTACACAGGTATGTCAAAATCGAGAAAATCATGTTTTTTGTTTTGTGCATCCATCTTGGATGCATATTCATCAAAATGATGCATCCAACAAAAAGCGTGATTTTTTCGATTTTGACGGATCAATGTGTTGTTAAACACTTAAATAATGATAATTGGTTATGCACTATGTTAGTTTTATGGACTTTTAATGCATCAAAATGATGTTTTTAAGTGTTCTCACCGTTCTTATTTTAAGAGTGTTTCTTACCGGAGTGTTACCCTATATATATATATTAGGGTACAACACGATTGTCTTCTGTAGGAGAAAGCAACATTTCATCAAACAAATTTTCAAGATAAAAATGCATCAATGTTGGAAAAGTTTAACATATATGAAAGGCTACAATAACCTTTGTGTGTTATACTTATTGCGTAACTTGAAAATGCATCAATAATACACAGATTCTGTTCAAGTGTTCAAGAAGTTAGTATCGCCTCCTATAATCCTATGTTGTTGCAGGAGATGTGATTTATAACTATATAGGCTTGTGTATGTTAGTTTTCTTATGTTTGCAAAACGAGAGCAAGTACCCGCGCGTTGCGGCGGTAAAATGATGAGTGTGATAGGTCATATGAGGTTATATGTCATAGAGTGTCATAGCCAAATGCCTTAGTCGTACGGGCTCCGTTCTCGGATTTAAAAATTCGTCGAAAGTATATCGAATGACATCTCTAATGAAAGAGCATGAAATTTTAAGAACACCCATATAATTTTTATAATTTATCGATATATGGTTTTTGAGATAAAAGATTTTAAAAGAATTAGAGGAATAAAATGATTTATGCAGGAGAGAGAAAAAAAATGTTTGGTTGAGATTTGAAGAGAGAGAAAGGGTAGTATAGTTATTTTAGATAAATATAGAATAAATAAGATGGGCATTTTGGGAAGTAAATGTTAAAATTAAATGTTGAAAAGTTGAAAGTTCAAAAGTGGATTTGCTTTATAATATAGTATAGATATATGTTACACTAACAATCATAAACTATATTATGAATATTCACGCGAAGAGTACCTGGAAAGATATATATGGAAACGTTGAAAAAGACCACTTTCGTTTCTCGATCTTTCAAGTCTAATATATGTGAAAACGTGCTAAGCTAATATGAGAACCCAACATGAAGCACGTATGGTACGTTGTCTCTATAGATTCTTAGGGGTTCAAATTGACTTTCTATTTTAATGTGAAGATTTTGATTTTGGGATAAGTTAGTGTGACATCTTTTGCCACATATTAAGATACATTTTGTAATGTCATGCTATCTTTTTTATAGGCAGGGATCTTACAAGATTACATTTAGGAGGAGAGATCAAGGTCTCAACCATGAATAAAATAAAAAATATCAGCCCAACAAGTAAGAATAGAAAACTCTTCTTTTAGGTTTCATTCTCATATCTAAATAAAAAGCTTTAACTATCTGTTGAATTTAATATGTGAACATTTGCGGATGCCTTTTCAAAGATACATACCACAACGGCATTGAACTTATCAAAGATTAAGTTATAGTATGTGAAGTGTATGTATTCTTGGGTTTGCTTTGTTTTAATTTTCATATGCAATTTGCAAAAAATGATATATTTATAACATTAAAAGTTAAATTAATTTTATTTACACATTGTTAAGGCACATTTACATGCTTAAAGCATCTACTATATATTAGCTAGGGATCTTAAGCAAATACCCTATTTACAAATACACGCACATACATATACGTGGGTGGAAAAGTTCACAGTAAAGTGAGATATCAAATTCCTACATAAATATTTTATATTCTAATCGTGTGATTATTTAATCACTTGTAAGCACCAAACATGAAACGATTGAAGAAACATGTAAAAGCATGATGAAACAAATAAAAAAGGTAAAGTGTGTCAAAGCGGTACCTTTAGACTATTTTTGTGATTACCTCAAAAGCTTGATGGTTAAAACGACATTGAACAACCACCTTCTTTTTAGAATATAAAATATATATGTTGGACTTCACTATCTCACCCTTAGAATTCTTTTTCGAACTTTTTCACACACAAAATTTTTTTTTGAACGTTCGTGTCACGGGACGGCTAGCCGTTACATCCAATTGGGCAGGCAGTCATTAGCGACCGATCCACGAAGTCAGGGAACCACAGGGGAGGGAAAACCACACCAAATTAGCCGCTACATAAGGCACGACGCTAAATTGGGGAAAAACCTTGATTGCTCGGATTCGAACTCTGGTCTCACAGGGCCCAAACGTCATTGCAACACGGGGATGTTCACTGCGCTATTAAGGCAGGGACAAATTTAAGTGTTAGTGTGTGTGTGTGTTGTTGTAAGCATAGTATCTCTCAAAGATCCCCTAATATATAATAGGGGGAAGTGAAGGTGGGTTTGTCACACACCCAACTTGGGTGAAAAACTCCTCACATCTTGATTTTTTATTCCATAAAAATCATTAGGCCTAATCATTTATTAATTATACAAAAAATATTTAAAAAAGAGTATGTGAATGGTTTTTCAACTAAATTGAGTGTGTGACAACCCCACACTCACTTTTCCCATATACTAGATGCTTTAAGCATGTATATATGCCTTAATAATGTGTAACATTGATTTAACTTTTGAAGTAAAAAAATATCAATTTTTGTAAAATGCATATGAAAAATAAAACAAAACAAACCCAAGAATACATACCCTTCACACATACTCCACTTTCATTTTTGATTAGTTCCATACCATTGTGTTATATATCTTCGAATGCATCTATAGATGCTCACATGAATAAATCAGTAGATAGTTAAAGCCTTTTACTTAGATATGAGAATGAAACTAAAATGGAGAGTTTTCTTTTCTTACCTGGTGGGCTGACATCCTTTTTGGATCCAAAGAACCAAATTAAGCTTTGAATCGACACATTGAACTTTCCTCTTATATGTAACCTTGCTAATCCGTGTAAAAAAGATAGCATTACATTACAAAATTTTTAAGAGCAAAGCCACCTTAATACATGGCAAAAAATGTTGCACCGACTTATTCCAAAGAAATTTCTGTTTTGGGGCTTAGGTAATCAAGTTATCTCGTCTTTCTAACGAGTATTTTTTTGGTGTATTACTTTGTCTATACTTCCTTATAAAAGAAACTGGCCCCCCTTCCTTAAACTTTTAAGAACCTGATATGTCTAATTTACCTCCATCCTAATACATCCCTATTTTTATTTTATACACTGTGACTAAAATATTCTTACAAAAGTTTCAGACTTTATTAAACTGTCTTTGTTCGTCAAATAATTTTTTTCTGTTTGTTATTGTCAAAAACTATCATACAAATAAAAGTTCCGATTAAGTATTTGATTTGAAATTAACATTGTCACAACACCTCGAACGTTGTCTATTTTTGCCGCTGCAACGCGCGGACACCCATCTAGTATTATGGGAGTGTTTTTGATTGCTTGATAAACAAGAAATAAACAGAAGGTAAACAAGTAAATAAGCAATCCCAAACACCCTCAATAACTATAGCTATTAATATCATATTTAAGGATATGGTTAAAAAAAAATTTAATCATTGCATATTTCAATACCCAAAACTTTCTTTGTTATGTGTACTAGTTACAAACTTAGAATTTGGTAATCATAAATTATTATATATATTTTTCTTGATTTCAGTTCGACTCTGGAACAAATAATTTGAAATAAGTTTAACTGAAATTCGAATATATGAACTTGGGCCGGTTTTAAGTGTTTGAATGCAAAATTAGTTGGGGTGAAATTGTTTAAACTTAAACACCCTAATTGGAACAACCCCATAACTTGAAAAATGAAATTGTCATACTTACCCATTGAACATTTCAATAATACATTGGCTATATAATCATGCGGTATGCTTTCTCAGGTATCTACAATATAAGAAAGAAAAAATGATTGTCTAATTGTGTAAGTACGTTTTGAACCATGGACAAGCTTTTTTTCATTTTTTGAGGAAAATTCAAGGTTGGTATTCTTAAAGGTTGAAAAAACCTAATTCCTAGATCACTTTCGTGTAAAAAGACAAAACAATTCTAAAAGTATATATTATGAAAATTGAGACACTTCATATATGGATAAAAGGTGAAAAATATACATGAATGATGGATTTAGATTACTGATTATTGATACCTTGAAAAGAGAATTTTGAAAGATCTAAAAAGAAAGGAAAGCCATTCAAAAGAAAAAAGAAAAGAGGACAAGATCATAGATGAAAAGTTATGTTTATGTATTTGTGTATTTGAGGATGTAATCTTTAATGTGATATATATATATATATATATATATATATTATGTAATTCTAGTTAAAACTTCATGTATTTTAAAGTGGTAGGTGGCAAAATAAAGAAAAGGATCATAAACATGGTAGGTAATTAGGTGATAATATCATTTAATTCAAAGTGTTGTTAAAGTTAAAGAAAATGATAATGACAGCCCTAAGGGTTGTCATTAACAGCTTATTACATGCATAAAAAGTAGTACTTTATATATCAATAACCACCCCTGAATTTTCGCAAAACAAAGTACAAATTTTAATGCATCAAATTAGTTAATACTCACGGCCCTAAGGGCTGTCATTAACAAAACTCTAAAATTAAAGACAAAATTTTTTAGTTATTAATGTATTTTATTAAAGCATTTTAATCGAAAAAAGTTTTTATTGCAGAATTTTAGGCCATGAGGAGTGAGGGTTTATAACCCCCAAACTCATAGTTTTTTGACATGTGGCGTCTATGAAAAAAGAGGGTTTTCCCCTTTGAGATAGGGGTTCCCAAAATCCCCAATTTTTATAAGAAAAAAAAAAGACTTGTAATGAAGCCTTGGAGTGTGTGTGGTCAAAAGAATAGTGGGAGTGAGGGGGTTCGTTTTTGGAGGGAGGGAGAATTTTTTTGGCCGGAACGCCCCTGGAGGCGGTGTGCTGAGCGTTCCCGAGGCGTTCCTTGCGCTTTTTGGGCGTCCCTTGGGCAAGGAACGCCTCATTCTGTTCTGCCTAACATGTCAACAATCTATTACTTGTACTTCCTATTATAACTTAGTGGTTGAAATCAGTTTTACATGCTGGAGGTCTCGAGTTGGAAATATTGGAAAGACATTTCAAGGAATTTCACAAATAAAGTCCTCAAGTAAAGCAGGTTTGAGTCCTGCAAAGGGGACAAAGTTCTATTGGAGGTGAGGGGCTCTCTAGCAACCATGTTAAGACAAAGTATACTAGACCCTCCGATGCGAGTAATTCACACCTTTCTTAAAAAAACTATTATTTTAATGAAAAGATTTTTTTAAAGATTTTTTTAGTTCATTGAGAAAATGTTTTGCACAAAAAGTTAGGGCATTATCAACTTATCCGTTAAATAAATTATTAGTCTCACTGACATCAACTTTTTCTTAAAAAAATTTTAAAAAATAAATAAATAAAGCTTTTTAAAAACCTTTTCAAATGTTCTTAGTTACTAATGAAATTATTTTATTTACTATTAAACATATGAAATGAACCAATCCTTTTCAATTTTTATTTTTTCACTTACTTTACAATATAAAAATACAAAATTAAATTTAGAACATATCTTCCATCATTTTTATTAACTTCTTTTTTATTTAACATTCAATCAATAATGGTGAATCTTTACACATACCCTAGACATTATAATGTTGTTTATGAGCCGTCACAAATATCGTTATAAATATTGGTAAAGACCAATTAAATGTCATAAATGTATTATCAGAAAAGTAAAAATGTTGGTAAGATCATTTAATTATCATCATAAATGTATTATCGGAAAAGTAAAATTGTTGGTAAGATCATTTAATTAGTTGTCAATTAAATGTATTGTTAAAGTAAAAATGTTTGGTGGAAATTCACATTCATAAATTGAATAGAGAATGGTTCACTTTCAAACAAAGTTCAAAAACAACATTATCTAAACTTGTTTCTTTTAATATTTCAAATACACAAAAATATAATTACTTTTTCTCAGGACTAATGTTCACGCGATGCAACGATGTAATGGCGGCGGTGACGGATTATAGTGGCGCGCAGAGGTAGCAGTGGCGGCGGCGGCGGTGGTGGTGGCGGCAGTGGTGACAGTGGTGGCGAGTAGTTTAGGTTATTGATGTAATATAGTTTTGATAAATTGTTGAAACTTAAAAAATTGATATATTATAATATAGTATAGATAGTATAGATAATTATGACAAGAAAAAATAAATAAACAAACACTAAATCAACTCCATCCGGTTGGTCTCATTTTCAACAACAACAATAATGGCTTCCAAATTACCCAGCATACCAACGTGACTTTCTATTTCAATTGCATCTATTATTGATGCAGTTGTCAAGAAAAACTTCATATAAATTAGAATTACCCTTTCATATTTTTAAAATGTGCATAACGCTCTCCATTTAAACTTAATCGCATCTAATGTTAATGTAGTTAACACGCAGGAATGGTTTGTCCTTAAATGAAATATAAAACTACTAAAATACTAAAAATACTTAAAACAAGCATATATACAATATATAAAATACTAAAAAGTAAAACATACAATTTAAAAACACTACAAATAAAACATACAAATTTACTTTCTAAAAAAATATACAACCTCAAATTATTATTATTTTGAACGTCCAACAAAGCCTATATCTAAGCACCCACACAGGGTGCCCCGATGGCAAAAGGACACCACAAGGCTGCCTAACCAGCTGTGCAGGGCCTAGATCTGCCAAGATGCACCAATTCCGGGGAAAACCCATTAATACACCCGCCATAAAGCACGACAGTGATTAATGGTAAAACCCGTGCTCCCTCGGTTTCGAACCTTGGTTTCCCAAGGCCCAAAGCTTCATAGGAAGACTCCCAATGCCACTGGGCTAAACACCCAACGGCTACAACCTCAAATTAAAATGCCATCACCGACCCTAGTAGATTTGACTTTTGCAAGTCAACGCCATACCGAACAATGATCGAGTGAGATGATCACTGTGATTATTCATCACAAATTCCCTATGGGCTAGTTCTTCAACTGCCTCTCGTCTTTGATTGCTGTCCAAATCCAAATTGTCCGAATCTTCTTCCCGAGCGATACTACATTTTCTACGTTTAGAGCCAAGCTTCGTGTTTCCTTGTCTTCATCCAAAACTTTTTGGCTCATTCCCGTCTTTTATCTTCAACAGTGACTTCCAACTTAAATACAATCTTCAAGAATTCTTCCATTCCACCTCCACTTCATCTTCATCATCTTCCTCGTCGTCGATGTTTATACCTTCTAATAATGTGTAACATCCTAAATACTTTTTCTCATCTTGTTGACATACCTGTTAGTCAAGTTTAGCGCTCCTTTAAGTCGTTATATGTGTTTAAATGTGATAAATTATTGTGGTGATGGTTATGAGTGTAACGTTGAAAAATGCGTCTCATTTAAGTGGATTAAGTGGGTGTCGGTTATGTTATAATGTGTTCTCATTGTGTTTATCGTCTCTAATTGAGCCTAAAATGTCATTATGGAGGCTTGAGGGACTTGAGTTTGTATTGTACAAACTAAAACCCTGGCAGATTAAGAATGATTAGAGTTATTTGTTCATAATCCCAATTCATAGCCAGCATGAGACTCCTATATATTCCTTAGTGATCCAAGGCAGATTTGGGAGATTTCGAAAGGGAATTTTGTTGCAATTATGTGAATATCCCAATATAAATATTACGAGTATTATACAACAATTTATTTATAAACCATTAGGGTTGAGGACGAGAGACAAGAGGGAGGGGGAGAGGAGAATTTAGGAAATTTAATTCTCATCCCACCTTAGTAAAATAAGAAATTTCAAGCCTTTTCCCCTTATAAATTACTAAATTAGATACCTATTTTTTTTAATACCCATTGAGCATAAATTCACTACATGTGCTTATACAGAGAAACATGAAACATTTTTCGCGGAGCAATATAAATTATGAGTACAAAAGTAGGTATTACGAGATTTGCAAAACCCACCAACTAAAAAAAATCACTCTTCATTATCTTATCATATGTCAAAATAATATATATATATATATATATTATATATATATATATATAATATATATATATATAATATATATATATATATATATAAAGTTTGGATAATTGGTTGAAAATGCATTGAATTTTCCCTTGTTTTCTATTATATGCATTCATTTTTCAAATCCAAAAATCTACTGTATGTATTCATTATACGAGCATAGCTGATTTAGAATGAATTTATTACCCTTAATGATATTTTTCCCTTAATTACTATTTCGTTTTAACCCCTTAAATTTTAACCAATTTTCGTTTTAACCCCCTAAAATTTTTATATATACTAAAAACTAATATGCTATGTACAAGCCTTTTAAGCATGAAAGGTACAAGCTATTGAAGCACATACTAACTTTAACTAAATTTCGTTTTAACCCCTTAAATTTTAACCAATTTTCGTTTTAACCCCCTAAAATTTTAACCAAATTTCGTTTTAACCCCTAAAATTTCTATTTTTTAACTTTTACTCCACATTAAAGTTTTCGTTTTCATATATTATATATATATATATATACTAAAAACCAATATGCTATGTACAAGCCTTTTAAGTATGAAAGGTACAAACTATTGAAGCACATACTAACTTTAACTTAATTTCGTTTTAACCCCTTAAATTTTAACCAATTTTCGTTTTAACCCCCTAAAATTTTTATATATACTAAAAACTAATATGATTTGTACAAGATGCTATGTACAAGCCTTTTAAGCATGAAAGGTACAAGATATTGAATCACATACTAACTTTAACTAAATTTTGTTTTAACCCCTTAAATTTTAACCAATTTTCGTTTTAACCCCCTAAAATTTTTATATATACTAAAAACTAATATGATTTGTACATGATGTTATGTACAAACCTTTTAAGCATGAAAGGTACAAGCTATTGAATCACATACTAACTTTAACTAAATTTTGTTTTAACCCTTAAATTTTAACCAATTTTCGTTTTAAAAAGGGGGGGGGGGGGGGGGGGGGGGGGGGAAAAAAAAACCAATTTTCGTTTTAACCCCCTAAAATTTTCATATATACTAAAAACTAATATGCTATGTACAAGCCTTTTAAGCATGAAAGGTACAAGCTATTGAAGCACATACTAACTTTAACTAAATTTTGTTTTAACCCCTTAAATTTTAACCAATTTTCGTTTTAACCCCCTAAAATTTTTATATATACTAAAAACTAATATGATTTGTACAAGATGCTATGTACAAGCCTTTTAAGCATGAAAGGTACAAGCTATTGAAGCACTTTTACTCCACATTAAAGTTTTCGTTTTCATATATTATATATATATATATATATATATATATATATATACTAAAAACAAGATGCTATGTACAAGCCTTTTAAGTATGAAAGGTACAAGCTATTGAATCACATACTAACTTTAACTAAATTTCGTTTTAACCCCTTAAATTTTAACCAATTTTCGTTTTAACCCCCTAAAATTTTATACTAAAAACTAATATTTGTAAATCACATACTAACTTTAACTAAATTTCGTTTTAACCCCTTAAATTTTAACCAATTTTCGTTTTAACCCCCTAAAATTTTTATATATACTAAAAACTAATATGATTTGTACAAGATGCTATGTACAAGCCTTTTAAGCATGAAAGGTACAAGCTATTGAATCACATACTAACTTTAACTAATTTCGTTTTAACCCCTTAAATTTTAACCAAATTTCGTTTTAACCCCTTAAATTTTAACCAATTTTCGTTTTAACCCCCTAAAATTTTTATATATACTAAAAACTAATATGATTTGTACAAGATTCTATGTACAAGCCTTTTAAGCATGAAAGGTACAAGCTATTGAATCACATACTAACTTTAACTAAATTTCGTTTTAACCCCTTAAATTTTAACCAATTTACGTTTTAACCCCCTAAAATTTTTATATATACTAAAAACTAATATGTTATGTACAAGCCTTTTAAGCATGAAAGGTACAAGCTATTGAAGCACATACTAACTTTAACTAAATTTTGTTTTAACCCCTTAAATTTTAACCAATTTTTGTTTTAACCCCTTAAATTTTAACCAATTTTCGTTTTAACCCCCTAAAATTTTTATATATACTAAAAACTAATATGATTTGTACAAGATGCTATGTACAAGCCTTTTAAGCATGAAAGGTACAAGCTATTGAAGCACATACTAACTTTAACTAAATTTCGTTTTAACCCCTTAAATTTTAACCAATTTTCGTTTTAACCCCTTAAATTTTAACCAATTTTCGTTTTAACCCCCTAAAATTTTTATATATACTAAAAACTAATATGATTTGTACAAGATGCTATGTACAAGCCTTTTAAGCATGAAAGGTACAAGCTATTGAATCACATACTAACTTTAACTAAATTTTGTTTTAACCCCTTAAATTTTAACCAATTTTCGTTTTAACCCCTTAAATTTTAACCAATTTTCGTTTTAACCCCCTAAAATTTTTATATATACTAAAAACTAATATGATTTGTACAAGTGCTTTTGCATTAGGTACAACACTTTCTACTTTTGTCAATTTTGATATTTTGCCCTTAAGTTTTTAACTTTTCACTTTTACCCCAATCATAATATAACTTTAACACTTTGTTTTAACCCCTTAAATTTTAACCAATTTTCGTTTTAACCCCTAAATTTTAACCAATTTTTGTTTTAACCCCTTAAATTTTAACCAATTTTTGTTTTAACCCCTAAAATCTTTAACTTAATTTCGTTTTAACCCCTTAAATTTTAACCAATTTTTGTTTTAACCCCCTAAATTTTAACCAATTTTGTTTTAACCCCTAAATTTTAACTAATTTTCGTTTTAACCCCTTAAATTTTAACCAATTTTCGTTTTAACCCCCTAAAATTTTTATATATATAACGTTTTATAATATATAATATTTTTCATCATCTAATGTTATACGTTCATGTAACATTAAAAGTAAGACATTATATTATATCACTGCCGTCAGAGTGTCATTATTTGCGTTAGATATAGTACTTTTTTATTCTATGCTTTTATACACCCTATAATTTTTATTGTTCTTATATGTTACTTTTAGTATTGTTTCATATCTTTTACCTTTTTTTAAATTTGGGTTCTAAGATTTGACATCAATGTATTTGCATTAAACTAATACTATTATATATTGTTCGTATCCAAAACTTTGTCGTATAAAAAATGTGTCCCGCGGCAACGCGCGGGTTCATAAAACTAGTTAGAACCAGAATGTAATAAAACCTAATTTTATCCAATTAGAACCAGAATGTAATAAAACCTATATTTTTCCCCCTCTGATCTACCTTTCTCACAAATATTATATTTGGGTCTTGTGATTTCTAGAACATTGGTTAAACATGACATACCCACAAAATATCTTACGCACTTCATATTCCTATATATAGATTAAAAACCGTGCATAACTTCCAGTGCCATCTCACAAGTTTTCTTTTTTAATACTTCTGGTGGAGCCCGCATTTCTTTCAAGGTTTTCTTTTCTTAATTTGGTGGGGGCCACATTTGTTTTAATCCTACGATTTTTTAACTTTGTTATTTTTGGTGGGGCTCACAAACCTTTTAAGTTTTCTTTGTTGAACATTAGTCCCTACCGTTAAATATATGTGCAACAATCGTCCTTATCGCAACAATATATTATAAAAACTCTAACGGGAGCTAACTGACGTTAACTTCTTTTGCGCAGAAGTTTAGGTAACGGATGCAAATCAGGTCCTTCGGTTAAATGCTTCTTATATGTCTGACGACAGTTACAAAAGCTGTTGCAAATCAGGTTCATTTCTTTAACGGATATAAGAGTAATATAAGAGTATATAGTTTTGTTTTTGTACCACTATCTTTGATTAATGTACCACAATGTACATATTGTATAGCTGACAGTACAAGCCGGTAATGCACAGTTGTGGTACATCATCAAAATAAATGGTACGAATATCAATTCCCTTCGTTTATTATTACTTGAACTATTCAGATAATTAAATATGTAAATGATTGTTATATTTAATGTTTGTACACGACAATACATTTTCAGACACGCATTAAATGAGAAATAAACGAATGTGTCTCTCGTCTGTATAAGGTTTCTGAAAGCAACGTCGTGTCTCCCGGGGCAATGCCCGGGGTAACGTAACTAGTTATTTTGAAAACATGTTGTTTCTAAGTCTTGGTCTAGACTTGTATTAATTTTGAACTTGAAAACTCATTTGAGTTTTGGTTCGAATTATATCAAACAAGTTTAAGACTTGAAGATTTAAACCATTTCATTTACAAAAGAGTTAATTACTGAAATGGTATCTAACGTTTGCGCCATATTACTGGTTTCATACCTTTCCTTTCGAAATTACGCTGATCATACCCAACGTATGCAAATCTCCACTCGGACCATACTGGAGGCTAACGCCGTCACGTGGCCGTTAAAAACCCCCCCACGTGACTTGCACGTGAGGGGTAAAGATGTAATATCGCGTTTCTTAATTACTTAAATGGTACCTAACGTTTGCACGATATTGCTGGTTTCATACCTAATGTTTAGTTATTAATTTTTTTTTTTTTATTTTGAAAGGTGAATTCCGTTTTAAGCCAATGTCTTAAAAACTGGTATTTTAGTCATACTGGTGTGAAATTTTTTTTGGTATTATCGGTATTACCGGAAATACCGGCCGGTACGACTATTTTTAATTTGTTTTATTTTTCTTTCATAAAAATTTTCCAAAACTTGTTACAATTTAACGAAAATAGTCAAAATGCACTTATAATCCACTCAAAAATAATACCAAATAGGTTTTTCATAACAAAATATAAGTTTAAAGTTCACAAATAACCAAAAATAGCAATAAAGTATCATAAAATAATTTTATAAAAAATTCAAATTTTCTTTTTTGAAAATACAGGAAATACCGCAACGGTAATACCGGAATATTCCAGGAATACCAGAAATATCGGCCGATATTTACCGGTATTTAAAACATTGCTTTAAGCTTCGTGTCGCAGTAAATACTGACCGGTATTTCTGGTATTCCTGGAATATTCCGGTATTACCATTGCGGTATTTCCGGTATTTTCGAAAAAGAAAATTTGATTTTTTTTAAAATTGTTTTTATGATACTTTATTGCTATTTTTGGTTATTTGTGAACTTTAAACTTATATTTTGTTATGAAAAACCTATTTGGTATTATTTTTTAGTGGATTATAAGTGCATTTTGACTATTTTCGTTAAATTGTAACAAGTTTTGGAAAAATTTTATGAAAGAAAAATAAAACAAATTAAAAATAGTCGTACCGGCCGGTATTTCCGGTAATACCGATAATACCAAAAAAATTTTCACACCAGTATGACTAAAATACCAGTTTTTAAGACATTGGCTTAAAGCGGAATTCACCTTTCAAAATAAAATAAAAATAAAAATTAATAACTAAACATTAGGTACCATTTAAGTAATTAAGAAACATTAGGTATAAAACCAGCAATATCGTGCAAACGTTAGGTACCATTTAAGTAATTAAGAAACGCGATATTACATCTTTACCCTCACGTGGAAGTCACGTGGGGGGCTTTTTAACGGCCACGTGACGGCGTTAGCCTCCAGTATGGTCCGAGTGGAGATTTGCATACGTTGGGTATGATCAACGTAATTTCGAAAGGAAATGTATGAAACCAGTAATATGGCGCAAACGTTAGGTACCATTTGAGTAATTAACTCTTTACAAAATTCCCTAGAATCCCAACTCAGATCTTGAATAAAAATCATTATCAAGCCACAATTTTTTTCCCATAGATTCCTCAATTTTTTTGTCATATATCTTCATCAATTAGATGAAAATGAAAGCCATCTCCACCTCGTTTCTGTCTTACCCCAAATCTTTGTTTTCCATTTCCATCAGAAAATTTGGTTGTGTTTTTTTTGTTTGAAATAGGAGAGGCTCAGATCTAGAGGAAAAAAAAATAAAAATCCAGAATAGTTTGTTTTGTGGATCTACTCTTCTTCCTTTTTTTTTTGTTAATAATTGCTATTGAAATCATTTAGTATAATTGGGGATGTGAGAAAAGAAGTGGATGTAGGAAGGTGAAAAAAAATAAAATAATAATAATAATAATAATATTTGAAAAAGTAGCTATGAAACTTCACTTTCAAGAATCTCCACCAAAACACATACATCCGAAAACCTTACTTTCAAAAATTTAAAATCTCATCCGAAAACCTTAATTTCCTCCAAAATTTTTTTTTTCCATCAATTCTTAATATAATAGTCCCACTTTTAAGATTGATTTCCCTTTTCTGTTGGTATTTGGCAATTCAATGTCCGAAAACCTCATCCATTTCACCAAAACACATACTGTAAGTCCCAACTCAATAGATGGTACTAACTGAAGACACCTCTATGTCGATAGTGGAGTTACTTTGCAATATAAGCGCTGAACTGGAGACGACCAGTTGCAGTGAGTATATACCAAGTTCTAGATAGATTACTTATTTAAGTGACAATAAGTAAAGAACAATGCAATAATATAAAATACTTGTAAAGTAAATTGGTGAGACAATATGTAATTTTCAAGTGTAATTTATTTATTAACTTTAAATAAATTACAAGGTTGTTGCGGAACCAAGATAATACAAAGTATGTAAATATCCTAACAACCTATGAACTACAATTGATCTACACTTGGAATTTCTCTAAACAATCGAAACACTTAAAGTTGTGAAATGTTCCTTTTTATGATTGAGAGAATATTGCACAAGTTCACCAAGAATATTGCAGGTTTGCAAAGTATGTGTTGTTTTGTATTCTTGTTGTGCAATGACTTGTATTTATAGGCAAAGTTAACATTGGGATGTTAACTTTGGTCGTACAAATATGGTTGAGAACATTTAAGGAATAGCATTTAATTCTTTAAAATGCTGTGTAAAGTTGCAGTATAAAGCAACTTTACTCAACCAGCTTTATGTACATTTTTGTACTTTATACATAGATAAATCTTATTATCCGTGTAATAGCACATAAAGCATAAAAGTCAATTCCTCGTAATCAGTGTAAAGCTTTGTAACAGCTTTCCACTGATGGTCTCCAGTTTGTAACTGACTAGAATGTCAACTAGGCTTCGCTGCCATTATCATTCTCTATCTTCCACTTGTTGTCTTCGACTTCAACTGGAATGATTCTTCAACTGGTCAGTTCTCAACTGGAGGAAGTCTTCAGTTGCGTTAACTGTACGATGCAACTGGACTTCAATATATTTCTGGACAAATCTTCTTGGTCTCCAGGTGCAACTGGAGACTGGCTAGTTTTACCGAAACTGGTCCTAACAAATTCCCCCTATTTGTCCTGAAATATTGCCAAGTCTTTTTCAGTTCTTGTATCTTTACAAGTGTGAACTGGAGAGACTTGTTCGATTAAATCAATCTAAGTTTTCCAAGGCATTTTTATAGATCAATAAATGCCTTGGGTTTTTCTTTTGAGTTTGTTAGATCTAATCTATTATCTATCTTGTGGTTACAAACTGCTAACTTCATTTATACAGAAAATGAAATATACACAAGTTACAGAATGTAAACAAAAATACAAGCAGATAAACTGAAAGAAAAATTTAAGATGGCCCTTCACCAATTTTCCTTTTCTTTGTCACTGAAGAGATAGGCTGAGAGTCTTCAGGATCAATATTCAACTTAAGTTCCAGATTTTCTTTGTGTTGAATCTTGCCCTTCAAGAAGTTCACCCAAGCTTTCTCAAACCTATTCTTTTGTGCCTTAGCTTCCAAAAAGTTCACCATTTCCACCCATTCGGAGAACCCATATTGCATTGCACCAGGATTGTCAGTTCTAACCAGTGGCCCTCTAGCATAACTGACTTCAACATGAAAGTACTTGGTGCCTGGCTTAATTGTTACATGAACACCATTGATTGCCCCACTGTGTCTTCTGGTTGCCATGATATGGGAATAATACTCTCTAGCTTCAGATTCATTTGATATTTTAATACTCCCAGCTCCAACAGCCAGCACAGCATTCTTGATGTCATCATTTGATACATCGCCAGTTGGTTCAACAAAAGTTCTAAGATCAGCATCTCTATGTAGTGGCTTTCTTGGTTGAGGGTTCCTTCTTGGTGGATTCAATACCCTTTTCACAACCTTTCTTACATTTTCAATTCTTTTCTGAATCCCACTGGCCTTGTTCTCCTTTGCCTTCTCCACTGATATATTTAAATTTCTGGCATCATGCTCAGCTTCATCATCAGGATAGTGCCTGTCCAGTTCAATGTCAAGCATTTCTTTTAACATACCCACTATCCTGGCATCATCTTTCACTCTAGCATACTCCTCCTTAGTGATTCCCAACAAGTGAGCATCACTAATATCAAGCAATTTTATCTTGGCCAGATGTTGCCTGGCTTCAGCTTGGTTGGCTTGTTTTATTTTCTTTCTTTCTTTAATTTGATCACCAAGCCTTGCCAGACGCTTGCTATCACTTTCAGAAACTGGAGGAAGTACATCAGCATTGCCAGTTTCCAACATTGGTACATCAGTGGCCGGCTGGGCTACATCAGATGCTAAACCTTTATGTTTATCCACATTCCCCCTATCCATCACATCCACATTCTCTTCAACCCTTTTCTCACCAGCATCAGTACTGGCAGCCACAATCATTTCACCACCAGATTGACTTTTAGATGGAGTTCTTCTAGGTGCAACTGGTGCAAGGACTGCACTTCTTTCCCCCTTGGCAGCTTCTAGACCTGCCCTTATAGCTTCCCATTCAGAAGGGTGAGATGGCAACCGGTCGAGAGGCTGCCATGTTTGCATGTCCTTGCATTCTTTGAAAATTCCACACATCATCCTGAAAGACCTCCAGAGATGGTTGGTCTCCTTTGACTGGGTCAGAACATTTGCTGTAACCTGTTGCTGACCAGTTTTCAGTTCATCCAAAATTTTAGAATCTTCACTAAGACCCGAAACCACCTGTTCATCTTTTCTCTTCAAATTATCCACTTCAGTGGTCAGCTTATCAATAAATTGAGTATGATTGGATACCTGGGTGCTCAAAGTATCAATGCTGCCTCTCAACTGGTTGATCTCATTAATGAGTGGGGCCAGATCAACCTGAGGAGTGGCCAGCTTGGTGATCTCAGACATCACCTTTTCTATCAATTGTGTTTCCCTTGCACCCAGCGTATCATCGATCTTCTGACCAACTGAAACCATCAACTGCTGCCCAAGCTCAGTCACATTCAACCCAGGCTTTTCAACTAACTCTTTCACCTGTTTTTCAATCTCCTTCAAATCAATTTCTGATCTTCTAACAGTGTTACCAGCAGATTTGAGATTGAGGTTGTGACTTTGGTCTGAGTAAGGTCAAAGGCTTCTTTTAAAGATGTTGCCAGATTGTTGTAGCCCGTGACCAACTCATTAAGCTTGTTGAACACCAAGTCTTCATTTGCTGAAAACTTGTTAATCCCCAGATCAACCACTTTAATATTGGTCAAGTGATCCTTGTGGTATCTGGAGAAAGACTTGGTGTTTTTGTCAAGTGTCTTTTGAATATCCTCCACCCTGGTGAGAAGGTTTTGGATATCGGCTTGAACAGACACAAATTGACTGTCCAGTGACGAAGGGGAAGGTGTCACTGGACCAGCAGCAGTTACTACTGGAGTAACTGGAGGAGGCAAATTGAGGGAAGCCTCCCTAGTTGACGTCGCAGCAGTTGAAGAAGTAATAATAGGAGTGGTAGAAGAAGAAGGGACTGAAGTAACAATGTGTTGTTCATGCTGAGAATGCTCAGGTGTGAACAACGGCGGCGGTGGGGGTGGCATTTCTCGAATGAGTGAGAACTGCCCTGATGGTGATGGTGCCATACGTCTGTTTCCAGACATATAGTTATATGTTGGGAATGGTATTTCAGTAGGCTCATTTACTTGGGATGGTAAAAGTGAAATTGAAGCATCTGGAGGCGAGACTTGAGATGAAGGGTTTTGATCTTTTACAGAAGAATCAAAAATCTCCAAGTCTGATGCAGTACCTTCTGAATCCGAAGATTCAATAAGGATTTCCTCGTCATTAACATCCATGTCCAGATCCATGAATGTAACTGAGGGCTGACCAGATGGGTCAGTCTCCAGATGACCTTCTCCAGTTTCCTGGAAGGTTGCATCTGTTGGAGGATCAGATACCGAGGTATCTTCACCAGGGATAGAGGTCACTGGGGTTGCCTCAGTTATAATTGCTCTATCCACAACCATAACATCATCAGCCGCAGAGTTTGGAACCTCAGTCTCCAGTAGTGACTGGCCAGAGACTTGTCAGTTCGTGCAATAGAAGTGTTAGAAAGGCCGTGGACACTTTGTGCTGACTCAAACTCTAATCTGGGTTGGGGTAGCCCAGTTTCATCTTCACCACCTTCTCCTACAGAAATTGCGAGGGTGGCTGCTTGCGGTTGTCCCGTTTGACTTTCTCCAGGTTCCTGTTGGGAGGAAACTGGAGGGCTGGTCAGGTTTCTACTGTCAGTGGCAAGTGCTGACAAGGTACTAATGCGACGTGTTCTTGTTGCCTTTGGAACACCTGAAAGACCTGTTGGGAGGTCTCCAGGATAAATGGTTATGGGGACAGACACGCTGGAGCTGGAGGGGTTAGATTGTTTCCCGGGTTTGGCAATGGTCACAATTCCAGCAGACGAACTGGTGGGTCCCTCATTATTTTGAGGCCCGCCCAGTTGTCTTTCCGACTCACCTTGGACTGGTGCATCGGTTTTTGCGAATGCCAGCCGCATTCTATCTGGAATCTCGACCTCTCCAGTTTCAGATACTAGAGAGTCAAGATTCCTCAACAAATCTGGGACAGTGTAAAGTGAATCTGTGCTTAAATAAGCTTCACTGCCCTGGAGAAGGGGATATACAAAGTCCCCTGGTGCACTTCAGTTTTTGAACCAGGCTTCTGTAAAGGATATCAGCAAAATCCACTCTCAAACCATTCCACAGGCAGTATGTCATTTCTGCCTGTGCGGAGTTAATCTGGTCAAGTCCACCAGAACTCCCACCCATACTTTCCACAAGGTGGATGAAAAAGTACCTCCATGAAGGTGTAAGGCCCTTCATGGTCATAGCACCCTTTGTTTTCAAAACCCCTTTTTCAAGGCACTCCTTGTGTCCCATATCAAGGAGGACCTGGCGAAAATTGATGTTAGGGGAGATGACAACAGGAGACTCTCCTTATCTCCAGTAATTGAGGTTAAGAGCATCCCTCAATACATCTGCTGATAAGGTACACCGGACTGTTCCACCTTTTAATGTGAAATTGATGGAGGAGCAGTCGGAAGAAAGAGAAGCGGTGTACCAAAACTCACACAAGTTTTCGCGAAACATCTTGCGTGGGTTTAAGAAGAATGAGGGTCCAATTGGAGAATCTCTCAAAAATCTTTGGATTCTCCCAATAAGGGTATCGGACCCTTGGGTTCCTTGTAAACTAGCCATCGGATTATTCAAATTTAATTTGATGAGCGTAGTATTACCAGGAGCACAGGATGCATGTTTGACAGCTGGTGGGGGAGCATATGGGACAGAGAGGAGATTTACATCTCTTGAACGGGATGATTTAGGTGCCATTTGAAAATGAAATTGAAACTTTGGAATTAGGGTTCTTGATTTAAGAAACAGAGAGAGAAAAGAAGCAATTTTAGATGATTGGGAAGTAATGAAAGAATGTAAAGGGAAGTAAATGTGATCGGAGTAAATAAGGGTATTTATAAGGAATTCAAGATCCCAATGAAATACCAAAAATTATATTTTATTAACAAAATCAATTTGTAGATATTTTTACAAAATAAGTTTGAATTTTGAATCAAAAATATAATTCACCGTGTCAGCATTAAATGCTACGA
>CM067167.1:177460805-177490640 GCA_034093135.1 Erigeron breviscapus
ATGTAAGCGCAATATAATATATTATACAAACTGTTTTTTAAAACAACAATAAATGTTTTAATAATAAACACGACAAAAGTTATTAGTCGAAATAAATAAAAAACATTGAAAATTAAATTAAATAAAGAAAAAACAGAACTTGAAATTCAAATAAAAAATATTTATAAATATAAAATCAAGGGATAACATACATAACAATAAATAATTAATCCATAAAAGATATGTAAGTGGGTTTTTTTGTGTCTGCGATATTACTTTTGATAATTGTTACGATTTGTAATGAACTAGAATATTACCCCGCGCGTTGCGGCGGAGAACTTTTTTTTTAAAGCCTGCATAATTAAAAAGTAACAAAGAAGACTTAGATGCTCATGTAGATCAAGTTGTACAGACATCACATATTACAAAATATAGATATACTAAAAACAATGCAGCTCCCATTTACACACAAAACACAAAAGTCCATGGAAATGAGGATCTTGAGTCGTTGGAATTAATTGATACATGGGCTATCTGCCATCTTGAGGGGCAATGAGAGAACTTCCAGTCTTTACTTTCTAGTTTGCAGTATCATTCTGATGCTTTCTTTTGACCCATATCACTCTTGTTTGAAAAAGCAGGCTATAATATATAATCCCCTTTAATGAATGTAACAAATGAACAATCATCCATATAACCATTGAGCATGATGAAATGAAAGAAAAGATTTACATACAGTCATACAGGGACCACTCACCACAGACTCAAAGATGCATTCTGTAGACAAAGTTAGAAAGTGAATAAAAGTATAAAACTCAATACAAACAATATAGAAGTGTGAAAAATGAGCATCCCACCAAGCATAAAAGTGCATAAAAATGTAGATGGTGGCCTTTGGTTATAAGAGATTACATTGACAAACAAATTAAAGCAATGAGATAAAATTTATCAGACATCGAATGCAATTCAATAAGCGCAACATATCAATAATAATATCATATATGACCGTGTACCTGTTCAAGGGATAAGCACCGCAATGAACACAATGGTAGCGATTAGCACTGCAACCACCATACATAGAGCCATTTTTTTTCAAGCAGTTGGTGTTCTGAATCAAAAATATAGTATTGCCCATTTTTGCAGCTATAAATAGTACTTTGGAGGAGTATGTCTCCGTTGCAGGTCTACTTATTTGTTTTGAAATGAAATATTAAAGAGATGGAAGTACATATATTGCTTTTGGTATTACCACTCATCTTTAGAAACTGTCATGAGAGTTAATTTAAAAAAATAGGATGGATATGGAATTTGCAAGGGTTCTATTAGTAGAGCAAATTAAAAAGTCGTCCTCTTTCACAAACCGTAAATCGTTAATTCAAAATGCTTTATCTCACAAACCGTAAATCGTTAGACGAAACAAAAAGCATGGGTAGTCTTAAAATTTCGTCCTCTTTCATTAAAGATCCAATTCGATATACTTTTGACGACTTTTTAATTTTCGTTTTTTTTCCTCTTGTACTTGTGTACCTACAATTTTATATACGCTTTTGGAGTTCCATATATGATTCTTGAGTTGAGCTAATCTGCAAAAAGTAGCAAATCCCAAAGTTTAACGATATTACGAAGGAATACAGCATGTACACACCAGCTAATAAGACCACTTCATATAATCATAGATAACATACCCTTGAGCAATTGTAATTTTCTCAGCACCAGGCTCGCCAATGATAACAGAGTTATTTTTGTTCTTCTAGGCAGAATCTAAATTTACGGTCTGATTTTATCATCCCCGCCTATCGCTGGGTGAAGTGCGCTCCTTTTAGCAATTTCACCAAGAATTAGGGGATATTTGGCATTGCCATTGGTATATATTAATGTAGGAAAAAACAGTATTTACCTAAATCCTTAAAACTACCAGTATGACTAATCCCACAATGTTTAACCCACAAATCATTCATACCCACAAACTGTTTTCCAAATCTTTCAGCCCAAAACATATTAGAATTACCTTCAAATGCCGAAACGATATCGTCTGAGTCGATTTCTGGCAAGACCCATTCTTTTTTAGACCAAACACCTGACCCATAAGGCCAAGTTGTCTTACCAATTCTTGAATCAAATAAAGACCTCCAATAAGCACCATCAAATTCTTTCAAAGCATCCATATCATGTTGTACATCAAGTAATCCACCTGATCTTGACCTGTACACAATTTCATCTAAAGAATATGATTCAGTACAAGATGGGTCAGCGTTAAATGGGACGTATTTGGCTGAAAAAGTGTTGGTGTGAGGTGAGGTGCGGCGGTGAGCTTCTTCACGGATGTTTTGGTCGGCGGGACGGCGGTGTTTGATGGATTGTGGTGGTGGTGGGCTTTGGTTGTCACCTGATGATGATGAGATGGTGGCTTTGATTGTGTGGAATTTGTGGGTTCTGGTGGTGTTAGGGTTTTTGGTGTTTTGAGGTGTGAGAAGGAATGGAGAAGATCGGAGAAGAGAGGTGGCTGCCATTGGAAGAGTTGGTTTAAGTCGGTGGAAGAAAAAGAAAAAAAAAAAAAAAATGCTTCAGTGAACGGCACTGTAGCCACTACAGTAAAAGCTACAGTGCCAGGATCCACGGGAAATGTATATATAATATATGATTATTAAATAATTTTTGGGCTAATTACTTGAAAAGTCCCAACTTGTCACTGAAACCTTTTCTGGGGCTCGAACAAAAAAAAGTTCTATTCGGGGGAAGAAAACCGGTTAAAACTACTATAGTAGGACCGTGACCACTTTTTTGCTGACGTGTACAGTAGCTAGCCGGTTTTATCCTTATTTTTAAGGGCTAATTACTTGAAAAGTCCCTAAACTTGTCACTGAAACCTTTTCTGGGGCTCCAACAAAAAAAGTTCAATTTAGCCACTTCTTTATATTCCCTTGTATCATATCAGCATCTAGCCACTTCCATTTCAAAACCACCGCTACCGACGTCGGAAACTTCATTGGATACGAAGTTACTAAAATCTGAACAATGGTTTCACTGGATCGGCAAAACCCATCTACCAATTTCACAAACACACACAACTATCAAAAAATACCACTACACACCTTCGATTTCCCTGCCATCCCAATTGTCCCTTGTTCCGCCTCTCCGACAGCGACCACCGGTAGCTTCGCTACCCTTTGATTCCAGATCTAATTTTGGCTTCCTCACAAGTCACAACTGATTAGGTTTCTCGTGAAAAAACTGTTTTGGGTGAAAAACAAATAAGATTGATTAACTTAAAAGTTTCAGATTTGGGTATTAAGGTTCGTTGTCGGAATAGTAGCGGTGTTTATGGTGGCGGCTATGGAGACTTCACGGTGGTGTTAAGTAAAAATTTCACATCTTTAACTTGGGTTGGTTAATAAAAGTTAAACATGAGAATGGTCAGATGGGGACAAAGATACAATCAGGACTATTCAAATTGTTTCATGAGTTTCGTGGGTGGATCTTTGTGGTGGTGGTATTGGGGTGGTCGGAAAAATTGTATGTTGTTTTTGATTTTCCGGTGGGTGGCCAGAAATATATATATTATATTTGGTGTTTTGTATAGAGATATGACTTGTAATTTCCATGTAATCCATAAATGAAATAAAATAAAAGAGAAATTACATTCAAAATTTTTTTTGAACGAGCCCCAGAAAAGGTTTCAGTGACAAGTTGAAGGACTTTCCAAGTAATTAGCCCTAACTTTTTTATTATAAATTTAACAAAAAATTCCAAAAAAAAAAAATTTTGTAAAAAATCATACGGGTTACGTGTTAAGAAAACGTATGGATACGGTACGGGCGTAGCCCTTAACTCTAAGGGCAAAGCCCTTAGAGATAATTTTTTAGTGGTTCTCACTATATATGTTGTTCTCACTTGATCCCTTCACTCATGTATAAAGAAAAAAAAATCCATAGAAAAGCATATATACTTTTTGTTAGAAATGTTGACCAACCTAAAGCTTCTTCAACGGGAGACACAGATACCTACATACCACCCACTAGCTAGTAACATAGACATATGGTATTGCTCTGCAAGAATAGGATAGAAGTTTTAAATAAGATCAAACTTGGAAGAAAGCAATAGGAAAGAAATACATAAACAGGTTGCAAGGGAAAAAAACATAATTAAGCAAACATAAAACATGATGCATAAAAACGTTGTTCCTATATATAGAGTCATCCTCCACTTTTAGTTTTGCATTTCTCGGAGATTAGGATCTCTCATAAGAATGGACTGATGAAACAACGGCTTACGAATAATTAGTTCTACATTACTTTCTGCTAGAGATTGTAAAGCTAAAACTTCAACAGTGCGGGTCACGTGCATTAACAAAGAAACATAGTTCGAAGAGCACATGTGTATTGCAGTACTAATCAAAGTTGACAATGTAGGATAAAGTCAGTATATATTAGAATTTAGAAGATACTCACCGATTAGCAAAAATATGGAACTTCCTTCCAGATATGGGCAGTGGCCCGATCGCTACAAGAATCGGGTGGAAAAGTAAGAAATAAATGGTAGAGAACCGTGAGAACCACTAGTTTCTCTCCCTCTTTCTCCTTTTTTGTGTGGTTTTTTATTTTTTTAATTTTTAATTTTCATTTTTTGAAACTTTTTTTTGTTTTTATTTTATTTTAACAAAAACTCATTCCAAAAAAAAAAAATTTTGTAAAAAATCATACGGGTTACGTGTTAAGAAAACGTATGGATACGGTACGGGCGTTGCCCTCATCCGTTCTAAAGGGGTTGTCACTGGACGCATATGAGAATGATATGGTTTGATGGGCGGCGATCCAAGAGATGGTGACGGTTGTATACGGTACGGGCGTAGCCCTTAACTCTAAGGGCAAAGCCCTTAGAGATAATTTTTTAGTGGTTCTCACCATATATGTTGTTCTCACTTGATCCCTTCACTCATGTATAAAGAAAAAAAAATCCATAGAAAAGCATATATACTTTTTGTTAGAAATGTTGACCAACCTAAAGCTTCTTCAACGGGAGACACAGATACCTACATACCACCCACTAGCTAGTAACATAGACATATGGGGCTCTCCAGCAGTGGCCAGCATACACGAGCTACTAACATAGACATATGGTATTGCTCTGCAAGAATAGGATAGAAGTTTTAAATAAGATCAAACTTGGAAGAAAGCAATAGGAAAGAAATACATAAACAGGTTGCAAGGGAAAAAAACATAATTAAGCAAACATAAAACATGATGCATAAAAACGTTGTTCCTATATATAGAGTCATCCTCCACTTTTAGTTTTGCATTTCTCGGAGATTAGGATCTCTCATAAGAATGGACTGATGAAACAACGGCTTACGAATAATTAGTTCTACATTACTTTCTGCTAGAGATTGTAAAGCTAAAACTTCAACAGTGCGGGTCACGTGCATTAACAAAGAAACATAGTTCGAAGAGCACATGTGTATTGCAGTACTAATCAAAGTTGACAATGTAGGATAAAGTCAGTATATATTAGAATTTAGAAGATACTCACCGATTAGCAAAAATATGGAACTTCCTTCCAGATATGGGCAGTGGCCCGATCGCTACAAGAATCGGGTGGAAAAGTAAGAAATAAATGGTAGAAAAGTTGGTTTAATAAGAAAATATATAAACAAAAAAATGTTGGTTTACTTCTCAAGTAAACAAAACACGAATTTTTTTTTGAAACAGTCGTTTTTCTAGGGTGTTTTGTCAAACAAGTTTTCGAAAAAAAATATTTATGTAACCGGGTAAACCGGTAATGGAAATACCGGTTTCAAATATTTGGGCCGAACCCGGTATTTCCATTACCGGTTTCAGAAATAGGGTTTTGAAGCCGGTATTTTCATTACCGGTTTCAGAGTGATGTGACGGCTCGTCAGTGGAATCTTGACTGGTACAGTGCGACGTACAGGAAGCCTGAAACCGGTAATGGAAATACCGGTTTCGGCCTAAACCTAACACGTGTCGCAACGTGGTGATACCCTAATTCAACATGTAAACCCTAATTCAACATTTATCTATATATAGTACATGTGATGTATCTGCAACCATTATCAGTATTCCAACAAATATTTTCAAATATAATTTCAAACATTTTGATAAACTATATTTCCAAAAAAATGGCATCTTCATCATTCAAACCAATTGTGGTTCAGTTAATATGGGATGATTGTGTATCATTCGTAAATGGGATTCTTAAAAATGCAGATCCATCAAAGAGAAGAAGTTTTCCTCTTTTTCACGTAATGAGTTATGCTGAAATTTGTGATGCAACTTACAGTTGTTTTGGTGTTTCAAAACAAGCTTTCAAACTGCAATTATATTTATGGTACGAATTTAAGGGTGTTCCTTTTAGAAATTTAATTACGGATGATAATACTTTGGCAATGATTTATCATCTGGGTGAAGCGCAATTTGAAGTGAAGTTCGAGCATACTTTTACAAACCTGTTAAGCTTGACTCAAAGTCAATGTTTTTTTCAAGCGGGTAACCAGTCACAAGATAACGAAGATGATGAAGACAATGACGATGATGAAGACAATGACGATGATGAAGACAATGAAGACGATGAACATGTTGAAGATGATGAAATTGCACCAATGGAACATGGATCTAGTGATGAGGCACCTTATACAAGCGATGATACCATCGACGGATATAGCGTTGATGGGGATGTATCTGGAGATGAAGATGAAGAAGGGGCACATGTACAAGGTCCTTTGGAGCAGCAACAACATCTTAATCTTGACGATGATATGATGAAGATCGTCTAATGCCATTCAATGAAGTTCAAGAAGATGTGGTATTTTGGTTGAAAGAAAGAAATGTGATACAAAAAGGAATGTTTTTTCAAACCAAGGCGGAACTTGTATACGCTGTTAGGCTTTGGAACATAAGAGAAAACAGAGAACTTATTGTTCAAGATACGAGGCCACATTTTTGGAAAGCACAGTGCATGACCAGGGGGAAGAATTATCATGGTGTTATGGACCGGGTCCCGTGTAGGTGGGTTGTAGTTGGATCTAGCAGAAACAAATTAGGATTGTTTCAGATCACAAAGTGGGTGGAGAGTCACAATTGCTATGGAGAAGTGACTAATAACAACAACCGATGTATGACAGCAAGTATGATAGCTTCTGAAATTTTGGACCAGGTGCGGGAGGATTTAACTTATAAAGTCAGACACATCCAGGCGCAAGTAAAACCAACTTTAGGGTGGAATGCAAGAAGGATAGCAATTGAAAGGTTGTATGGAACTTGGCCTAGTAACTTTGATGCATTGCCCAAGTATATTGCTGAATTACAACGTGCTAATCCAGACACTGTTGTAGAATGGCTCCATTCTCCAACCAGTTCAAGCCATATACAAACATTCAAGTTTGTATTTTGGGCATTTGGACCGGCAATTAAGGCATTCCAACGTTGTATTCCAGTGATCTTTGTCGATGGCACTCATTTGAAAGGCAGCTACAAGGGTAAGTTGCTAACTGTAGTGACGAAGAACGCCAATGGACAATTATTGCCTGTCGCTTATGCCTTGGATGATGAAGAGTCTAACGAAAGTTGGGGATGGTTTTTAAATCTCTTTCAAGAGCATGTCGGATCACAGCGGTGGGGTGATTTGTGTATCATTTCAGACCGTCACCAAGGCATAATTAATGCAGTGAATGAAATTGGGTGGCATCATAGGTATTGTTTGAGGCACGTTTGTAGCAATGTGAACTCGCACTTCAAGGACAAGAGAATCAAAAACTTGGCTTGGGTTATCGGTTCCACATCCCAACAATCCAAGTATTATTGGGCGGTGGATGTAGTCAGAGGTGAAGCAGAGTGGGTTTGGCCGTATTTGAGAAACATTGGTTTGGATAAGTGGACTCTAAAGCACGACTCGGGACTTCGTCGTTGGGGTAACTTAACGACAAACGTTTCCGAATGCCAAAACAATATCCTTGGAAAGGCTCGTATGCTACCTATTAGAGCTTTAATTGAGTCGACTTTTACTTGGACAAGAGACCATTTTGTCAAGCAATACCGGAAGGCCACCAATTGGAACCCACCACTAGCTCGCAAAATGTGGGAGGTTTTTCAGATGCGTGAAAGAGCCTCAACAAGCCATAGGGTGGAAGTGTATGATGAACGAACAGGAAATTACACGGTCAGAACAAACCAAAGAAATGCACAAGGCGAGTACACATACAATGTTGTCATGGCGGAGAATAGGAAAAAATGCTCTTGTGGAGCTTGGCAGCATCAAAGGTTTCCATGTTCTCATGCCATTGTTGTTTGCGGATATAGACAGGAGAGAGCTGCTAATCTTCCTAGTAAGAGGTACACAACAAGGACGTGGATAAATCAGTATAATTTTGCACTTGCTCCCCTTCGAGACGTGCATTACTGGGTGGAGGTAGATTGGAAGATCCAAGGAGACCCGGAAAAACTGGTCACACATAGGGGTAGGAGACGCACCAGGCGGTACAGGAACGAGATGGATGAGAGTTCTACCAGCAGATCTTCAACCTCAAGACAACAAGCTAGATGTGGCATTTGCAACGGATTGGGTCATAATAGGAAAACATGCACTCAACTTTGAATATGGCAATAATCTTGTCGCTTATCTGTTTGCGTTTTTGTGTGTGTTGTTTTAATCCATTTTTTCCTTAATTCCTAAGTGTTTTCATGTAACATGGCAACTTTCAATATGAATTTTATGTTTGTTTTTTTATTAGGTATGTTTGTCACTTTATATTAAAAAATATATATGGCGAAACAACTTAGTTTATTGAAAACAGAAACGATTACATAAAAACGATTATATAAAAAGGATTACATAAAAACGATTTACATAAATAAGCCAAAATTATCCAAATCATAAAAACGGGAATCAGTGGAGTCGAATGAACTATCACCATCATTACGGTGAATGTATTCACCGGGCTCATAGGCAGGGGCTGCAGCTTCGGGGTCTTCTGTTGCGTATTCCTCTCCCGGGTCAGTCACGTAACCATCAGGCCGACTACCAACCGAGCGAAATTCATCACTAAAGGTATACGCGTGCTGCATCGTGCTGGTTATTGAGGACTGGGCAAAAGTAAGATGGTTAATGGTTAGTTGCAACCATTGGACCTTCTGCTGCAGGTAGGCCTCGTACCTCTTGTCTATTTTGGTCGGTTGGACCACTGTTGCCCGTTCTGCAATCTCAGCCTCATACTCCGACTTTCTCGCCTTCAAACGATCAATTAAAGCTGTCACCGCATTTTTACGCTCGCTATCATCACTCATGTGATTCCAAACGTTGTTTGATGCTCCAAACCGTGTGATATTTGGGAATGAATCACCACCAGAAGATGTGACAGTCCCAAGTTTGCAACGATTAAGTAATTAAACAACTAATGTAAATTACACTAAGAACATAAGACAAGAAAGTAAAGATGTTTAATCATAAGTAACATTGATTAAACAGTGAATACATGGTCAGTTTTACAAAGAAATAAAAGAGAAAATATTGTTAAGTTTTTGACACACTAAAACTTAACAATTATACAAAGAGAGAAAAACACACTAAGTGTAAATATGGCACACACCAACACTTGTGCGGCTAGGTCAAGTGATGTCTTATATAGGAGAGAAAAGACATCACATGACAACCCAATAGATGTTGACACATGAAGGTTGTCAACTATCTATTGGTGGATAAATCAGATCTGCAGAGGTCTCTTTTCTTCATCTTGTTTCTTTCCCAAAACGGCATGAAAGAGAAATACCTTAGTACCAAAATGGTACAAGGTCACATGGCTCCATCCTGATCTATCAACACGTGTCCTTGGGGACCAGTCTTCTTATCTTCATCTTCCCGCCCGTATTTGACTTACAAGGCATGGCGGTGAGTCATTGAACTTATCCTTTAACTCGAAGATAATTGATGGTCGCTGAGAGCTCGCTGACGAAGTCACTCGCTGAGTCTCTCAGCGAATCCATGACTCAACAATCTCCCCCTATTCGCTGAGGAGACTTAGCTGAATATAAGTCGCTTGAACTTACAAGAATAAGAAATAGAATGAGGGGATGTTGACATTGCATATATGACTAACATCTTTACAACAATCAGCATTACATGAATTATATAAGACTACTTAATCCCATTGTGACTCTTGCTTGGTCTCGATGAAAGCTTTATCTTGTTGTCTTTCAGGCTTCAGCAGCTCTTGATCAATCAGCTTTATAAACGTGGGATCATTGGAAGTCTGAGCACAATACTTCCTTATTTTTAGAAGGAAGGCAGAGGGAGCAATTCTAATTTCATTGGTCCTGAATAAGAGCTCATGACCATGGACATTGCAGAGGCAAAAACCTCCCAGCTTCTCATCATAGGTACCTTCCATAAAAAGAGTTTTGGAAGGCATCTTCAAATTTAGCAGCGGCTCCTCATCTATATCAGTCTTGGGAACCATTCTGAGTACAGTGGGAAGACGAGAAACTTGGGATCCAGACGCTGATCTCTTTGATCCAACTCTGGGTTGCTGAGGTGGAGGAGGGAAGGGATGTCTTGCAGCGCTGAGCAAAGAGTCTTTAATTTTGTACTTCTTTTCCATATTACGTACTTTCTTTATCTACTCTCCTTCTAGTTCAATCAAAGGCTTGTAACTCACTGCAGTCTTGTCCTTGATTAGCTTATAGATTTCAATCCATTCAGTTGGGCCAAGGGTGTCTTTAGTAACATTCCTTAAAGTGTACACCTTGCCCGCTCCTTGTCTTTGGAGATGAAGATTCATCCCTTGATTGGTCAGAGTGACCCTGACTGACTGGATCTCCTCTTTCCTTTGTCTTATCTCCCTTGATTTAAGGTAGAGTTCTTTGCCTTCTTCAAAAATTTTCTTTTTCTTAGCAAAAAACTCTTCCTCATTCTTCTTCAAAACTTCCAAGCTACCAGATTGCTGAGCCAACATCTTTACTTCATCATCAGCATCTTTTAATTCTTCACCAACAATCTGCTCACTTATAAATTTTTGAGAGAGCTCCTCTTCTCTCTTTTTCCTTTTTAGCTCCTCCTGAAGCACAACTTCTTCAGGAGTAAGTTTAGCAGTTGCTTGTGGAGTTGATGTTGACTTGGGAAAAGCTCCAGACATCAACTTTTCTTGTTGTTCTCTAGCTGAAGTGGGAACTTTGGGTGGCTTGCGTTGAGTAGCCACAACTGCTTTACCCTTATCTGCATATTTTTTTCAAGGGCAGCGTGGAACTCAGCGGTAGGCTTGAAGATAGAGACATTGATTGGTCTCGCTGGAATATTCTCAGCAACGACCACTTTCACAACACTCGCTGGCACATCCTCAGTGATGTTTGATCTTTTCTCCTTTTCAATATCAGCTGTCGGTTCAATAACCTTATCAGCTTGCTCCCCCCTCAACACTTGCTGCCGGTTCAACGACCCTATCAGCACTTTCAGTTTCAGCTTGGGGAGAATTTCCAGAGTTTACATTTTCAGTTGTTGGGGCTTCTTCAGCAGTTTTCTCCCCCTTGGAAGCAGCTGAGGAACTAGCTACTTCCACTTTCTCTTTCTGGAGAAGTCCCAGCATTTTACCCATCATTTCCTTAAGATTTCCAACCTCTTCTTCAAGTTTTCGCTGCCTGTTGACAGATTCTTCAAGTAACTTCTTGTCAACAGCAACTTGGAAAGGCGTGTGGGAGAAGAGTTTATTTTTGAGAGAATTAATTTCTTGAGTGAGAGAAGTGTGAACATCATTTTGATTTTTGGAAAAGAAGGAAACGGTGTTATGAAGTTGGCGAAGGTGAGCAGTGAAAAGAATGTTGGATTGAGAGAGTTGTTGGAGGGAGGATAAAAGACCAGGCACTTCAGTGACATTCGCTGACTTAACTTCAGCTTTCAGTTTATCCAGCGATGTAGAGATTTTAGAGTTGGAGGTGCTGACTCTCTGCATGCTATGGTGAAGAAATTTTTGATTTCTCTTAAATAGATATTCATTGGACAGGGTGTCAGCATGTTGCTTTTTGGTGATGCCAAACACTCTGTCCTTCAGCTCAGCTAGCTCATCAAGCAATTCATTGTTTCCAGAAACCAATTCTTCAAACTTGGCCAATGCCCAGTGTTCATTTCGGCCATTTTATCTACCAACCATGCATATAGATAACCATGTCTGTTACCTTGACTTTGCACAACCTGCAGTCTTCTCAACATTTCTTGCAATTGATAAGTTTCAACATAGTCAAGACCAGGCACATTCACAGCAGTGAAAGTAGTGGTGGCTTCATCAGCAGAGGGAACCCTGAGATCCTTCAAAGAGATAGGATACGTAGAGCAAAGCACCTTGAAAAAGTCTGGATGGTGTAATGAGGGCACTTCCATGGTAATTTCATCATCAACATCCTCTTCTACATTAAAAACATCATCCTTGTGGATGTGTTCTAGAGAAATTTGCATCCTCCTGAAGAGTTCATTATCATCCAAGGCCGGCACATAATCTCCAAAGTGCCCAATTTGTTCATGAGAGGCAGTGGGCCTTGGTGAGTAAGAAGGAGGTGGAGGCATATCCGATAGTGACACTGGACCATCTTCAAATTCAGTTGGTGGTGAGGAGATTAACAAGTAGCCCATATCAGCATCAAGAAAACCACTGACCATTTCTTCTTCATTTTCTTCAGTGGCAGCGAGTTTGATTTCAGCCTCATCATCTTGTTGGCTAAACTCACTGCCCAATTCCTCATCACTTACAACACTTACTTGAAGAACATTTGTCTCGATCCCTGCACAAATAGTTTCCGAGACATCTACAAAGATGGGGGTAATGGAACCTGGTGCCTCAGTCTCAGTGTGTTGTTGCACCAAGACCTCATCGGCCGTAGAATGTGTTGTCTCTAGCATCACCTGTGATCTGGATGCTGACAACGACTCAGAGGGTAATTGAGAAGAAGGGGAATTTAATGGGGGAGGAGTTGGACTTTGACCTCTAGTGGGTTGGGGTGACCCAATATCTTTACCAACCTCGCCTACAGAAGTTTGAGGTGGCTGCCTGCTGTTACCATTTAACTCGTCAACAGCCTGTTGGGAGACTGCTGATGGGGTGGTCTGGGTACTAATGTCCATGGGCGCTGTGGACTTCCTAACCTTAGTTTTGCCCTTTGATACGCTCCGCTTACATTTTGGGACGTCAGCGGAGGGTGAAGATTGTAAATTTTGTGTTGAGGATGCTGCCTTAGATTTACTTTTGGTCTTTTTGGAGGCTTTGGAGGTCGCTGGGGGGTTTTCCAGCGAGCCAGCCTCAGAAGGCATTTCAGCATCCACGCGACCGTATCAGCCACTTCATCAGAAAGAAGTGTTGCCTCCCAGTCGCTGTCTTTAGGGTATAAAGAAGAGTTTAGAGAGAAAAGTACCTCTTTCATGTGTGAGTTAAAGCGAGCAACCTGATGCTCTGCAGGCTGCTTGTATATATTGTTTCCAACCCTTGCTGTTGGAATTGTTGAAGCATTAGGCACTCATATTCATCTCCCAGCGCCTCTTTGAAAATAAGGGAGAAAAATCTTATGAAGGGCACAGTATGTGACCTATTGTTCATGCTGATCTTGTTCTTCATATCATTGAAGATCAGCTGGGCATAATCCACAAATCGTCCTTCAGCAAGAGCGTGGATTATGGGCATCGATGTTGATGATGCCTGGTTGTAAGACCCAGAATTTCCACCCATGCACTGAATTACATGAGAGAATAGAACTCTCCAGATCCCAGGGAGATTTTGCTTTAAGGGGTTGCTGGGGATCGCTGGAGGGTTCTTCAAATTATAGTTGTACCCAATCGATGGCAACCATTCCTTCCATTCACTTTCAGAGACTGGCTCCACAAACTTAACATCATCAGTTTCTTGTGGCAGCCTTAGAGTATGGCGAAGAGACGCTGGAGTGACTGTGATTGATTTCTCCCCCTGTCGAACTGTTCCGGTGATGGACTTGGACTCATCATCATAATTACAAGTCCACCAAAATTCACGAAGAAGGTGAACAAAAATCTTTTCTGGATCTGCCATCATACAATAATCTGTGGGAGAGGCATGAAGAAAATCAAGAATTGGCCTATATCATTTTGTACCTTTTGGTACGTCAGACGTGCCAAGATGATTGTTAGGCTTGACAATCATCTTTGAGGGAGAAAAGGAGATTTTCGAGGATTTTGTGACATTTACTGGCACATACTCGAGAGAATTAAGATAAGTGGTTAGTTCTTGTTCCTGAACTTGTGGTTCAGAAACCGGTGGATTTTGTACGGCGACGGTCGAGGAAGAAGGGATTTCAACATTTTCAGTAGATTGAGGAATATCGGATGAAGATGCCATTGATTTATTTGAGATATTGATCGGAGAAGAAGATGAATAGATAGAGAGAGAAATATGGAAAGTTGTAAGTTTGAAAGAATATGAAAAGATATGTGTGTGTGTGTGTGAAAAGAGATTTGAATTTATAGGGTATGGTGGTGGGTCACATTTTCACACACAAAAAGATATGATTAAAAAGTTTCTCTCTCCTCTTAACAGTTGTAACCAACTGTTTTCGTATATATACGATTATAATATATATAAAAACACTTTTGTGAGTAACGTTTTGATAAAAGAAAGAAAATAATATCTACAAATACTTGAGTATATGCCGTATTTGCAGACATCACCTGTCAATCAGACTGTCATATACAGACAAATGACGTGATCAAGGCAGAAATCGAGGTGACCTTTCAGTTTGAATTTTAAAAACATGTGGTTCAAAATTCTGCCACGTCACTCACATAGTTACTTCACAAACACTTAGTTTCAGAAAATATCCTATGTTTTATTAACTGAGAAATTAAGGTTTAGAAAGATATTTAACACAATTAAATGCCTCTTACTTCAGCACCCTTTTGAGAAAAGAAGTTTGGATGCTGATGACATTTAATTATTTTGAAAGACCACATGCTGGAAGGTGCTCAGTATGTCTAATGTTTTGTCAGCGACTTCACAACTAACGTTGGTCGCTGACTACAGGTTTTGGCAAACTGTCAGCCATCAATGGATTTAAGAAGTCTTTACCAGAGCCGTTTGCTACTAGACTAGATGAAGACTTTTAGCTCCCCATTGCTTTTATTTTGCTTTTTCCCAAAGCAACAGGGATCAACGGATTTAAGAAGTCTTTACCATAGCCGTTTGCTAATGGAGTAGATGAAGACTTTTAGCTCTCCATTGCTTTTATTTTGCTTTTTCCCAAAGCAACAGGGATAAACGGATTTGATAAGTCTTTACTAGAGTCGTTTGCTGCTGGACTAGATGAAGACTTTAAGCTCTTCATTGCTTTAGGTTCAGCGAGTAAGACAGACTTAAACTTCGCCGAGTTAGCTACATGATAAGTCATGTTGCTGATTCCCCATTTAGCATTCCTAACTTGCTGACAAGCAATTTGAATCTAGTTTCATCCAATGGTTTAGTAAAGATGTCAGCGATTTGATCATCAGTTGGAATGAAATAGATTTCAATATCACCTTTCATGACATGGTCACGAATAAAGTGATATTGAATATCAATATGCTTAGTTTTTGAATGCTGAACAGGGTTGTGTGTAATAGCAATAGCACTTGTATTATCACACATGATTGGAATTTTGGAGTATTCCAAATCATAATCAGCAAGCTGATGTTTCATCCAAAGAATTTGGGCACAACAGCTCGCTGCTGAGACATATTCTGCCTCAGCGGTGGAGATGGAAACTGTGTGTTGCTTTTTACTAGTCCAACTAGTTAGCTTCCCCCCCCAACAGTTGACATCCTCCACTGGTGCTTTTGCGATCAAGCATGCAACCAGCATAGTCAGAGTCAGAATATCCAACTAACTCAAAGTTGGAGTCTTTTGGGTACCATAGACCCAGCATGGGTGTACCCTTAAGATATTTAAAGATGCGCTTGACAGCGAGAAGATGAGATTCTCTCGGAGAAGCTTGATAGCGAGCACAGAGGCATGTGGAAAACATGATATCTGGTCGACTCGCTGTGAGATACATCAGCGAACCGATCATGCCTCTATAGTGAGTAGGATTGACATACTTACTGTTAGGTCCAGATTTAGTCCAGACTTACTGGACTGGCTCCAGAGTGGACTACTGGAACCTTATTTAGGTTTGTTAAGAAAACTTGTTTTGCTGGTCTCGCTCCAGACCCGACTACTGGAGCCTCGCTGAAGATCTGACCAGAAAACATTTCTCTGCTGGACCTACTCCAGACTTGGAATCTGGAGTCCCTCTGAAGATTTGTCCAGAAATAATTGAAGACTAGTGAGCATTTACTTGTATAGGTAATCTGGAGCATTCTCCAGATTAGCTCACTGAAGACTTCACCCCAGTCCAGATCTACTCTACTGAAGACATTCTGACTGAAGTCAAAGACTGAAGTCTGAAGGAAGAAGACTTAACAAATGGCGGAGTCCACTGGAAAGTCTTACCAGATCTGCACACTAGAGGATTGTTAGTGTTCTAGATCCTGCAAGTCTGAACACTAATATCGAGGATTGACTTTTGCCTTTAACACACTTTCCAAAGAACAATCCACTTGTTCTTTAACAAAGTATACGTGTGTTAAAGTGGTTGGATAATAGGATACACTTGCACTTGATGTGACTTTATCCATATTCCTTATCCAATACATTTAATGTTCTTGTCGGATCATTAAATGTATGCCAACCATATTTGTACGGCACAAATTCACTGGTGAATTTGTTGCCTATAAATACAAAGTCATTTCCTTGACAAAAATACTTTTAAGCATTCCTTTTGCATTTAAGTGAATTTGTCCAAATACTCTCGATCTTAAACAGGGATACTTCACAACTTTAAGTATCTCGATCCTAAAGAGTTATTTGACAAATATAGATCATATTGTAACTCATAGGTTGTTAGGATACTCACTTAATTGTGTTATCTTGATTCCGCAACAACCTTGTATTTTATTTAAACATCAATAAATGAAATACCCATGAAACATACATAATGGTCTACTTTATTTGTTTATTGCTTTAAGTCTTGTATTACTTTGTTTATATATCTTGCATCTTTATTTACAAGTAATACTAGTCCAATCTAGTGATTATTAGACTTGTTGTATTTTACACTTTCTATTGGTTAACCATCTCGAAGTTAAAGGGACTCACATTTGGTATCAGAGCAGAAGGCTAATCATTGCCTAGATCTGTTCTTGATGGCTAACCAAGAAAATACACAAGGTTTTAGTCTTGGTCCCGATCCTAATGTAAATATTCATGATCAAAATGAACCACAAAATGTTAATAACACTAATCCACCTCCTCCTCCTTCTACTCCTGCTTCTCCACACGTGCATGTGCACTACTCAAATAATCCTGTTCCTAAATTCAGTGGGAACAGTGATGAATTTGGTACGTGGAAGGCTAGGATGGTTTTGCATGTCACTGGTATTGAGAGGAACATGATGAAGATTTTAAACGAAGGTCCTTATGTACCTACATCACCTCTCAATCCACTTCTTGATCCTTCTGGATCTAGAAGGGGAAGGGAAAAGAGGGAGGAACATTGGTCAGAAGAGGAGAGGAGATTGGTGAATCTAGACACCCTCCTTAAAAACATGATCCTCGGGGCCGTTCCAGAAACCCTAATTCCCACACTAGTTCTTTTTCCTAGTGCCAAATCCATGTGGGATGAGCTTCTTAACCAACATGAAGGAGGAGATGACACCATTGTCACCAGAAAGGTCTCCTTAAACAAGAGGTATGAGTCATTTTTTGCTCAACCTAACGAGTCTCTCACTGGTACTTACACCAGATTTATGAGTATCATAAACCAATTGAGAGGTCTTGGGGTTGAGAAGGACAAGGATATACTTCTGGAGAAATTTTGTGACATTCTACCCACCAAATGGTCTCACATGATACTTGTCTTACGACAAGGTAAAACTCTGCACACACACACTCTCTCAACTCTATATGGAGCCTTCAGGTACACTGAAGAAAATCAAGCTCAGAGAGTGGTTGCAGAACAAGATGCTTTTAACCATGCCTCCAGTACTCCTAAAGTGGTTAGTTATTCTGAACCACCAAGTACAGCACTGATATCTTCTGAGAATATATTTTCTATGAAGAAGATGGTGTCTGAACTTATAGATTCTGGAGAGTCCAGTCAAGTCTCTCCAGACTGTTGTAATGAAACTGAAGATGATGACCTTATTGCAATGATTGCTAAAACGTTTAACCGTTTCAAAGCAAGAGCAAATAAGCCATCTGGACAATTTGCATCCAGTTCTTCCACTGACAAGACCAATTTGACATGCTTTAAGTGTGGCAAAAAGGGTCATTTCATGAAAGAGTGCAGGTCCAACCAGTTTGCATCCAAGCCTGGTCCATTCTCTTCTAATAATAAGCCTGATGATAGCTATAAATTAAAATATAAAAAGCTTAAGGCCCAAATTGCTCTCATGGCACAACAAATGGAAACCAATAATAAGTGCATGATTGCAACAACTGAAGAGAAGTGGGTTCCTTCTGATGAATCATCTGCTGATGAAGAAGAGGAAAGAGATTGCTGTTACATGGCTCTGGAAGTTGATGAGCACCTGGTGAAGGAAGATGTCACATCTGGACGATGGGTGGACATAGTTATTAAAAAGGTTAGTGATTATGATAATGCAACTGACCAAGAACTAAAATTGGACATTGCTGAAGCTTTAAATTCTGATTTGATTTTTGTAGAAACTGTTAGATCTGATTGTGTAAATGGTCTAGAAACAGATTCTTCTGAAATAAATGCTTTAAAATCAAAATTAAAAGAGCTTCAAGACATTGAACTGGCATTTCAAGCCCAGGTTCTGGTAACTGAACAATTGATTCAAGAAAAGCAAGATCTTGAGATCATTTTAGAGAAAGAAAAACTGGTAATAAAGTCATGGCTAGAAACCAAAAAGCCATATGATGCTTCAGTTAAACAATTTCCTGCTCAAAAACGTGCATATTTAGATGGAAATACTAATGTTGCATCATTAATACCAGTAATTGATCGGTTACCAGAGGTGTTAAGGCCTACAACTGTTTATGATATGCCTGTAACACCCAAGACCAATTTAGACCCAGTTCAATCCCCAGAGGTTAAGACTGGAGCTGTCCAGATGACTGCTCCAGTTAAAAAGGTGAAGCAGAATAGACCTTTACCTCAGACCAATCCCTTACCAAAGCCTTTGACTGGAAAGGCTAAGGTATCATCTGAAGAAAATATTTTGTCCAGAATAGAGAGCCAGATTCAAATTCTGACTCGTCAATCACAAAGTTTTAATGCAAGATTAAACTTTATTGAGGGTACTTCATCTGGCCCTAGACAAAATATAAAACCTTTTGCTAAGACAGACAAACTTATTTCTCCAGTTGAGAAAATGAAAAAGGTTTTAAAACCATCAACCCCAGTGGTCTTTTCTTCTAAGACCACTATTGAACAAAGTGAACTAGACCAGATTGCCCCAGGGACCTATAAGGGAGGGTCCAGTGAACCCATCAGTCGATGGGTTCCCAAATCTAACTGATAAATATCTGGTGTATGTGTAGGGCGATCGAAAGAAGCTTATCTGGTATCTTGACAGTGCAGCTGGCAGGACGATGACCGGATGTAAGACCCTACTGGAGGAGTTCACCATTTCTGATGGACCCTCCATCACGTTTGGAAATGATGGTTGTGGGAAAACTGAGGGATATGGTGTTCTGAACAATGGACAAGTCAAGTTCAGACGAGTTGCATTTGTGAATGGTTTGAAATATAACTTGATCAGTGTAAGTCAACTGTGTGACGATGGCTATCAAGTCTTATTCAATGTTGCTCAGGGCATCGTATTCAACAAGGACTGGAAGGTAGTGTTGATTGCTCCCAGAAAAGGGAATGTGTACGTGATGGATATGGAAAGCTCTCCTTCAGAGCAGTGTTTCTATACTCAAGCTGATGAAGACACAAACTGGTTATGGCACAAAAGGTTATCCCATTTAAACTTCAAAAACATTAACAAGTTGTCAGAAAACAACTTGCAGATGGGATACCTTCAGTCTCCTTCAAAAAGGAAAGACCATGTCCAGGATGTGAGATGGGTAAGCAAAAGCGTACCAGTTTCAAGACCAGACAGAATTTCAGCATTACTGAACCTCTTCACATGCTTCATATGGACCTTTTTGGTCCAGTGAACGTTCAGACACGTGCTGGTAAAAGATACACCCTGGTGATCATAGATGAGTTCTCCAGATATTGTTGGGTGATCTTTCTGAGGTCCAAAAGTGAAGCTGCTGCTGAAATCATCAGTCTTATCAAGTAAATTGAGCTCAAGTACAGTCGAAAAGTGTGTCAGTTAAGAAGTAACAATGGAACAGAATTCCAGAATGCAACTCTGGAGTCATTCTGTACTGACACTGGCATCTCCCAGAATTTCTCATCAGCCCGCTCTCCAAAGCAAAATGGAGTTGTGGAAAGGAAAAATAGAACGCTGATAGAAGCTGCCAGGAGTATGCTTGCTGAATCTGGACTGTCTACCAGTTTCTGGGCGGAAGCAATTGCAACTGCTTGCCACACTCAGAATCGATCAGTATACATTAAAAGACACAAAAAGACAGCCTATGAAGTCTTAAGAAATAGAAAACCAAATATTGGTTATTTTCACGTTTTTGGATGTCCAGTTTACATCCTGAACGACTCTAGTCAGCTAGGCAAATTTGATGCCAAAGCTGATGAAGGGTATTTCTTAGGCTATTCAGCCATTCGCAAGCCTTCAGAGTCTACAACAAGAGACTGGAGAAGGTCCATGAGTCAATTCATGTAACATTTTGATGAATCAAATGCCTCAATCAACAAGAAGCCAGCCCTTGACACTCCCCCAGTAACACCAATTGTCTTTTGTGAATCTGATCCAATAAACGACAAAAATGAAGATTCACCAGACTCAGCTTCCAGTCATCCTGATCTGGAACCTGTTCAGAAAAAGAAACTCTCTAGTAGTACTCCATTCTATCCCTCTATTATTTTCAAACTACCTTCTGAAATTAATATTGGTTCAGATGTGCGTACTACTCCTCCAGTATCAGTATCAGTTGAGAATGTACCAGAAATGTCTTCTGGTGACCAAACTGAACCAGTACTACAAGAAATACCTTCATATGAAGAATTTCATGATGCAAATCGTGATTTAAATGAATCAGATGAAGATGTTGAAGTAGTCTATGAAGAACCTCCTCCTGAAGCAACTTCAGAGGAGACTCAACTGAATTCTTGCACTGATATTGTTGTCAGTAACAATCCTGGTCAGTACTCCAGATGGACAAAAGCTCACCCTATTGATCAGATCTTAGGTGACTCCAGTCGTGGTGTACAGACCAGAAGAGCCTCCAGTAATCAATGCTTATACGTCAGTTTTCTATCTTTGATAGAACCTAAGAAGATTGACGAGGCTCTGGAAGATCCAAACTGGGTGACTGCTATGCAAGAAGAGCTTCACCAGTTTGAAAAGAACAAAGTATGGTATCTGGTTCCTTTCCCAGTTGGAAAGAAAGAACCTGTTGGAACAAGATGGGTCTTCAGAAACAAAGTAGATGAAGATGGCCACGTAATAAGAAACATGGACAGACTGGTAGCACAAGGCTACTGCCAGTCAGATGTCGACTTTGATGAATCTTTTGCTCCAGTGGCTAGACTTGAAGTGATCAGAATTTTCTTAGCATTCGCTGCTAATCATCAGTTCAAGGTCTACCAGATGGACGTAAAGAGTGCTTTCTTGAATGGGAAGCTTGAAGAAGAAGTTTACGTCAGACAACCTCCAGGTTTCGTTGATGACAAGCATCCACATTGGGTATATCGTCTGGACAAAGCGCTATATGGCCTCAGACAAGCCCCACGAGCCTGGTATGATACTCTGACTAAACATTTGTTGAAAAATGGTTTTAAACGAGGTGCAATTGACAATACCTTGTTCATTCTTCATGAGAAAGGTAATCTGTTAATGGTACAAATTTATGTTGATGATATAATTTTTGGGCCTACTGATGAAAACATGTGCAAGAAATTTTCTAAAATCATGTCCACTGAATATGAAATGAGTTTGATGGGTGAATTAACATATTTTCTTGGACTCCAGATTAAACAAAACAAAGATGGAATTTTTATTAATCAGGAAAAATATGTTAGAGATCTTTTAAAGAAATTCGATATGAATTCTTCACCATCTAAACCAACTCCAATTTCTGCACCACTGACACTGGACTCGGATCCAGATGGCAAACCAGTGAACACCACTGTCTATAGAGGCATGGTTGGTTCACTGATGTATTTAATGGCCAGTAGACCAGATATTATGTTTTCAACATGTTTATGTGCCAGATATCAGTCTAATCCAAAGGAATCTCATATGCTTGCTGTAAAGCGCATACTGAAGTACCTTAAAGGAGTCCCCAGTCTAGGTCTTTGGTACCCCAAAGGCTCAGGCATGGATCTAATGGGTTATTCAGATTCAGATCATGCAGGTTGTAAGATAGATAGGAATCCACAACTGGTGGATGTCATTTCCTAGGTGGCAAACTGGTCAGCTGGACCAGTAAGAAGCAAACCTCAGTTTCATTATCCACTGCTGAAGCTGAATACGTGTCTGCAGCCAGTTGTTGTGCTCAGATACTCTGGATGAAGAACCAGTTGCTTGATTATGGTATTAAATACTCAAAAACTCCAATCTTTTGTGATAATACCAGTGCCATCGCTATCTCCAACAATCCAGTCATGCACTCCAGAACCAAACACATTGATCTAAGGTACCATTTCACTCGCGATCATATTATGAAAAACAACATTGAACTCCATTTTATTCCCACTGACAAACAACTCGCTGACATTTTTACTAAACCACTGGATGTAAAAACTTTTGAATATCTTGTTGGTGAGTTGGGAATGTTAAACCCTTAAATCTGGAACCTTGGTATTGAACGCCACTGTGTACTACTAAGGATCTTTGATTTAAAGATTCAAAAATTTATTTCTGGATCAACATTCCAGGGAAGACTTGAAAAATATTTTCTCTTAAAAATGTTTAAGTTCAGGGGGAATTAATTTTCTCACTGGAAAAATTCTTCAGAAAATATTACTGGTGCTTTGTAAATATGTCCCTCTCACTGGTAACTGGACAAGTTGAAGTGCGTGTTTGAGTTGACTTATGTCTCCTTGTAAATGTGTCCCTCTCATTTGTCTGTATTAGTTGACGTGCAAGTTTAAGGTTCCAGTCTTTCAAAAATTGGTTTTCACTGGTACTTTACTGGAGTGTCCCTCCAGTGTACCATCAGTACATATTCACTGGACTAATCCACCAGTGATACTGGACGGTCCTGTCAACCTCCAGATGCACTGAAATATGTCATAATATTTTCAAAATACTTGATCTTTGTATGTGCCACGTAAGCAAACTTTTTCAAAGATATTTATCTTATAAATCCTACGTGGCATGTAAATTTTTCAAACGCAATGATGGTTTTTTACTTTGGGAAAACAAAAAGTACAAGTTGTTACTGTTTTGTGGGCTGTAAAACCGTCATGCATTTATGTGTGATGTGATGTAATTAATGCGGATCTCAGAACACGATCAAAAATTGTATTTGATAATTTCAAATTAATCGTTTGAGTTCCACATTCTCAATCCTATATATACCCACTTTCACTTTCACTTTCAATTTCATTTACTTCGAACATTTACTCCCAAATCTTACTTCCTTCATTTAATTCTTCATTCCTTCATTATTTTCCAATCACTTTGATTCTCTTCTATCTTTCACTTTCACTTTCACTTTCATTTCATTTCACTTTGATTCTTTCACTTTCACTTTCACTTTCACTTTCATTTCATTTCACTTTGATTCTTTCACTTTCACTTTCACTTTCACTTTCATTTCATTTCACTTTGATTCTTTCACTTTCACTTTCACTTTCACTTTCATTTCATTTCACTTTGATTCTTTCACTTTCACTTTCACTTTCACTTTCACATTTACATTTACAGTTACCTTTACATCACTTTCACTTTCACTTTCACTTTCACTTTCACTTTCACTTTCACTTTCACTTTCACTTTCACTTTCACTTTCACTTTCACTTTCACTTTCACTTTCACTTTCACTTTCTCTTTCATTTCAATCACTTTGATTCTCTTCTATCTTTCACTTTCACTTTCACTTTCATTTCATTTCACTTTGATTCTTTCACTTTCACTTTCACTTTCACTTTCACATTTACATTTACAGTTACCTTTACATCACTTTCACTTTCACTTTCACTTTCACTTTAACTTCAGTTTCATTATCTACTGCTGAAGCTGAATACGTGTCTGCAGCCAGTTGTTGTGCTCAGATACTCTGGATTAAAAACCAGTTGCTTGATTATGGTATTAAATATTCAAAAACTCCAATCTTTTGTGATAATACCAGTGCCATCGCTATCTCCAACAATCCAGTCATGCACTCCAGAACCAAACACATTGATCTAAGGTACCATTTTATTCGCGATCATATTATGAAAAACAACATTGAACTCCATGTTATTCCCACTGACAAACAACTCGCTGACATTTTTACTAAACCACTGGATGTAAAAACTTTTGAATATCTTGTTGGTGAGTTGGGAATGTTAAACCCTTAAATCTGGAACCTTGGTATTGAACGCCATTGTGTACTACTAAGGATCTTTGATTTAAAGATTCAAAAATTTATTTCTGGATCAACATTCCCGGGAAGACTTGAAAAAATATTTTCTCTTAAAAATGTTAAGTTCAAGGGGAATTAATTTTCTCACTGGACAAATTCTTCAGAAAATATTACTGGTGCTTTGTAAATATGTCCCTCTCACTGGTAACTGGACAAGTTGAAGTGCGTGTTTGAGTTGACTTATGTCTCCTTGTAAATGTGTCCCTCTCATTTGTCTGTATTAGTTGACGTGCAAGTTTAAGGTTCCAGTCTTTCAAAAATTGGTTTTCACTGGTACTTTACTGGAGTGTCCCTCCAGTGTACCATCAGTACATGTTCACTGGACTAATCCACCAGTGATACTGGACGGTCCTGTCAACCTCCAGATGCACTGAAATATGTCATAATATTTTCAAATACTTGATCTTTGTATGTGCCACGTAAGCAAACTTTTTCAAAGATATTTATCTTATAAATCCTACGTGGCATGTAAATTTTTCAAACGCAATGATGGTTTTTTTACTTTGGGAAAACAAAAAGTACAAGTTGTTACTGTTTTGTGGGCTGTAAACCGTCATGCATTTATGTGTGATGTGATGTAATTAATGCGGATCTCAGAACACGATCAAAAATTGTATTTGATAATTTCAAATTAATCGTTTGAGTTCCACATTCTCAATCCTATATATACCCACTTTCACTTTCAATTTCATTTACTTTGAACATTTACTCTACTTCACTTCATTCCTTCATTCAATTCTTCATTTCACTTTCATTTCATTTCACTTTCACTTTCACTTTCACTTTCACTTTCACTTTCACTTTCATTTCACTTTCACTTTCACTTTCACTTTCACTTTCACTTTCACTTTCATTTCATTTCACTTTGATTCTTTCACTTTCACTTTCACTTTCACTTTCATTTCATTTCACTTTGATTCTTTCACTTTCACTTTCACTTTCACTTTCATTTCATTTCACTTTGATTCTTTCACTTTCACTTTCACTTTCACTTTCATTTCATTTCACTTTCCTTTCACTTTCATTCTTTCACTTTCATTTCACTTTCACTTTCACTTTCACTTTCATTCTTTCACTTTCATTTCACTTTCACTTTCACTTTCACTTTCATTCTTTCACTTTCATTTCACTTTCACTTTCACTTTCACTTTCATTCTTTCACTTTCATTTCACTTTCACTTTCACTTTCACTTTCATTCTTTCACTTTCATTTCACTTTCACTTTCACTTTCACTTTCATTCTTTCACTTTCATTTCACTTTCACTTTCACTTTCACTTTCATTCTTTCACTTTCACTTTCACTTTCACTTTCACTTTCATTCATTCTTTCACTTTCACTTTCACTTTCACTTTCACTTTCACTCTTCATTCTTTCACTTTCACTTTCACTTTCATTTCACTTTCACTTTCATTCTTTCACTTTCACTTTCACTTTCACTTTCATTTCACTTTCACTTTCATTCACTTTCACTTTCACTTTCACTTTCACTTTCACTTTCACTTTCATTTCACTTTACTTTCACTTTCACTTTCACTTTCACTTTCACTTTCATTTCACTTTACTTTCACTTTCACTTTCACTTTCACTTTCACTTTCATTTCACTTTACTTTCACTTTCACTTTCACTTTCACTTTCACTTTCATTTCACTTTCTTTCACTTTCACTTTCACTTTCACTTTCACTTTCATTTCATTTCTTTCACTTTCACTTTCACTTTCACTTTCACTTTCATTTCATTCTTTCACTTCACTTTCACTTTCACTTTCACTTTCACTCTTCATTCTTTCACTTTCACTTTCACTTTCACTTTCACTTTCACTCTTCATTCTTTCACTTTCACTTTCACTTTCATTTCACTTTCACTCTTCATTCTTTCACTTTCACTTTCACTTTCACTTTCACTTTCACTTTCATTCACTTTCACTTTCATTTCACTTTCACTTTCACTTTCACTTTCATTCTTTCACTTTCATTTCACTTTCACTTTCACTTTCACTTTCATTCTTTCACTTTCATTTCACTTTCACTTTCACTTTCACTTTCATTCTTTCACTTTCATTTCACTTTCACTTTCACTTTCATTTCACTTTCACTTTCACTTTCACTTTCATTTCACTTTCACTTTCACTTTCACTTTCACTTTCACTTTCATTTCATTTCACTTTGATTCTTTCACTTTCACTTTCACTTTCACTTTCATTTCATTTCACTTTGATTCTTTCACTTTCACTTTCACTTTCACTTTCATTTCATTTCACTTTGATTCTTTCACTTTCACTTTCACTTTCACTTTCATTTCATTTCACTTTGATTCTTTCACTTTCACTTTCACTTTCACTTTCATTTCATTTCACTTTGATTCTTTCACTTTCACTTTCACTTTCACTTTCACATTTACATTTACAGTTACCTTTACATTTCACTTTCATTTCAATCACTTTGATTCTCTTCCTTTCACTTTCACTTTCACTTTCACTTTCATTTCACTTTCACTCTTCATTCACTTTCACTTTCACTTTCACTTTCATTTCACTTTCACTCTTCATTCACTTTCACTTTCACTTTCACTTTCATTTCACTTTCACTCTTCATTCACTTTCACTTTCACTTTCACTTTCATTTCACTTTCACTTTCATTCACTTTCACTTTCACTTTCACTTTCACTATTCCTTTTCATTTTCATTTTTCACTTTCACTTTCACTTTCACTTTCACTTTCAAATCTCACTTCGTTTTCTCTCAATAATTTTTAAGAACGTTCTTGGAGCCCAGTACGACTTTGAAACCACTCATTTTTCTATGAGTGAGTACATGAGAGATCTGACCAACTTAAGGTCCAGAGATGGTGAGGTGGATATTCCTCAAGTAATGTTGTCACTTCAAAGAATAGAAGAGAATGTGGCACCAGGCAGGGTCCAAGTTGTTGAAGTACCTGCTGGTAGCGAAGATGTTGAAATTGTTGAAATGGTTCAACCTATTAGTCAAGTGGCTCCTGAAGAAGGCTTGCAACCCATTGTTGAGCTTTCCAGACGACCAAGATCACATAGGCGTCTGATGAGGAGAGGAGTCCAGGTAAATCCATCAACCCATCCTGGTGATATAATGAATATAGATGGGTCTCCTATTTTTGAAGAGGAGAATATTGATTCTACTGTACAATCTGAACAGAGAGTGGACACTGAAGTCCAGGCTGTTGTACAAGATGTGGCTCAAGCTGGTGAGCAAGTTGTTCAGACTGAAAAACAAGCATCTGGCGAACAAGAAGCCCAGATTGATCTCAATGTTGATGTTGGTGAACAAGTTGATATTGCTGGTGCATCGTTTTGGGATGAGGCTGACTCTCCTATGTCTGGAGGTCAGACTTTTGATGTAAATATGGACTTTTTGGGTGAAGAAAATATACAAGTTGAAAGTTCACCAGAAATGCCACCACCTCCTCCAGAAACCGAAATGCCAACACCTCCACCAGAAATACCAACTCCTACACCAGAAATGCCACCACCAGAACCTAGAATGCCACCACTACCACCATCAATTCCTCAATCAACTCCATACTTCACACCATTCATTCAACCAACACAAACACAATCACCACCAGTTGGAGCCCCAGTAAACCCAACCGAACAAAGTGTGCCAGTCTCAAATGTTGAAACTGAAGAGGACTGGGCACAAGTACCTATGATGACCAGATTGACTTCTCATCTGGAACAACCCTCTGGTCTCTCCACTTCCTCTTCAACCGAGGTCCAAGGCCTTCTTAGTAAGGTGGCGGACCTGGAGAGATCACTCCAGTCATCTTCCCAGGTTATTTCTGACTTCAAATCAATACTGTCAAACAATTTAGCGTCAGAAATGAACCTTTTTGCTGGAATGAGAAGTTGGTTTTTGATAAGTTAGATGAGCTGGTACTGGCCACTAATCGCAATTCTGAAAACATTAAAGTGGCAGTCCAGAGTTTGGAAACAAAACTGGTAAGTTCTGTGGAAACTGCAGTGGAAAGTAAGGTTGTTCGTCCACTGGCAGATCTTAAAGAAAAGGTTGAGCAGTTGGTTACAAGGGTAAGCTCTCTGGAGAGTAGGCCCACACTGGACCAGAGTGCAGTTGTTCGCACTATCAGTGAAGAATGTACAAGAAGGTTCAGAAATGATATGCTGAAAGAGATCACTGAAGAAATATCTGGATCTATCCTAAGATCATTTCAGGATGTTATGTTGCCAGAAGTTGTAAAGATGATTGAGGTTGAGCTGCCAAAGGACTTGCCAGAAGCAATTGATAATATTAAAAGGGAAGTCCAGGCACTCAAGACTGGTATGACTGCTTCCTTGCCAGAACAAGGAAGAACTTTTGGTTCACTAGACAGGCTTATGATGGAAGAGTTGTGGAATGATCTAAAGTCCAGGACTAGAGATCATTCCAAAGGGGGAAAATTGTCAGTTCCATCAACTGGTGTCCAAGAGTTAACAAGGAAGAGAAAAGAAGAGGTTGTAAGGGCAGTCGCTACTGAAAGCGTTGTTCAGAGAAGACAAGTGACTGGATACTGATGCCAGTGCACGTATAGCCCAGAGAGCACTTGGCACTGAAGCCATTGTGCAGACTGAAGAAGAGGCTACTGGTACTGATGCCAGTGAGCCCCAATTTGAATCCTTCCCAGACATTCCTACTACATTGAAATCTATTAAAGGGAAAGAAAAGGTTGTGCCTGGTGAAGAGGAAGAGCAATTTGAAGATGTTGACAATGAAACATCAAGGAAATTGCAACAACAGTGCATTATGATTGAAATATTCAAAAATAATCAAAGAGATGAACTGCTGGCCCATCATAGGGATATGGCTACAATGGGTACTCTGGACTCCTACAACGCTGGCAGGTTAGGCGTAAACATTGAAGTTTTCAAAAGGATGAAAGATGATCCCAAGAGTTCATCAGTGTCTTGATGCACTGAATGATGTTCATATACGCTCGTTCTATGCTGAAGAAGAACAGGTATATGACTCATTGATATATGGTGTGTCCATTCCAGAGTTGATCAGACAAAGAAAGGAGGAGCTGGTAAGCCTCCAGAAGAAAATAAGAAGAAATGCTGGTGCTTGGATTG